>WAAF01011398.1:43937-64179 GCA_013400475.1 Tricholaema leucomelas
CTCTGCAGGGCTCTCCTACCCTCCAGCAGCTCCACAGCTGCTCCTAGCTTGGTGTCATCTGCAAACCCACTGACGATGGACTCAATCGGCCCCAGGTCTCTCAGTCTTTACTCATACCAGAGATGTTCAAGACCCTTCCCCATCCTCATAGCTCTCCACTGGACTCTCTCCAGCAGATCCCTGTCTCTTTTCAACTGGGGAGCCCAAATCTTGACACAGTATTCCAGGTGTGGTCTCACCAGGGTTGAGTAGAGGAGGGAGAGAACCTCCCTAGACCAACACCAGTGCTGACAGAAAGAGCTCCTCCTGCTCTTCCTCACCCGTAACATATCAGTGATGTTCTGTGGCTCCACAGCTAAAGCCTGCAAACTTCTGCTAGGTGTTTGAATCTGCAACCACACAGCCATCAGATGGCCAACAGAGCCTGAAGAACAATCCATCAGGCAGCCAGAAGCACCACCACAGCACACATGGGACTACCCAGAAAGCATGAGCTATGAAAGAGACTAATATAAAGAGCACTCCTTTTGGCATCCCCTAAAAGTTCTGCTATTCATTTCCAGGCTGCATGCATTTGGTCCCCACAGGTTTGTTGCACTGAATGATGCAGGAGTTCTTTTGAAAGCATCTCACACCTAGAAATGAGAAGGGGAAAGGAAGATGTGATAGGATGTATGATAAACATACTCTTATGGCTGGAACTGGATCAAGAAGCCTTCTTACTACTGTATCTTAAAGGAGCTTTTAATCATTTCCCATAAAAGCAGCTGATTTCTTCTCGTCAATGATCAGAGCTCAGCTTTGTGGGTTAGTATCTGTTGCACTCCACAGCTTGAAAAATCAATGTTTGGCCTTTAAGAATCAGATCTCCATCAAGGGTGGGCAGTTACACTCAACAATATATTCACCTAACAAGCTAAACAGAAAAAGGAAGGGTCTGGAGAACAGGGCAGGAGCAGCTGAGGGAGCTGGGGGTGTTCAGCCTGGAGTAGAGGAAGCTGAGGGGAGACCTCATTGTTCTCTACAGCTCCCTGAAAGTGAGGTGGGGTTGGTCTCTTCTGCCTAGTATCAGGTGATAGGAGGAGAGGAAATGGCCTGAAATTGTGCTAGGGGAGGGTTAAGTTGGAGATGAGGAAAAGTTCCTTTGCTGCAGGAGTAGTCAGGGACTGGCACAGGCTGCCCAGGGAGATGCTGGAGTCACCATCCCTGGAGAGACTGAAGGAATGTGTGGCCATGACACTTGGAGACATGGTTTAATGGCCATGGTGGTGTTGGGTTGATAGTTGGACTGCATGATCTTAGAGGGCATTTCCAATCCAAGCAGCTCCATGAAAGAAAGCAAGTCACACAGCAGCAGACAACAGGGAACGAGAAGGAAAGAAACATCTTGTCGCAGAGAGTAAATCTGTGAGTGGTTACTAATGATGCTACTATTGCCTTGTAATCTGTTGATGCCTGGCATGGAGCATCTCTCCAAATGAACACCCAACTCCCCCTGAATGAGTCTGTAAACTGCAGTGAGTCACTGGAGCACAGCCCCAGGTCAGCTCAGCACTCCACTGCAGGGGTGAAAGCAAAGGGCAGGCACTTGATGGAAGCAATAAAAAAAGAATTAACTTCCCTCTTGTAGCAGAGCTAAAAAATAGTGAGCAACTCACAAAGCACTCAATCCATTTCATTTTGCTTTCTCTCAGCCCTGTGCCCAAGTTCAGAGGTCAGCAGAAGTTAAAACCTCTCTAAATGATTCTGTTCCCAGATGCTGCAGAAGGCATTTCACAACTTGCAGCTTCTCTTCAAATAATTCATGGGGCAAAGGAACCCTCCCCCAGAACCTACAGCCAGAAAGGCTCAGGAGACCATTTCACCTGATACATCTCTCTAAGACTTGTAAAACTCTGGCATTCAAGAGGAAAGAAACCATAAGAAGCCTGAGAAAGAAACATTTTTGGACAAGAATAAATTAATATGGGGGAGGAAAAAAAAAGTTCCTTTTATTCTGTGACTTTTGATCATCCTGTAACACTACAAGACAGCAACACAACATCCAAGTGACTACATCATACAACAGAAAAATGGAAGTGGTGCATGAAGTGGTTGTTTGAATCAGCAAGAGTGTGGCCAGCAGGTCCAGGGCAGGGATCACCCCAATCCAAGCTGGGCACTGGTGAGGGCACATCTCAAACCCTGGGTTCAGTTTTGAGCACCTCGCTCCAAGAAGGACACTGAGGGGGTTGAGTGTGAACAGAGAAGGGCAACAAAGCTAGTGAAGGGTCTGGAGAACAGGGCTAGTGAGGAGCAGCTGAGGGATCTGAGGGTGTTTGGGCTTGGAGAAGAGCAGGCTGAGGGAAGACCTCATTGCTCTCCACAGCTTCCTGAAAGGAGGCTGCAGTGAAGCGTGGGTTGGTCTCTTCTGCCTAACACCAGGTGACAGAAGGAGTGGAAATGGCCTGAAATTGCACCAGGGGAAGGTTTAGGTTGGACATGAGGAACAATTTATTCCCCTTGAAGGTTGTCAAGGCCTGACCCGGGCTGCCCAGGAGGGCAGCGGTGAAGCCTCCATCCCTATAGGGGTTTCAAAGCGGCGGAGATGTGGTGCTAAGGGCCACGGCTTAGTGGTGACCTGGCAGTGCTGGGCTAATGGTTGATGATCTGAGAGAACTCTTCCAACCAAACCAATTCTGTGATTCTATCACCCAGGACAGGACCAGGCCTCTACCATATGCTACCCCAAGCTCACCCGTTTCCATCTCCCTTTCTGCCTTTGCACCCTCTCCAAGCTGACGCTGAGCCCACTGCCAAGTCCCTTCACCGCACTGAACTAATGCTCTTAGAATTGCCAAGGCTGATTAACGACAGCACATTCCACCCAAATGTGTGACAGAAGGATTAAAGCCCGACAACACCCTCCCACCACCCCCCTTCTGGTGTATCTCACCCAGGAGAAGCAGCAGCTTCGCTTCTGCAAATCGTACTGACGGAGAAAGTCGACACCAAGGCAGCCAAGGAGCGAGAGTTTGGTAGCTACTTCAAAACACGCAGCGTCCTCCTGTTCCTGGGAGGATCATCTGCATCCTGGCTGCTGAAATCTGAAACGACTATAAAAGCTTCTGAGGACATGAATTTTTCAGGAAGAGTTAAGATAGAAATGTCAAGGGCCTGCCCCTTCCACCAGAGTGCTGCTGCTGGAAAACAGCAAGGCAGAGAAGCGGCAGCAAAAAACCCAATCTCCTCGCTCCTGCTGCAATGCAATTGGCAATTAGAATCCCTCTTTGATTAAGAAAAAAACAAACACAGCATTAATGAAAAACCAGTGCCAACTCTTGTTAATTTTTCAGTGTTTGTAAAACCTTTAAGATTTTAAAGGGAGATGGGATCAGAAACATCAACTGAGCTACCGAGAGCTACAGCCAAGGCTCCGCTGTTTGTTTATTCATCTATAGTCTCGGGATGCCGCTTCGGAGAGGCTTCAATCTGTTTGCACTAGCCCAAATCCATCAGAAAGCTGCTAAAACTGGACCAAAACTCCTGCCCCAAAGGCCTCAGAACTGAGAGCTCGACAGGGTCAACAAGCCCCATTCAAACAACAGCAGAATGGCACAGGGTCACTCATAGAATCAGAGTCGCAGCGTGGCTGGGGTTGGAAGGGACCTCTGAGGGTGCAATCCTCCTGCCACAGGGAGCAGGTTCTGAGCTGCTTCATGAGCTTAGTGTTTCTGTTCAGCTCTTTCTTGAAGGTCAGATGCTGCTGGGGGGGCTGCAAGAGCTGAGCCTGCTCAGCACCCACGGCTGTGCCACAGCACCCTGCTACTCACATCCCTCTGCATCAGCAGTGGGTGGTGCCATGTGCAGTGCCAGGGATCAGGATCCTTGCCTCACCTGCAGGAAAACTCTCCCAGCATTTCTGTGCAGTGTCACCTCTTGGCAGACCTCTCTCACTGACCTTGGCGTGGGGGCTGCTGTGCCCCTGGTTACAGGAGAAGGAGCTGCACTGTGCTCCCAGGTATCCACTTCAGTTCCACAGAATCCCAGCATGGAGATCATCCAGTCCAAGCTCCCCTCATCAAGCAGGGGGCAACCACAGCAGCTTGCACAGGTCCACGACGTTCAGGTGGGTTTAGAAGCTCTCCAGAGAAGGAGACTCCACAACCTCTCTGGGCAGTCTGCTCCAGGCCTCCAGCACCCTCACACCAAGTAAGTTACTCCTCCTCTTCAGATGGAACCTCCTGAGTTGCACTTTGTGCCCATTGTCCCTCATCCTGCCACTGGGCACCCCTGAGAAGAGCCTGGCCCCTTCCTCTTGCCCCTCACAGGTCATTCAGCTCTTGCTGAGCATTGCTCACATCCCCTCTGGGGTTGCTCTTCTCCATGCTCAGCAGCCCCAGGTCTTTACAACCACAGCTTGGTTTTCCCCTTTAGAAGGTTCAGCAAAGCAAGATTCATCAAGAATGAAAACTGTGAAGCAATACATGGCTTCAGAATCAGACCTTCTCAGAACTCTTTTCAAGCAGCTAGAACTACAGAAATCCCCCTGTATCTTCTCTCCCCCTGAGGAACTGATCCTCTTTGAAGAGTCCAAGCATCCCCGTGGAGCCCAGCATCCCAAACACAGCACCAGCAATTCCTTTGAAGCAAAACAAAAGCAGAGGTGTAAAATTGCCTTCATTGACTTGCTGTTTCTCGATGGGCATTTTAACCTGGCAGTTATTTTAAGGTCCCAGAAGGGAGATGTGAACAAAGTAACCATCATCATTAGAGCAATTTGGCAAGGAGACCAGGAAAATCTGGGGTTAAAAAAGATGACAAAGAATAAAAAACCCAGAGGAGTGATGCTCAGAGACACAGAATCACTTCAATGGTGAGGAAAAATGTGATAAGGAAGATGTAGTGAAGCCTCCAGGCTGGGAAGAGTTGGGGCTGCTCAGCCTGGAGAAGAGAAGGGTCTAGGGAGACCTACTGGTAGCCTTTCAGTACCTGAAGGGGAGCTACAGGGGAGCTGGGGAAGGACTTTTGACAAGGGCCTGTAGTGACAGCATGAGAAGCAATTGCTTGGAGCTGGAGGAGGGGAGATTTAGACTAGAGATGAGAAAGAAATTCTTCACAGTGAGAGTGGGGAGACACTGGAACAGGCTGCCCAGGGAAGGTGTGGATGCCTCCTCCCTGGAGGTGTTCAAAGCCTTGAGCAACGTGGGCTAATGGAGGTGTCCCTACCCATAGCAGGGGAGTTGGAACTGGATGGTCTTTAAGGTCCCTTCCAATCCAAACCATGCTAGGATTCTATCAAACAGTGAATAAACATGTGGTAAGGAAGACATGGTGAAGCCAGGCTGGAGCCTTAAAATCAGCAAATGATGAGAAGGCTGAGGGAGAAAAGCTGAGGAAGCCATCTCCAAAACATCACTTGGAGGCACTACCTTGACTGTCTATAGCCAGGACACAGCACCCATCCAGCCTCAGCTCCACTGGGAGCTCCTGCACCATGCAACCTGCAGGGACCCAAGGCTGAGTGATGAGCACCCAGCCATCAGCTCCATTGGGAGCTCCTACACCATGCAACCTGCAGAAACTCAAGGCTGGGTGACAAGAACCTATCCATCAGCTCCACTGGGAGTTCCTGCTATGTGCAACCTGCAGAGACCCAAGGCTGGGTGACAAGAACCTATCCATCAGCTCCACTGGGAGTTCCTGCTCTGTGCAATCTGCAGAGACCCAAGGCTGGGTGATGAGCACCCATCCATCATCTTCACTGGGAGCTCCTGCACCATGCAATCTGCAGAGAGCCAAGGCTGGGTGATGAGCACCCATCCATCATCTTCACTGGGAGCTCCTGCACCATGCAATCTGCAGAGAGCCAAGGCTGGGTGATGAGCACCCATCCATCATCTTCACTGGGAGCTCCTGCACCATGCAATCTGCAGAGAGCCAAGGCTGGGTGATGAGCACCCATCCATCATCTTCACTGGGAGCTCCTGCACCATGCAATCTGCAGAGAGCCAAGGCTGGGTGATGAGCACCCATCCATCATCTTCACTGGGAGCTCCTGCACTGTGCAACCTGCAGAGAGCCAAGGCTGGGTGATGAGCACCAATCCAGCCTCAGCTCCATCTGCATCCCCACCTAGCTCCCAAGGCTGCAGGATCATGGCAGGTGAGCATACAGGTGCTGGTCTGCAGGAGCTGGTCCCCCTAGCAGGCAGGCTGGGTTAAGGAAGGCTTTGGTTTGCCCAGCTCCCCAGCAAGCTGCCCTTTCCCCAGTTCCCTTCTCAATAGGACATGACATATCCTGACAGGACACATTCCTGGCATGCTGGAAGGGGACTCAGGGGGATTCCTGTATGGAAGATGTCTCTCCTGCCACTCTCAGAACCCTTGCTTTATTTATGCAAGGAGGGTCTGTATCAGTGTTTATGCTGGAGGGGAATGATTTCCTTGGAGACATCAGGAATAGCATGGGGAGAAGCTGCTCCTGTGGGAGACAGCTGGATTCTCTACACCCAGAAACTGCTGCTTTCCCATCAATTTAGTTCAATTAAAGGATGTTATTTGGGTTATGCACCTGGACCTGACGGCTCCTGAAAGGCTTTTTGTCTAATTCTATTAATTACTCTCCCCCCCCACCTCAAAAAAAAAATCCCAACCTGTTATTGAGAAGAAGATTAAACCAGGTCATTCCACATGATTTCACCAGAACTTAAACTGAAAGCTGCATATGTTCCTTTCCTGGTGTTACAGTTCCACTCTTTTGCTGAACACATTCCACATAGAGTCACCAAGGGTTGGGAAAGACCTCCAGGGGTCCCAGGGGTTGGAAAAGACCTCCAGGAGCACCAGGGGCTGGAAAAGACCTCCAGGAGCACCAGGGGCTGGAAAAGACCTCCAGGAGCACCAGGGGCTGGAAAAGACCTCCAGGAGCACCAGGGGCTGGAAAAGACCTCCAGGAGCACCAGGGGCTGGAAAAGACCTCCAGGAGCACCAGGGGCTGGAAAAGACCTCCAGGAGCACCAGGGGCTGGAAAAGACCTCCAGGAGCACCAGGGGCTGGAAAAGACCTCCAGGAGCACCAGGGGCTGGAAAAGACCTCCAGGAGCACCAGGGGCTGGAAAAGACCTCCAGGAGCACCAGGGGCTGGAAAAGACCTCCAGGAGCACCAGGGGCTGGAAAAGACCTCCAGGAGCACCAGGGGCTGGAAAAGACCTCCAGGAGCACCAGGGGCTGGAAAAGACCTCCAGGAGCACCAGGGGCTGGAAAAGACCTCCAGGAGCACCAGGGGCTGGAAAAGACCTCCAGGAGCACCAGGGGCTGGAAAAGACCTCCAGGAGCACCAGGGGCTGGAAAAGACCTCCAGGAGCACCAGGGGTTGGAAAAGACCTCAAGGGGTGCCAGGGGTTGGAAAAGACCTCCAGGAGCATCAGGGTTTGGAAAAGACCTTCAGGAGCACCAGGGTTTGGAAAAGACCCCTGGGAGCACCAGGGGCTGGAAAAGACCTCCAGGGGTCCCAGGGGTTGGAAAAGACCTTTGGGAGCACTAAGGGTTGGAAAAGACCTTTGGGAGCATCAAGGGTTGGAAAAGACCTCCAAGACCACCAAGTCCAACTGTTAGCCCAACGTGGGAAGGTCCAGGCTCTACAAAGCCTCTGAAAGAAGTAACAAAGTTTATTAACTGTCTCAAGAAGACAAATCTGCCTTTATCTACCTCCCACAGAAGCACAGCACAACTGAACTTCCTCCAGTTGACGCACCCAGCCCTGGGCATTGCTCCAGGCTGGTCCCAGCAGGACCCACAGCCCATCCACAGCAGGCACCAGCTCCTGGCTCCACACAGATGCATCACAGCCAGAATGCAACATCTCACCCTAGAAGCTTTCCCCATTAACACCCTGCTGGTTGCAGCACAGGAACAGAAGCTGATCTTTTCCCAGATCACCCTCAGCCACCTTCTTGCTTAATTAAGGTAATGATGCCCAAGGGAAGGTCTAGGTTTCAAAACATAAGCTTCAGCCTCACAGCATCCCCACAGGAGAACTAATTGGAACATGTCCCTGAAGGCCAAATCTCTCTTCACTGTGCCCAGAGATGCTCCAAGCACTGCATGCTCAGGAGCCAAGACAGGCAATGGTCTCCACTGCTTCTCTGAAGCTCAGAACTGAACTCCTCTATCTGCCAAATGCCCTTTGTGCCAATAAAGGGCTTGGCCTTTCAGCTGTACAATATAGGCAACAATGGTGCCCTTCGTCCAGGCTCTTTCAAGTTGGACATGAGGGACAACTTCTTTCCCAAAAGGGCTGTCAAGACCTGGCCAAGGCTGCCCAGGGCAGTGGTGGAGTTCCCATCCCTGGGGGCGTTTCAAAGCTGTGGAGATGTGGTGCTGAGGACCATGGCTGGGTGGTTACCTGGCAGTGCTGGGTTATGGTTGGACATGATGACCTGAAGGGTCTCTCCCAGCCTAGACAATTGTACAGCTCTATGACTTCTTGTCCATTAAAGCTGCAAACACTTTGCAACAGGACCTTCATCTTCTCACCTTTTTTATCTGCATATCCCCATCTCAAGGTATCAGACACTGCAGCTACAACAACTACCTGAATTCCCAGTGAGAAGACACCCAACTGGTGTTGAGAGCAGCACCTGCAGCAAGCAAGAGCCTTCCTGCACAGGCTCCTACCCTGGGAGTCCACATCCATTTTTCCTAAGGAACTACTGCAGCACAAAGCTAAGGAGATACAAAACCAAGCACACTGCCACCAGCTCCAGCTTCCCTTATGGACACTCCACTAGTTGGAGAGAGCCATCCTTGTGCTTCCTCCTCCTCCACACACTTCTACTGACAGCAAAGACAGCGGTGCTGAAGATATTCCACACAGAATCAGCAAGGCTGGAGAAGACCTCCAGGGCCACCAAAGGCTGGAAAAGACCTCCAGGGCCATCAAAGGCTGGAAAAGACATCAAAGGCTGGAAAAGACCTCCAGGGCCATCAAAGGCTGGAAAAGCCCACCAGGGCCAGCAAAGGCTGGAAAAGACCTCCAGGGTCATCAAAGGCTGGAAAAGACCACCAGGGCCAGCAAAGGCTGGAAAAGACCTCCAGGGCCAGCAAAGGCTGGAAAAGACCTCCAGGGCCAGCAAAGGCTGGAAAAGACCTCCAGGGCCAGCAAAGGCTGGAGAAGACATCAAAGGCTGGAAAAGACCTTCAAAGGCCATCGAAGGCTGGAAAAGACATCAAAGGCTGGAAAAGACCTCCAAGGTCATCAAAGGCCGGAAAAGACCTCCAAGGTCATCAAAGGCTGGAAAAGACCTCCAAAGTTCCTAAGCCATCACAGAGGCTGAACTTCTAAGCCAATTTTAACTGCTGTCTCATCTAGGCTCACCCTAAGCAGGGCTAAGGTGTTCCAGGATAAAGCCACAAATGGTTAGTCCTTTTTCTACAGCCAGTTCAGCAAAAAAAACAAGATTGTTCCTCCCCTCCCCATCCTCAAACAATCAGCAAATGAATATTCAAGCATGCCTCTTCACCCAAGCAACCTGAGATCTCAGATAAGCTCCAGCCTCCAGACTTCATCCTCCCTGAGCAGGTAAACTAACCTTTGAAACACACCTCACTAGGAACTGCACTGAGCTAAATGAGCAATGGTTTTCTTCAGCATGCTGGTCGATAATTTAATTAAGAGAACAAAAAACAGAGGCATAGTCTAGGACAGGGGACAAGCACGAAGGGCTCACACTGCTCTCTGATGCCCACAACCATAAAGGGCTCACACTGCTCTCTGATGCCCATAAGCATGAAGGGCTCACACTGCTCTCTGATGCCCATAAGCATGAAGGGCTCACACTGCTCTCTGATGCCCATAAGCACGAAGGGCTCACACTGCTCTCTGATGCCCATAAGCACGAAGGGCTCACACTGCTCTGTGATGCCCACAAGCACGAAGGGCTCACACTGCTCTCTGATGCCCATAAGCACAAAGGGCTCACACTGCTCTCTGATGCCCATAAGCACAAAGGGCTCACACTGCTCTCTGATGCCAACAAGCACGAAGGGCTCACACTGCTCTCCAGTGCCCATAAGCATGAAGGGCTCACACTGCTCTCTGATGCCAACAAGCACGAAGGGCTCACACTGCTCTCCAGTGCCCACAAGCACGAAGGGCTCACACTGCTCTCCGATGCCCCACTGCAGGGCAGACGAGTGCTGTCACTTGTGGGGCATTCTCCAGTGTCTCAAATGCTGAGCACAAGAAAATCAGGCAGAAGCTCTGCTGGCCCTCTAAAATCAGAAGATCTTCACCAATGCTGAAAGCTGGACAGGAGATGGCACCATGTGCTGCCAGCCTATAGCCAGTCCTATCCTGCAGCACGGGCAGCAGGGGCAGGGAGCGATTTCTGCCCTCTGCTCTGCTGAGACCCCCCTGCAGTGCTGGGGCCAGCTCTGTAGTACTCAGCACAGCAGAGACAGAGACCGGTTGGAGTAAAGTCAGAGCAGGGCACAGCAATGCTGGCAGGGCTGGAAGCCCTCTGCTGGGAGGCTAGGCTGAGAGAGTTGAGGTTGCCCTGCCTGGAGAAGAAAAGGCTCCAGGGAAACTTCAGAGTAGCCTTCCTGTATTTGAAGTGGGCTACAGGAGAGCTAGGAAGGGACTTCTGACAAACACATGTAGCGACAGGACAAGGTCTGAAGGCTTCAAACTAGCAGAAGCTGGATTAAGACTGGACGTGAGGAAGAAATTCTTCTCCATGGGGGTGACTCCACAGGTTCCACACAGATATTGTGGGGGCTCCAAACCTGAAAGTGTTGAAAGCCAGGCTGGATGGGGCCTTGAAGAAAGTGGTCTAGTGGAAGATATGACTGCCCATGGCAGGGGGCTTGGAACCAAATGATCTTTAAGGTCCCTTCTGATCCAAACCATTCTAGGACTCTACCTCAGCAATACCAGCTGCACCTCCTAGATGGCAAAGCTTTAGGAAGCACAAGAACATGGAATCCATCTGTTCAAGTGGTTTACTGCCTGCTCCAAGAAAGTGTCCTGGGAGCTATGAGATGCTCCACTGAATAAGGACACCCTGACCTTGAAGAGCACAAATCCATGCTGCTTACCTCCAATACACACCTACTCCAGGTTCAGCCTAGTCCTCGGAACTCCTGCCTGGTGTACACCACAAATTGAGCCATCTCTGGCGCTCACCAAGCTGCACCTCCTTTATCTTAGCTTAAACACTCAGCAAGACAGAGCAGAGCTGCAAAATAATAAATCAGTTCATAAAACCACTTCACTTAGAGCCCTTTTTCCTTCTGCAGTCTCACAAATTACATGGTCATTAAACCATTCTGCAGAATCACAGCATGGCAGGGGTTGGAAGAGACCTCTGGAGATCAGCCAGACCAAACCCCCTGCCAAGGCAGGGGCACCTAGACAAAGTCACACAGGAACACATCCAGATGGGTTTGGAATGTCTCCAGAGACGGAGACTCCACCACCTCTCTGAGCAGCCTGCTCCAGGGCTCCAGCACCCTTCAATTACAGCAGTTCCTCCTCGTGTTCAGATGGAACTTCTGATGTTCCAGTCTGTGCCTGTTATCCCTTGCCCTGACAGTGGGCACCACTGCAAAAACCCTGCTGCCATCCTCCTGACACTCACTCTTGAAGTATTGATCAGCACTGATCAGATCCCACTCAGTCTGTGCAAAAACCCTGCTGCCATCCTCCTGACACTCACCCTTGAAGTATTGATCAGCACTGATCAGATCCCACTCAGTCTGTGCAAAAACCCTGCTGCCATCCTCCTGACACTCACCCTTGAAGTATTGATCAGCACTGATCAGATCCCACTCAGTCTGTGCAAAAACCCTGCTGCCATCCTCCTGACACTCACTCTTGAAGTATTGATCAGCACTGATCAGATCCCACTCAATCTGCTCTTTCCAGCCTAAACAGCCCCAATTCCCCGAGCCTTTCCTCCTCACAGAGATGTTCCAGCCCTCTCAGCATCTTTGTAGCTCTTTGATGTCCCCTCTCCAGCAAGTCTCTCACTCTCTTAAACTGAGGGAAGCCCAGAACTGGACCCAGTACTCCAGAGGTACCCTCACCAGGGCAGAGTAATCCATTTGGAACACCTGGAACATCCTGCAGGCTGATTTTAACTTCTTCCTTCCATATTATTTTTAATTCAACTTTTAGTTAAGTCCTGGAAACGGTGTAAAAAAAAAAAAATGCCAAGAAACAATCCTGCTCAGCACTTGGAATAAAAAAAAACCAACACAAAAAAAAAACAAACAAATCAAAACTCAACCAAAGCCAACTGTAAATGTCAAACAACAAAAAAAAAACCCAACCCATGTCTGTTTTGCAATTCTAGACAGCCATGCTTAAGAAGCTCTGCTAAAACAATTTAGAGTCATTACTGCTACAAGCAGATGGGACAAGCTTCAATGAAGTAGCATCACCTTCCAGAGCTGAAGTTACTATGACATAAATTCATCTGAATTAACCATTAGATCCTTAATCCTCCCTATCATCTCCTGTTTCATTTTGCATTCGTTGGCACCGCTTCTCTGCTCAAGCCTTTGCAAAATCTGGGCCTGCTTTTCTTTTTCCTCTTGTTGCTGAAAGCAGAAGAACACAGCACTTCTGAAGAGTTCTACCCATTTGCATCCAGAGAGGCAGGAAGAAGCACAGCATAGCACAGGGCTTCCTGCACTCACTCACAGAACTGTAGAATCATAGAATCAAGCAGGTTGGAAGAGACCTCCAAGCTCATCCAGTCCAACCTAGCACCCAGCCCTGGCCAATCAACCAGACCATGGCACTAAGTGCCCCAGCCAGGCTTTGCTTTAACACTTCCAGGAGCAGCGACTCCACCACCTCCCTGGGCAGCCCATTCACAGTCTCACAGTATCACCAAGGTTAGAAGAGACCTCACAGATCATCAAGTCCAAGCCGTTACCACAGAGCTCAAGGCTAGACCATGGCACCAAGTGCCACGTCCAATCCTGCCTTGAACAGCTCCAGGGATGGCGACTCCACCACCTCCCTGGGCAGCCCATTCCAATGCCAATCACTCTCTTTGCCAACAACTTCCTCCTAGCATCCAGCCTAGACCTGCCCTGGCACAACTTGAGACTGTCCCCTTCTTCTGTTGCTGGTTGCCTGCAAGAACCCACAGAATGGGTTTGGATGGAAGAGACCTTTAAGATCATCAAATCCAACCATTAACTCAGCACTGCCACGTAACCAATTAACCAGGGCCCTCAGTACCACATCTACCTGACTTTGAAACCCCACCAGGGATGGGGATTCTACCACTGTCCTGGGCAGCCTGGGCCAGGCCTTGACCATCCTCTCCAAAGCTACCCAAAAGAAGGTTGTAATGAGGCTGGTGTTGGCCTCTTCTGCCAAGTAATTAATGGCAAGAGGAAACAGCATCAAGCTGCACCAATGGCATCAAGCTGCACCAAAAGGCATCAAGCTGCACCAAAAGGCACCAAGCTGCACCAAAAGGCACCAAGCTGCACCAAAAGGCACCAAGCTGCACCAAAAGGCACCAAGCTGCACCAAAAGGCACCAAGCTGCACCAAAAGGCACCAAGCTGCACCAAAAGGCACCAAGCTGCACCAAAAGGCACCAAGCTGCACCAAAAGGCACCAAGCTGCACCAAAAGGCACCAAGCTGCACCAAAAGGCACCAAGCTGCACCAAAAGGCACCAAGCTGCACCAAAAGGCACCAAGCTGCACCAAAAGGCACCAAGCTGCACCAAAAGGCACCAAGCTGCACCAAAAGGCACCAAGCTGCACCAAAAGGCACCAAGCTGCACCAGGGGAGGTTTAGCTTGGAGGTGATGGCTGATCAGAAGGCTGGAACAGCTCTGCTATGAGGACAGGCTACAAGAGCTGGGGCTCTGCAACCTGGAGAAGAGAAGGCTTCGAGAAGACCTTTTAGTGGCCTTCCAGTACCTGAAGAGGAACTACAAGAAGGCCGAGGAGGGACTATTGACAAGGTCTTGTAATGACAGGGTGAGGAGGAATGGGTTTCAACTGGAAGAGGAGAGATTGAAAAGTGGATGTTAGGAAGAAGTTGTTTGCAGTGAGGGTGGTGAGACACTGGCACAAGTGATTGGGTGATTCTGTGCTCCACAACCTCCCTGGAGGTGTTCAGGACTGGGCTGGATGAGGCCTTGAGCAACCTGTTCTAGTGAGAGGTGTCCCTGCCTATGGCAGGGTTGGAACTGGATGATCCTTGAGGCCCCTTCCAACCTAAACTATTCTATGAGGAAAAGTGTCTTTGCTGCAAGGCATTGGAATAGGCTGCCCAGAGAGGTGGTGGAGTCTTCATCTCTGGAGGTGTCCAAAAAACAAGGGGATGTGGTACTGTGGGACATGGTCTACTGTTTGTGGAGGCTGGACTTGATGATCTTGGAGGTCTTTTCCAACCTTAATGAGTCTGTGGGGACTCCCCCAATACCCTGGGCAGCTTATTCCAGACTTTGACAATGCCTTCAATGAAGAAATCTTCCCTACCATCCAAGTTAAACCTCTCACCTCTCTGAAAAACCTGCAGTTAAAGAAGGGAGGGGTTGGCTCTAACACCACTGCTATGACCCTGTGTGACCCTACTGCAGCACAGCCCAATGCCCCAAACAAGCCTCCAGGTCCCATGTCTGTCATCATGGGCAAAGGAATGCAGGTGGAGAGAGAGAGAGAGAGAGAGAGAGGACAAACTCTGCACAATCACAGCAAGCCCTGGCACATTAATCACAGTCAAACTTCATCAGCTTCACCACAAAAGACTTTTAATGAGGGAGCCAGGGAGGAGCCTTGCAGACCCGATGGGCCAAAGCAGGCAGTGCCTCGATGCACGTCAGGGAAGGTTAGAAGCTGCAGCAGCAGCCATCTGCAGCAGCTTTCAATGCTGTGGCACCAAGCAAGAGATGTTTGTCGCTACCTGCAGAAGCCCCAAAGTGAACAGCAGGCTTGAAGCAACAAAGAAGCACCTAGACAAGATGCAAAGGGGTGATGTGAGTGTAACAGCAACAGAGATGGAAATGACACAAACAACTGTCAGGAAAATCATAGATTATAGAATGTCAGGGGCTGGAAAGGACTTTGAAAGATCAACTGGTCCAGAGCAGGATCACCTACAGCAGATCACACTGGAATGCAACCAGGTGGTTCTTGAATATCTCCAGAGAGGAAGACTTCACAACCCTCCTGGGCAGCCTGTTCCAGTGCTCTGTCACCCTCACAGTCTTAGACAGCACTGGAAATGAATGAGCACAAGAAGAAGGCATAAAACAAATGCAGAGGAAAACACCCTTGGAGTAGCTGAGCCTGAAAGAGAAACAGAGGAGCTTAAACCTGTATACTTAAGAGATGCTAAAGAAGGTTCAAGAGGTACAAGAACATGCTGAAGGACAGACCAAAGCAATGACTAAAATTGAGAGGAGTGTAGTGATGCCTAGAGAATAGACCTGGAAAAGCAGAAGCAACAGAGGCTAACAGTGCTTATCGAAGCAGGAGACATCATTTGGGTTTTGCCAGCGTTCAGCAGTGCAACAGGAAAAAAGCAAATCTCAAACAGCTCAAGGTGGAATTAGGAAAGGAAAAGCAACCTTCATGCATTCAGTGAACCTCAATTAGGGCTTTAAACAGGTCAGTTTGGCTGGTGGGCAAGGAAGCAAAGAGGGCATCACAGCCTTTCATCACAAAGTGCCCCAGCAAGAAGCAGCTGGGCTGAGTCTGTTAGCTTTTAACTCCAGAGGTGAAGTGAAGACGGGATGATAAGTGAGGGAAAACCTCATGTGAAAAGTGTGGTTTTGTTTGGTTTTTTTTTTAAGAAACAAGCAACTGGGGAAAAAAAAAAATCCAGGGCAGGATGCAGAAGGCAGCAGATTAAAGACAAAAGGTTGAGAGAAAATCCAGAATTAAATTGAAAGATAATTACTGCAATAAGCAGGAAAGGAAAACCGAGATGAGAAACGTCTACAACTGCAGCAAGAGAAGCAGGAGGGAAGCCTGGCCAGATGCACACTGCTTTGTTACCATGCCCTTGGTATTTGTACACCAAAAGCACTCTAAGCTTACGTGATGTTTACAGTAAGGAACCTTTCAGGCTGACTTTCCTGGCGAGGAGGGTTGCAGGCAACGTGAGGACAGCAGGCTCTGCACCCGCCTCCATTCCAGTTACCTGATCTCCTGGACTGGTTCTCTCAACTCCACATGATGCAAATCCTTTACTCAAAATAGAAGAAGCTGCTGGGATAGAGTGTTCTTCCACTCCCTTTGACCAAAACAAGGGAAATCTAAATTTGCATGGAAAATAAAAGCCTTCAGAAGTCTGCTGAAGAACATGAAAGAAAAAAAAAACAAGCTAAGGGTGCAGTTAATCTATTCCTGTCCCCTCAAAAGATAGCAAAGGACTGGAACGTGTCTGATGAGGAAAGGCTGAGAGACCTGGGGGCTTGTTTAGCCTGGAGAAGGCTGAGAGGGGATCTTATTAAAGTCTAATATCTGAAGGGTGGATGTCAGGAAGAAGGGGGCAGGCTCTTTTCAGCGGTGCTCTGTGACAGGGCAAGGGGCAACAGACACCAGGAGGTTCCATCTGGGCAGGAAGAGAAACTTCTTTGGTGTGAGGGTGCTGGAGCCCTGGAGCAGGCTGTCCAGAGAGGTTGTAGAGATTGCTCCTCTGAAGGCTTTCAAGTCTCACATGGATGTCTTCCTGTGTGGCCTGGCCCAGGTGAACCTACCTTGGCAGAAAGGCTGGACTTGATCTTCAGAGGTCCCTTCCCACCCCTACCAATTCTATGGTGCTATGATGGCAGTTCAGCAGAAGAAAAGATTCAGGTTTCCCATCTGCTTGTATTTCAGATACCTTTTCCCTCCCAGTTTAGCTCCTGTTTCTGCAGGACATTCTGCTTCTGACAGCCCCTCAAGTCCACCCATGCAAACCTATCCCCGAAAAGGGGCTTTTTAGAAACCATCTCAAACCAGAAGGTATCTCAACTTTCCCACTTCTTGGCAAGGCTCTTAGGAACCAAAAAGGAGGAAACACAGAAGGGAAGGAAAAGCAGATGACAGAGGATGGAAAAAGGCTTGGTTTGTTTTGCTGTCTTCACCACCACACAAAGCCTCTTCCTCAGGCGCTCAGCTCATTGGCGTTTTCTGCCCTCTTTCTTCCCCAAAAGTGTGATCTTTAACAACGTGGGTACAAAAGCAGTCTCAAGGATGCTTCATGTAAACTCTCTGCAATAATCAGCCCCACGGCCAATAAACTCTTCACCCTCAAGAGTTTATGTGCTGCTAAGCCTTGGCCTGCAGCCTTGGAATTCATTCTGCCTGAGCTGCAGCTATTTCCTCGTAAACAGGAAGCCCCCTCAACATTTGCATCGCAGCAAACTCCCTGCCTTCAATTTCAGTGTCTTATCTCAGCCAGATAAAACGCTGCCGACAGGTGTACCAGGCTCCAGAGAGACAAATCCTAGCAGGGATGGGGGTGATGGGGGTGGAGGGTAAACACCTTTGTCTTTCTTTCTTGAGGAGATAACCTCAGCAGCACAGAGGCTGCAGCTGGGTAGCTGGAGCTAAAGCAAGACCAGAGGCATTCCTAGGAGAGGAGTACTGCAGTATGGCAGGGACATTTCTTTTTTCCAGGCTGTGG
This sequence comes from Tricholaema leucomelas, assembly GCA_013400475.1. Lineage (NCBI taxonomy): Eukaryota > Metazoa > Chordata > Aves > Piciformes > Lybiidae > Tricholaema lacrymosa > Tricholaema leucomelas. The sequence continues at coordinate 61,569 of WAAF01011398.1, forward strand.
ATGTGATATTCCAATGACCTTCCTGCTATCCATCCTGGTGACAGCCAAGAGCTGAGCACCACCACCACCACGGCTGCTCACAGCCAAGCACTAGGAAGCTCAGTGCTCCTCCCAGGAGCTGCTCTCATACACATACACCGAGAGAGAGAGAGAGAAATAAAAACACATCACTGGGAAGAATTCTTTGATTTCAAAGTCCTAAGAGAGGACTTTGTCTGCTGGGTTTGGGTTGGTGGGTTTTTTTTTTTGTCTTGGGTTTTTGGTGTTGGGTTTGTTTTTTTTTTCACTGTTACTATATCAACCTGCACTTAAGCAGGGTTGATTTATATAATTACCAATGAATCACTTTGCCCAGCGAGCCAGAATATTTCAGTGCACCCAACACACACCGTGCCTGCCGGTAATGAGAGGGCTCAGAAACCAAACCCCAGCCCAGCAGAGCAGCGTGAAGACATCTGACCCCAGAATAACGGCCCATTTCCTACTCTGTGAGGAAATCCCTGCTCTCTGTTAGAAGCTGACGAGTTCAGTCATTTCAGGCAACCTCCAGCCGTTTGCGGTGCCAGCCTTAGGTAAGTCTCTGTTCTCCTTTACGTCCCCACCGCTTCCTCTCATTCATCTGCTGAGCTGTCTTACACTGTTCCACTGCTCACAGCTGCAAAGCTCTCCCTTTCCTTATGGCTTCTCACCTTCTCCAGAGCATGGCAGCCCAGGGAGGGGGCAGGGAGGGATGGCAAACAATCTTTCTTCCCTTTAATATTTCACGGTATCTGCAAACAGGTTCTTCCACATGCAGCTCTAGGGGGCAAGGCGTTTCAGTCGGCTAACCCTTCACCTTTCCTCCTGTGCTCTGCCAAACTTCCTCTTGCCCCTTGGCTGCCATTTCACAGACTCGTTTGGGTTGGAAAAGACCTCTTAAGACCGTTGAGTCCAACGGTTCACAGAACCACAGGACTGTTTCACTTGGAAAAGACCTCCAGTTTCCCACCCTGCAGAGCCAAACGCAGGTGGAAACAGCTCCCTGAGCTCAGAGGAAAACTCCCCAGCACCAACCACACCAATCCTGGAGAAGCAGAGAAGCACAGTGCAGGTTCTTCGGGCCTTGTGCCGTGCTGAGAGGCTTGCGGCACACTTTGCACAAGGGAAAGTGGGTCCAGGGAGCTGCTTTCCAGCCTCCCCACAAGAATCAATGGGGCTGTTATTGCTCGTGGCATGGTGAGGACTCACCCACACACGCTCTTGGTGTCCTCATCTCTGACCTTCGTGGAGGGGTCATGTCCCTGCTGCAAACAGAGAGCAGCAGGACACACCACTGATGCTAAGGGCAGCAAGAGAGATGGTCACAGCACTGATGAATGTAAAGCCACCAGCACTCCCAGTAAAGCACACCAGTACCTTGGGCCAAGAGTAAAATTCTGTGGCCATTACCTTCCTCAGCATTTACACACACCAGGAGAAAAACACAGGCACCTTCCTCTGCCCAGCAAACCATCCTCAACTAGACCTTAAAACCAACCATACAATGTCATCATCTGAGATCTCACTGCCTGGGCGTTAAGGTGGGCTTGGCACCTCTGTGCCCCTCACCTTCCCTCCCTCTGCAGCGACTCAGAATTCAAGCACCAAGGCAGCAAAAGAGAAGGGGTGAAGAAGTGAGCAGGGGGCTCCAAAGCCTCTCTCGATGACAGCAGACAGCGAGGCTAGGCCACCCGTAGGCTTGCAAACTGCCTACACATCTTGCAGTACATTTCGGGTTGGATGGTTTTTTTTTTCCCTCCTCCCGTTGCTTGCTGGCTAAAGCTGCCTTTTAAAATAGATGCACACACACAGAGCCATGCCAGAAGTGGGGGGAAAAAGCTTCATTTCAGCAATAAAAGAAGCGACGCTCAGGTGATTTTATAACACAGGCATCCGCAGGGACCGGCGCTCAGAAGCTGCTTTCACCACCAAACCCCATTAAAAGCACCTCGGCTGTCTCACAGCACCTGTCTGCTCACCCAGCCAGCCCCAAGGAAGCCCAAGGTGATGGAACTGGCCACAAGATCTGCACCAGTCTATGGCTGAACATCACTTTTGCTCCGTGAGCTCCTTATTTAAAGGGGGGAGAGGGGGGAAAAGCCTCTCTCCAAGTCTGTCCTCCCTCCTCGCATCTCCTTGCTATCAAACCTCCCGAAGCATCACCAAAAAAGCCAAAATAAAACAACAAACCAAACCACCAACCCAAACCCCAGCTCTGCAGAACAAACCAGCGAAAAGGCTTCGGGATGCTTTTAACCGTTTCATCTGGCTTTACCATTTTATTTCGCTCACCGCTTGAAGGATTTCTCACCCTAGAGCATCAAGTTTAGGGTCAAACAAATCCCCTACCACCACCTCCGAGTCGTAGGGGTGTTTTGTATCCCTCGGGAGAAGGAGGCTTCGCCACCTCTTCATCCCGCAGAAGTTATTTCAGCTGAACGCAGCCGACTCGACCCTGCGGCTGCCCCCGGTCGCAGCCCCGGGTCCGGCCCGGAGGCCTCGGAGTGGCCGGGCAGGGCGGCAGGACCCGCCGCCACCGGACCGTTATGTTTAGCCCCGAGGTGCCGGCGCTGGACGCGGCAGAGAGGCGGGG
>WAAF01011398.1:64741-95056 GCA_013400475.1 Tricholaema leucomelas
GGGGAAGCCGGTGGGGACGCCCACGGAGATACCGGGGAGGGGGAGGCCGGGGTGTGCCCGGCCCTGGGGGGATTCGTATCGCCCCTCCCGCTGCCACAGAGGAGGGGGAGAGGCCGGAGCAGGCTCCCGGGGGTGGGGGCGGACAGGGGGTGAGGCCCCTGAGGCTGGGGGTCCAGTAAGCCACCGAGGAGTAGAGTTGGGGGGAGGTGTTCTCACTGGTTATTAGTGTTAGAGGTAGGTTTGGGGGTGCAGGAGCTTCTCGGGGTGCCCATGGGGAACCCAGACGCCAAAGCTATTCCGGGTAGATATCATGGCTTGGAGCAGCAAGAGTGTGGCCAGCACGACCAGGACAGGAATTGTCCCCAATTACTTGGCACTGATGAGGCTGCATCTCAAATCCTGGGTTCATTTCACTCCAAGAAGGACATTGAGGGTCTGGAGTGTGTCCAGACAAGGGGAATGAAGCTGATGAAAGGTCTAGAGAACAAGAGAAGGAGCTAAAGGACCTGGGCAGACCTTCTGGTTCTCTACAACTCCCTGAAATGAAGCTGGAGTCAGGTGGGGGTTGGTCTCCTCTCTCAAGAAACAAGTGATAGGACAACAGGAAACAGTCTCAGCTTGCCCCAGGGGAGGTGTAGGTTGGACACGAGGAACAATTTCTTCCCCTTGAGAATTGTCAAGCCCTGACCCAGGCTGCCCAGGAGGTGCAGTCCCCATCCCTGGAGGTGTTCAACAACCATGGAGATGCGGCACTTTGAGGCATGGTTTAGTGGGCATTGGTGGTGTTGGGCTGATGGTTGGACTCGATGGTCTGGGTGGTCTTTACCAGCTTTAATGCTTCTACCATGTCCAAGGAGAGCAATGGCCTTGGCTGCACCTTGATGTATTACCCTTCAAATTAATTCCCTGACAGTGCTGGAACATGATGTGCATTAGAAAAATGGGATCCAGCAAATCATGGAATCATTTTGCTTAGAAAAAAAACAACCCTCCGTGGTATTTTTAAGTCCAGCTCTACCAAGAATGCAATCAAATAACATCAAAGCCCAGCTGCATGCCTTCCTGAGTGATTTACTCCAGGTGATCCTGCTCCAGCAGGGGGGTTAGATAGCCTTCAGAGGTCCCTTCCAAACCCTCTCGTCCTGTGACTGTGTAAAATAAAGACATCTGTCCCTGAAACCCTCATTGCTGCTCTTGGAAACTCTTTTCCTCTGGCAAAACAAAGCAGCACCCTGAAAGCAAAGGTCTCCTGGGGTGCTCCTGCCATCAGCAGAGCTCCTCGCTCCTATTCCTGGCTCGAAGCTGTAGTAGCAGCTCTGCTGCAGCCAAGCAGATATGCAGATTTCAGCTGCTCTCTTTTCTCAATTTCATCAAATATGTCATAAATAATTGGCTGAATGAAAGGCTAAGTCAATGACAAGTCTGAGGTTTAAAACTCAGCTTGTTTTGAGCTCTTTTCAAGTGCCGCCACTCCTCCTTCCTACATCTTTATGAAAGTCAATGATGTGATTAAAGCTAGGTAGAGTGTACAGCAGGGAGGATCTCACCGTGCTGCTCCCTGTGAGCCGTCTGGCAACCTGGTTCTGTGGAAAGTCTAACACAGTCTCACAGTTATCATCAGGGTTGGAAGAGACCTCACAGATCATCAAGTCCAACCCTTCACCACAGAGCTCAAGGCTAGACCATGGCACCAAGTGCCACGTCCAATCCTGCCTTGAACAGCTCCAGGGACGGCGCCTCCACCACCTCCCTGGGCAGCCCATTCCAGTGGCCAATGACTCTCTCAGTGAAGAACTTTCTCCTCACCTCGAGCCTAAATTTCCCCCGGCGCAGCCTGAGGCTGTGTCCTCTTGTTCTGGTGCTGGCTGCCTGAGAGAAGAGAGCAACCTCCCCCTGGCCACAACCACCCCTCAGGTAGTTGTAGACAGCAATAAGGTCGTAGTGGAAACCAAAGCTTTCTTACCAGAACAGATCCCTTGGGGAAGAAGTTTCCTCCACTGATGACCACAGAGCGGGGCTGGGGCTCAGGGTGGAAGGGAGCAGAGGAGGATCTGGGCCACGTTCCTCTTGTGAAGCTCAATGTGAAGGTTCCCACCAGTCCCATTTAGAGTTTCCACCAAGATGGGAAGGGGCATTTTTATTTCCAGGGCTTGCAGTGAGCTCTGGGTCTGGCTTGTCTGGGTCATAGAATTGTTTTGGTTGGAAGAGATCTCTAAGACCATCCAGTCCAACCATCAACCCAATAGCACCATGCCCACTAAACCCTGTCCCACAGTGCCATGGCCACAGGTTTCTTGAACACCTCCAGGGTCTGTGACTCCAGCACCTCCCTGAGCAGCTTGTTCCAATCCCTGACCACTCACAATGTGCTGTGATCTGATTCCTGTGGTCCTCAGGCTCAATCCAGAGCTGGAACTCTCACTCCAAAGCTTACCTCAATGCCTGTGTGGGCTCTCCTTTCACACGGACTGTGATGGAATCATAGAATTGGTCAGGGTTGGAAGGGACCACAAGGAGCAGCCAGTTCCAACCCCCCTGCCATGCCCAGGGACACCCTACCCTAGAGCAGGCTGCCCACAGCCTCAGCCAGCCTGGCCTTAAACACCTCCAGCCATGGGGCCTCAACCACCTCCCTGGACAGCCCATTCCAGGCTCTCACCACCCTCATGCTCAACAACTTTCTCCTTACATCTAGGCTGAATCTCTCCACCTGCAGCTTTGCTCCGTTCCTTCTAGTCCTGGCACTCCCTGAGAGCCTCAAACATCCCTCCCCAGCTTTCTTGTAGCCCCCTTTGGATACTGAAAGGCCACAAGAAGGTCACCAGGGAGCTTTCTCCTCTCCAGACTGAACAGCCCCAGCTCCCTCAGGCTCTCCTCACAGGAGGGACTATCTCCTGTCTGCTATTCTGATTTGCTTAACCAGGACTAAACATTTCTCACTCTCACTACATCCTTAGCATGGCTGTGTGAGCAGACACCTTCGTTTTGCTGGCTCCTCAAAGGTGACAACTGAGTCACAGCTCCTGCAGCCTCTCTGCCCCTCACCACTCACAGGTATTTCCATGGAGGGAACTGGGTTTCATTTCCTGACCTGTGAACACAAAGAAGCAGCTACACTACTGGTGGGAGGTTACCAACCCTGACCTGATAGTGTTGGTAAATGCCACCAGCATCACAGTGAGACCACATGGAGGGAGGGCAAAGCAGACAGCAACCCAGCAAGGCCTTGCTGATGGAAGCCCTTTTGCTTTCTGAACCGTGTCAAATGGCTTCACAGTGATGGGGGTGTCCAGCCTGGAAAGACAAACACCCAGAAGCAATTAAGTGATGATGGAATGTGGTCAAAGAAGCAGCCAGAGCCCTCTCAGAGTTTGTAAAAGGAGAGCCCCACGAATTGAAGAAAGGCTGAGAGAGTTGGGCTTGTTCAGCCTGGAGAAGAGAAGGCTCCCTTGAGACCTACTTAGTAGCCTTTGAATAATTAAACTGGGCTTAAAGGAAAGCTGGGACAGACTTAAAGCAGGGCCTGTTGGGACAGGACAAGGGGTGAGGGTTTAACCTAAAAGAGACTTTGGCCTGAAAGAGTCGTTTATGACTTGAAGAGTTGGGTTTTTTGAGTAGCTGCAGTTCCCTGGTTAAACCCAGTTGGTCCTCTCCAGCTCAGGAGGACACCAGGGCTGGTGGGAATGTTCCTCCTGAGCATGCACACCCAGGGGGATGTTCCTCCTGAGCAAGGATGCTCAGAGCATCTCCTTACCTGCTGGCAGCAGTAGAGGTGGCCTGAATAATAAAGAGGGTCTGGAGCATCTCTGCAGCGAGGCCAGGCTGAGAGAGATGGGGTTGTTCAGCCTGGAGAAGAGGAGACTCCAGGGAGACCTTCTGGTGGCCTTTCAGTGCTTAAAGGAGCTGAGCAGAAAGCTGGGGACAGACTTTTGGGCAGAGCCTACAGTGACAGGACAAGGGATAATGGTTTGAAACCAAAAGAGGGAGATTCAGAGTAGAGAGAAGGGAGAAATGTTTGACACTGAGGGTGGTGAGAGCCTGGCCCAGGTTGCCCAGAGAGATGGTTGAAGCCCCATGCCTGGAACCACTGCAGATCAGCTTAGTTGGGGCTCTGAGCAACCTGCTCTAGTTGTAGATGTCCCTGCTGACTGCAGGGGGGTTGCACTGAATGAGCTTTAAAGGTCCCATTCTGCCCAAGCCAGCCTCTGATTTGTGATGCTATGATAGCCATAATGGCCCCAGAAATGCCACTTGGGATTCCTCATGCTCTCTTTCTGTGTTTCTGTGCCATTATCGTCTGGCTGTTCTTGTAATGGTCACTGCAAAGGCTTTCTTGGTGACAGTTGCTGGGAAGTCCTGTCAGCTAGCCTCAGAAACCTTCTTAAGACACTTGTTCTCTTCTTTCTGCTTCTCACACCGAAGAAGTTTCTCCTCCTGTTCAGGTGAAACCTCCTGGGTTCCAGTTGGTGCCCATCGCCCCTTGTCCTGCCACTGGGCACCACTGACATGAGTCTGGCCCCATCCTCATGCTCCCTACAAGTCCTTTAGCTCTTGCTGAGCACTGAGCAAGATCCCCTCTCAGGCTGCTCTTCTCCAGGCTGAGCAGCCCCAGGTCTCCCAGCCTGATTATGAATCATTACCTCCAGCAGCAGAACTCCTGCATTTTGCAGGTTTCTATTCAGAGGTCAGAAGGTCCCTGGGGTGGGTGCATTTTAATGGTGGAAGGGAAGCAAACCTGATTTTTCTCCTGAAGGTGAAGCCAGCAGAGCAGGTAGTGCAGGAAATATCAATTCCCCAAGTGCCATCTGCAGCCTTTTCTTAGCATCTGCCTGTCTCCAGCTTCGTGTTTGTTTTGTATGTGTGGTTTTGCTCGGGTTGTTTGCCTGGTTTGTGCCTTCTGTGTTGGTTTGGGTGTTTGGGTGCGTGTCCCTGTGTTTATAAACACTGCTCTGTGTGCTTGTGCATTCCCCCAGGTAAAGGAAACCCCAAGTTAATCAATGACAGGGCTGGCAGAGAGCACGATGTGATCCTCTCGATGCATTCCAGCATCTCCTGGCATTTCTCTGCCTGCTGATTGATGCTGCTCGATCAATTGAAACGTGGCTCAAGGTCTGTCTGGGCTCCAGCACAGGGTTTTGTGCTCCTCCACTGCAGAGCCAAGCAGCCCTGCCTCCTCCCTGGCATCCCTCCCTTCCTGCCTTCCCAGGAGTGAGTTTCTCCTACCATCTGGATGAGATTTAAATGTTTAATTTTGCACTGCTCTGCTTCAGAGGGTGACAGATGATACTGCAGAGAGCCACAGGCCTAAAGGGGATTTATTCATGCACCCTACACTCACCACATCCCATCCAGATCATGGTGCAAAACAGGGCACTGAGATGGAGGCAGAGCCGTCCTGCTGCCCTCACCCTGTGCCAGACCTGCTAACAAATAAGCTCTCTGCTGCCTCATCTCTTGTGGGGCACAAACTGGAACGTCAGAAGTTGCATCTAAACATGAGGAGGAACTTCTTGAATTTAAGGGTGGTGGAGGCCTGGAGCAGGCTGCCCAGAGAGATCATAGAATCATAGAGTCAAGCAGGTTGGAAGAGACCTCCAGGCTCATCCAGTCCAACCTAGCACCCAGCCCTATCCAGTCAACCAGACCATGGCACTGAGTGCCTCATCCAGGCTTTGTTTCAACACCTCCAGGGACAGAGACTCCACCACCTCCCTGGGCAGCCCATTCCAATGCCAATCACTCTCTCTGCCAACAACTTCCTCCTAACATCCAGCCTAGACCTCCCCTGGCACAACTTGAGACTGTGTCCCCTTGTTCTGTTGCTGCTTGCTTGGCAGAAGAGACCAACCCCATCTGGCTACGACCTCCCTTCAGGTAGCTGTAGACAGCAATGAGATCACCTCTGAGCCTCCTCTTCTGCAGGCTGCACACCCCCAGCTCTAGAGATATTCCAAAGCCATCTGGACATGTTCCTGTGTGACCTTGTCTAGGTGATGCTGCCTTGGCAGTGGGGTTGGACTGGATGTTCTCCAGAGGTCCCTTCCAACTCCATTTTCTGCTTCTGTGCTAGGCATGGCTAATGCTAACAATTCCTCCTTCTCTTGAGGGGAATATTCACACAGAAGGTTATTAAAAGCTATTTTTTAAATACTTCTGAGAGATGATACCAGAAACTCACACAGTTGGAGTTAAAGAACACTAAGCAGTGTCTAGCTCAGTACCCTCCATGGGATGCTGCCTACAGAGCCCAAATCCTGCTCTCAGCAGTGCTAGCAGAGGCTGATGGATTTCATGGTGATAGATCCCAATGGGTCCTGACTCTCCATGGCTCATTTCAAAGAACCACAGAATTGTTTGGGTTGGAAAAGCCCTCTAAGATCATCCAGTCCAACCATCCACCCACCCATGCCCACCAAACCATGTCCCAGACTGCCATGGCCACACCCGTCTGGAACACCTCAAGGCATGGGGACTCCACCACCTCCTTGGGCAGCCTGTGCCAATCCCTGACCATTCCTGCAGCAAAGAAACATTTCCTCATCTCCAACCTAACCCTCCCCTGGGCACAATTGCAGGCCATTTCCTCTCACCCTATCATTGGTTAGCAGGGAGAAGAGACCAACCCCCACCTCACTCCAACCTCCTCTCAGGGAGCTGGAGAGAGTTTTAACAAAGAAGTGCTGCCCTTTGCACTGGGAGAGGTAAAAGCTGCTGCCATTTGCCTGCCTTGCTAATTGTGTTACCAAAGCAGGAGCTCTGCCCCCATCACCAGGATAGCTCTGCCCACACTCACCAGGCTTACCCAGGCCAGCTCAGGCAACGCTCACCACAGAACCACAGAATGTTAGAGGCTGGAAGGGACCTTGAAAGGTCACCCACGAGGATGGCAGCTCGAGCCACGGTGCCAACCAAGCAGAGGGGTAAGTGCTGGCTGCCTGCCTGCTCCTTGCTGTCTAAAGGTCACCTCTGCATCCACAATGTCCTATCCTGATCCTCAGGAGAACGTCAATGAACCCAGAGCCTGGAATCATCAATAAAAATATTAATGAGGAGCTCCACAAAGAATCACAGAATTGATGGAGCTGGAAAAGCCCTCGAAGATCATCCAGTCCAACCATCCACCCATGCCCACCATGTCCCAGAGTGCCATGGCCACATGCTTCTGGAACACCTCAAGGCATGGGGACTCCACCACCTCCTTGGGCAGCCTATGCCAATCACAGAATCATAGATTCAGTCAGGATTGGAAAGGACCATAAGGATCATCTAGTTCCAACCCCCATGCCATGGGTAAGGACACCTCACACTAGAGCAGGCTGCCCACAGCCTCAGCCAGCCTGGCCTTAAACACCTCCAGCCATGGGGCCTCAATCACCTCCCTGGGCAACCCATTCCAGGCTCTCACCACTCTCATGTTCAACAACTTCCTCCTCACCTCCATTCTGACTCTCCCCACCTCCAGCTTTGCTCCATTCCCCCCGGTCCTGTCACTCCCTGACAGCCTCAAACATCCCTCCCCAGCTTTTTTGTAGCCCCCTTCAGATCCTGGAAGGCCACAAGAAGGTGACCTGGGAGCCTCCTCTTCTGCAGATTGAACTCTTTCAGTCTGTCCTCCCAGCAGAGCTGCTGCAGCCCTCTGAGCATCCTCGTGGCCCTTCTCTGGACATGCTCCAGCATCTCCACAGCCCTCTTGTCACAGGGACTCCCTTGGCACAATTTCAGGCCATTTCCTCTCCTATCACCTGATCCTAGACAGAAGAGACCAACCCACACCTGGCTCCAACCTCCTTTCAGGGACTTGTAGAGAGCAATGAGGTCTCCCCCTCAGCCTCCTTTCCTCCAGGAGAAACATCCTGCTTCTGTCATAGCCAAGCAGAGAGGTGACATTTTGCTGCTTCCTCAACTTCTGGCAGCATTCTCTGGGGTGTGACATCGTGTTTGGCTGAGAGGCAGAGGGCAGAAAGCCTTTCCCCATCCTCCTCCACTGAGCTCCACTCACCAAAGTTGTAAATCAGCTTCTGAGTGCAGGGTTACCTGGGGGGAAAGCAGAGGAGCAGCAGCTCCTGCTTAATGAGGTTGTGTGAAGATTTGTTAGTCAGAAATGGTGGAGTGCCTGGAGGACAGCAAGAGATAGAGAGCTACAAACTATTCTTGGTGAAGAGGAGGTGATGTCAGCCCTCCCCACTGCTGCATCTCCCTGATCTGCACAAACAGAATCACAGAATCAGCATGGTTGGAAAAGACCTTTGAGGCCATCGAGTCCAATCGTTGCCCAACTACCACATCCGTGAAGTACCATATCTAGATGGCTTTTAACCACAGCCCATAAATGCTGATCCTGCCCTAAGCAGAGAGCAGAAGATGCAAAGTCACCACTGCCACGCAGAGAGAGACATTTACAGCCCAGCATCCCCAAACCACCCAGCCTCACACGTTCTCCTTTGCCTGCTGGGCTTGGCCTTCAGGCTGGCTTTCATCCCTCTGCAACCCCTCCCTAGTGCTGCACTTGTCAGCAGTGAAAGGTGAGATGGGAAACAGAGAAATTAATGACCCATTCTGCTGCTGCTTGTGTTCACTGAGCATCCCAGGAGCCATTTCACACAAGACAGCCTCTGCCTTTGCCATGCCATTGCATTAGGCACCTGGAATCTCAGGTGGAACAAGCTGAACCTCCTGAACAGTGGTTCCCCTGCATCCCTACAGCTTTCTCCTGGATAACTCCTAACTAAGGAGCCCCAAGCACCTCTGATAGATGGAGCAGTTTGTCACAGTCATGTTCCTCTGCCCCAGCTAACACAGTGATGAGGTTAAGCTTTAATTAAGCAACAAACAGCAATTAAATCCTCTACATCCATTATTCACCATCAACCCTCTGTATCTGAGCAGTCTGACTAATAATCATAATCCTAGGATGGCTTGGGTTGGAAGGGACCTCTAAGATCATCTAGTTCCAACCATGGGCAGGGACACCTCCTGCTAGATCAGATTGCTTCAGGCCTTGAACACCTGCAGGGAGAGGGCATCCACAACCTCCCTGGGCAACCTGTGCCAGTGTCTCCCCACCCTCACTGGAAAGAATTTATTCCCAATATCCAGTGTAAATCTGCTGTCCTCAAGCTGAAGTAGTAATAATGTCATTTACCTGGACCTGAGCAAGGCCTTGGACACTGTCTTGCATCACGTCCTGGTCTCCAAGCTGGTGACCCATGGGCTTGATGGGTGGACCACGAGATGGATAAAGAACTGTCTTGAAGGCTGCACCCAAAGAGTGGCTGTCAGTGGGTCCGTGTCCAAGTGCAGGCAGTGACAAGTGGAGTCCCTCAGGAATCAGTCCTGGGACCAGACTTGTTCAATATCTTTGTCAGTGCCATGGACAGAGGCACTGAGTGCAGCCTCAGCAAGTTTGCTGACCACACCAAGCTGTGTGGTGCAGCAGACAGGCAGGAGGGCAGGGATCCATCCAGAGGGACCTGGACAGGCTGCAGAGGTGGGCACAAGCCAACCTCAGGAGGTTCAACAAGAGCAAGGGCAAGGTCCTGCAGCTGGGTCAAGGCAATGCCAAGCACAAATCCAGGCTGGGCAGTGAGTGGCTGGAGAGCAGCCCTGAGGAGAGGGACTTGGGGGTGCTGCTGGACAAGAAGCTCAATAGGAGCCAGCAGTGTGCACTTGCAGCCCAGAAAGCCAAGCAGAGTCTGGGCTGCAGCAGCAGAAGTGTGGCCAGCAGGTAGAGGCAGGTGATCCTCCCCCTCTGCTCTGCTGAGACCCCACCTGGAGTACTGCATCCAGTTCTGGAGGCCCTGGGACAAGAGGGCTGTGGAGATGCTGGAGTGTGTCCAGAGAAGGGCCAGGAGGATGCTGAGAGGCTGCAGCAGCTCTGCTGTGAGCACAGACTGNAGGGTAAGGTGTCCCTGGGCATGGCAGGGGGGTTGGCACTGGCTGCTCCTTGTGGTCCCTTCCAACCCTGACTGATTCTATGATCCTGTAATAATAATAATAATAATAATAATAATAATAATAATACATTAATAATAAAGCAGATCCTCTGCATGAGTCTTGCATGAGAAAACCCAGCTCCCCTGAGAGGTTGTGGAGTCTCCTTCTCTGGAGCCTTTCAAGCCCTGTCTGGATGTGTTCCTCTGTGATCTGTGTTAGATAGCATTGCCCTGCTCCAGCAGAGGGGTTGGTCTCGATGATCTCCTTGGGTCCCTTCCAACCCCTAACATCCTCTGATCCTGTGAGAGGTCCTGCAGCTTGGAATTGCCTCACACCATTTCTCTCAGCACTGCATTAAAAACATCTTTTAGCCCTTTGATATCTTTCTTTTTCTTGCTGATTTGAATTGCCAAGCAAGGCAGAGCTGTGCTGCTGCTGCCTGCTTCCTCAGCCCATGCCTTGCCAGGCTGCCGCTTCCTCAGCCCAGCCTGCTCTTTCTTCTCCGTAGCTGCCCGAGAGCCTGCCAGCTGTACCCCAGGTGTGCTCCCAGAGCCTCCTCCAATCTTTTTCCACCTCAAAATGGTCCCACGGGGACAATTTAGCAGTGCCTGGCAGTCTGTGGCAGCAGGTTGAGGAGGTTGCCCTGGGGCCAGCAGGAAATCTTGTCCTCCCTGCTGGGTGCGGTGGCAGCGCCTGGCTGGCCTCTGGCTTGGGTTCAGTCCTCCAGGAGGAAATTTGTGTTCTTTTCAGACTGCCTGGAATGATTGTAGTGGTATTTTTGTTTTCCATCAGAATAAATTGTGAAGGAGTAATGAATCTAATTCAGATGATGGCAACATCAGAATGCAGTTCTTCTGGCCCCTCGCTAATTCGATTGCACAGCCACACAGGACTTGCTCCAGTAGAGATCATCACATCAGAACTGGGGCCTGAATCCTGGGCAGATGTTGATTGAAGTGGTCACATTGGCTTTGGTAGGCACCCCTGGACATCCTGCTGCTCTGGTTTAACTGGGCTCACTCCCCCCAGAGGAGAAGAGCAACCTAGCCCAGGAGCTGATGGCTTAAGGATGGATTTACCTTGAGCGTGGTCTGACTCACCTCAACATCAAGGGAAGCCTCCAGTCTGGTTTCCATGGCCTCTGAGACTTTGGGATGGCTGCCCAAAGGAAGACTTTTGCTCTGGGGTTTACTCACAGAAATGGTGTTTTCAGACTCCTACAGATGACATTTCTCACCACCCTCACTGTAAAGAACTTCTTCTTAATTTCCAGTCTAAATCTCCTCTCTTCCAGCTTTAATCTGCTTCTGTGGCAACATCTTACAGGAGGTAAATGATGCAAAGCTGCAAATTCAAGCCCTCATCTGCAGAGTGGCTTTGCTGCCCGTTGCAGGAGTAGATCAGAAGGACACAATTAACTCTGGCAGGCAGCAGGAGCAGACAGCAGCACCTCGAGGCGATGCTGGCTGGGCCAGGTGTGGTGAGAGCAGGTTAGCAGATGGAGAAATCCAGGCTGAGATCCCCCCAGAGTGCCACTGAGGGCTGCTTGTGCCCAGCCAGCCTGTGAAGAAACCTTCACACCATGCTTCCTGGAAACCATTCTCCTTCCCTGGGAGATGCTTTGGAGTTATTCCTCTTCTCCTGGCTTTCCATGCTCTATTTGCACACCCATTGGCATTTGCTCTCCTGGCTGATCATTCACCCAGATCCAATAGTACACAGCTGGTCTCCAAGCTGGCCCTGGATGCCTGATCTCCTCACAGACCACAGCAGTGTCAGCTGGAAGCTGCATGGTGGTGAGAGCCAAAATCCTGGTATCCCACAGCTGAGCCACTCCTGAGCTGGCATACCCCAGTGCTGGGTGAGAACAGGGCACCTCTGCCACCCTCTGATCAAGCTTCTCACCTGGAACCAGGGTGCAGAGCTCTGGTGCAAACACAAATGCCTCCAGCAGTGCTGTGATCAGGATCACAGAATGCCAGGTTGGAAGGACCCCAAGGATCACCCTGTCCAACCTTGAGAGGATGTCCCCTTCCCTCCTGCCGAGCACCTCGGCTTTGATCTGGGCAGAGCAGAGCCAAGACCTGTGGCTCAGCCTTCCCTCAGCACACCCAGCCCAGGTGCTGCTACTTGGTCCTGCTCACTCACTGCTCCCACTGCTTGTCCTGCTGGACTGACCTCTTGCTGGAGGAAGCAGGAGATGCCTTCTGCCTGTAGCACCAGCATTTGTGCCCACAAGTTCAGGAGGCATGAAGGGAGGCTCACCTCCAGGGAGAGAGTGAGACAAGGGGGCCACACAGGCTGGCCCAGGCTCCTCTGCCGTCAGCCGTGTCCCAGCCCTCCTTTCCTCTTGCCTGGCTGTTGTCTTTGAAACCCACATGGGAAAAGTGCTCCCTGCCAAGCTGCTCAGAAGGGCAATCTCCTGTTCCTCCTGAGCCAGCTGTTAATTTTTCTAGTTGGCTGCATCCCTCTCCAGTTCAGTGAGAGAAAACAACTCCCTCTGCACCGCAGAGCCAACCTGGAGCTTTCCATGTCCTGTGAGAGCGCAGCAGAGCCATGGGCTGCTCCCCCACCTCAGTCACCCTGCTCCAGGGCACTTCAGGTGCTGTGGATCGAGCCCTTGTCCAGGCAAACCCCACGGTGTGAAGGAGCAGGACTGCACTGCCTGCTGGGGAACAACATGAGGTGGAGGTTATTTGCACTTCCATCACATCAAAGGGGGCCTTGTTTGAATTCTTCTCCCTTTAGCCTGGAGGAGAAGAAGGGGAAAGATTGGTTCCTATTAATAGCCCTGCAGCCCACAAGATCCAAGCCTTGCAAGGAGCCATGAAAGGCTGCAGCATCTAATTCTCTGGATAAATGCAGTCATTTGGGAAGTGTGTGCTCAGCAGCTTTAATTACTGCCTTCTGCAGCCTGGCAGGAGATGACAGTGATAACTAACTTCTGGGTGTTGATAGCACCCAGGTCCCAGGGGAGCTGCATGGTGTCACTGTACCCAGAGAGCCACCAGCGTGGGCAGATGTTCTGCCTTCCTCCAACACTGCCTGGGTTTACAGCAGGCATTCCCAGGACTGGCATGGAGAGAGGGGCAGGAGCACTCCAGCAAGCTCAGAGGCCAGCAAAGCTGGGCAGAGCTCACCACAGTGATGGCAAGCACAGGTCCTGGTGGGATGCTCATGGTATCATCTCTACCAGGGTAGGAGTCAACAAGAAGCAAGATCCTGTGGGGACAAACAGGGTGAAGGCATCAGGACCTGCCTGCTGCAGGGAAGGACCAGGGGTTGCAGGCAGGGTGGTCATGTTAAGGGCATCTGCTGCCCATCTGCAGGCACCTGACTTCATCCTGTAAGGTTTTCTCTCTTGTTGGCTGTAGGATAATGCAAAGGGGTGTCCAGCTGTGAGTAAGGCTTGGGGTGCACCATTCATGGCCACCATTCATGGTAAGGGAGGGGATTCTGCCCTTAAGCTCTGCTCTCATCAGACTCCACCTGGAGTACTGTGTGCAGTTCTGGAGCCCCCAACACAAGAAGGACATGGAACTGCTGGAGCCAGTCCAGAGGAGGCCAGGAAGATGCTCAGAGGGATGCAGCAGCTCTGCTATGAGGACAGGCTGAGGAGTTGGGGCTCTGCAGCCTGGAGAAGAGAAGGCTTCGAGGAGGCCTTTTAGTGGCCTTCCAGCAGTATCTGAAGGGAGGGCTGAATAGGAGGGCTGGGGAGTGACTATTGACAAGGTCTTGTTATGACAGGATGAGGAGGAATGGGTTTAAAGTGGCAGAGGGGAGATTGGAACTGGATGTGAGGAAGAAGTTGTTTGCAGTGAGGGTGGTGAGACACTGGCACAGGCTGCCCAGGAAGGTTGTGGAGCACAGAATCACCCAATGTGATCAAAGACCACATTGGGTGATTCTGTGTTCCACAACCTCCCTGGAGATATTCAGGACCAGGTTAGATGAGGCCTTGAGCAACCTGTTCTAGTGGGAGGTGTCCTTGCCTGTGGCAGGGGTTTGAAACTGGCTGAGCTTTGAGGTCCTTTCCAACCTAAGCCATTCTCTGATTCTATGACCTGCCTGGCATGAGCAGGACAACAAGAAAAGACCTGCCCTCACTCCTCAGTGCCCACCCTGGGAACACCCAGGATTATGTCAGCTCTACCTTAAGCTGATTTTCAGGCACTTCAGGTTTAATCGAGACACCAAAGGTCCCTGTGGCAGCAGGTGCCCCTGGCTGGCCCTGTCATCACCCCACGCAGGGATACTGGAGACTGGGTTGACCTTTGCATGCCAGGCATGAGTCCACCAGTGGTGCTATCCCCAGGATACTGGTTCTGCTCTCATGCCAGCACCTGAATCCACAGCTGCCTGGCCAGGAGAGAGAGGTCCAAGGGGACAAAGAGCCCGCAGGGGCTGCGGGGCGAAGCTGCACTCCTGCCGCACAGTGCACAACAAGAAGCAGAAGGATTTGCGGGATCATAACCCAGCCTTCCCGCGGTCCCCAGATGCCAAACAATTCATCCACCCCCTCGGTGCCCTTGTGAAGCAAAGCAGTAAATTATCTTCGTTTCACAGCTGAGGAAACGCCGTCTCAAGGAGGCTGCACGGCCCAGGGGCACAAAGGCAGCAGGGCTGGCCGTGGATGGAGGTCCACGGGCACATCTCAGCAGCATCCCAAGCCCGACCTGCCCCGGGGAGAAAAGGGACGGTTCAGAGAGAGATCTGCGTGTTGAAAAAGCACGGTGAGTAAATTGCCAGTGACCTCAAAAGCATCTTTCTGCTAAAATGCATTCACATGGATTTAGCAGCAGCTTTAGCTCAGCTTTGCCCCGCGGTGCTGCTGAAAAGCACCTCTCCTGCAGGACAAAGTAGTTTGTCCTCTCAAAGACGCAGTCATTCTGCACTAAAAGCAGAGCAAACCACCACGGGATGGAGAACAGACACTTGTTCCAATTAAACACTAAAAGCAACCAGATCTTTTCAGCTCGGGGTAGGGCTGGGAAGGACTCAACGCCTGGAAACCAGAGATAGAAAGCGCAGGCTGCTGGTCCCTGCTGCTGCGCAGGTGAGCTCCTCGCAGCCTCTGCTGATCCACATCTCTCCTGCTGCCTTCACTGCCTCAGAGAGGGCTGCAGGGGCAGGCACCTTCTGCCTTACAGGGCTGTGGGGTGATTCAACCAGGTGTTGCACCCAGGTATGGAATCAGACAACTGTGCTGGTTGGAAAAGACCTCTGAGATCACTGAGTCCAGCCACTGACCCAACACCACACGGTCACTAAACCATGTCCCCAGGTGCCATGGCCACACATTCCTTCAGTCTCTCCAGAGATGGTGACTCCAGCACTTCCCTGGGAAGCCTCTTCCAATCCCTGACCACTCTTGCATCAAAGAAATTTTTCCTCATCTCCAACCTGACCCTCCCCTGGCACCATTTCAGGCCATTTCCTCTCCTTCCATCCCCTGATACTAAGGAGAAGAGATCAACCCCCACCTCACTGCAACCTCCTTTCAGGGGGTTGTGGAGAGCCTTGAGGTCTCCCCTCAGCATCCTTTTCTCCATACTAAACACTCCCAGCTCCCTCAGATGCCCCTCATCAGCCCTGCTCTCCAGACCCTTCACCAGCTCCAGCCCCTCAATGTACTTCTGGGAGTAAAGGATCCAAATCTGAACCCAGTATTCCAGGTGTAGCCTCACCGGTGCCCAGTACAGGGGCACAATCACTCCCTTGCTCCTGCTGGCCACACTGTTCCTGATCCAGGCTCACATTTTCCACGTGGCCAGGCTGTTAGAGGGAATCAGGAACAATTCAGGTACCAAAATGTCATTAGCGTGTATGGACCTGCTATGGTCCCTGTGCTGGCATCCTCACAGCAGCAGCCACTGTCTCCACAGGAGAGCCACCGTCCCCAGGATATCAGATCAGTGTTGAAAGGGACTTGAACAGTTAAAGTGCCCTACTTCGCTGCTCAGCACGGCCTCTGCCTTTGGAGCTCATCTCAGCAGATAATGGACTTAGCCTTCGGACTTAATCTTCTGTAAATCTCTCTCCCTTAATTGCTTATCATTGGAAACCTCAGAGCGAGCCAGGACAGACACTCCCAGCCAAGCGATCCAGCTGTCCTCTCCCTCCCTGCCACTGTCGGGCTGCCAGCATGCCCAGCACACCCAGCATGCCCAGAACACCCAAGAGCATCCAAAGCATTCAGTACAGCCAGAGCACCCAGCACACCCAGAGCACCCAAAGCTCCCAGCACACCCAGGGTACTCAGCACACCAAGCACAACCAGGGCATCCAGCACACCCAGAGCACCCAAAGCTCCCAGCACACCCAGGGCACTCAGCACACCAAGCACAATCAGGGCACCCAGCACAAACAGGGCACCCATAGCACTCAGCAAACCAAGCACACCCAAGGCACCCAGCACAGCCAGCAAGCCTAGCATACCCAAGGCACTCAGCACAGCCAGGGCACCCAGCGCACCCAGGGCACACAGCACAGCCAGGGCACGCAGCACAGCCAGGGCACCCAGCGCACCCAGGGCACACAGCACAGCCAGGGCACGCAGCACAGCCAGGGCACCCAGCGCACCCAGGGCACACAGCACAGCCAGGGCACGCAGCACAGCCAGGGCACCCAGCGCACCCAGGGCACACAGCACAGCCAGGGCACGCAGCACAGCCAGGGCACCCAGCGCACCCAGGGCACACAGCACAGCCAGGGCACGCAGCACAGCCAGGGCACCCAGCGCACCCAGGGCACACAGCACAGCCAGGGCACGCAGCACAGCCAGGGCACCCAGCGCACCCAGGGCACACAGCACAGCCAGGGCACGCAGCACAGCCAGGGCACCCAGCGCACCCAGGGCACACAGCACAGCCAGGGCACGCAGCACAGCCAGGGCACCCAGCGCACCCAGGGCACACAGCACAGCCAGGGCACGCAGCACAGCCAGGGCACCCAGCGCACCCAGGGCACACAGCACAGCCAGGGCACGCAGCACAGCCAGGGCACCCAGCGCACCCAGGGCACACAGCACACCCAGGGCACACAGCACCCACGGTGAATCCAGAGGACTCAACCCCCCCGCTGCACCCAGCACATCCAGAGCACCCAGTTCAGTCCTCAAACAATAGGCCTCTGGTCCTCTCCTCTCCACATCCCATCTTCTCCCCAGCCACGGCAGAGCAGAGGAAGCCCTCTGGAAGATCCCACACCAACATGCTGGTGGCGAGTCCGGGCTGGTGGGACTCAAACCACCTGGGATGCAAGGCGGGGCAGCAGCCCCAGCCAAAGATTGGCTGTTCCTGGGAGCTGCTGCTGTCTTCCAACGGAAAAAAAAAACATCTTGGGTGGCAGCTGGCAGCTGCCTTGCTCTCTCCTGGCTGTGGAAGGAGCCGCCCGGCGGTGCCGAGGGAAGACGTCAGCCGCGGGAAGGTTGCTAAGCGAGCGGTTCCCTCCTTGCGATGCACAACTCGATGGCTTGGATGCCTGCGCGGCTGCTGCTGCAGAAAAGTGACATTTGTCTTAGAGCAGACGAGCGGCCCAAAATAGTGCCTTGTGTCTCGCTGCTCTTCGGAGGCTCTGCTGAAAGAATGTCCCCATTGTCTGCTGCCTGGTGGCTGGAAAAATCACTGCTTGCTGCAAAACCTCTGCCCTGGTGGGTTGGCTGTGGGGTGGGGAGACTCCAATCAGTCGAGTCGTGCTCAGGGGCTGAATGTCGAGGGGGCCCCGTGTGCGGGATGGAGCTGGTGGGGTCATGGGGGTACACCCATGGTTTCTCTCTTGCTCTGATCATCTTCCTCTCCCTGCCTTGGATTTCTGCTTTCCTGATGCTTCACCTGGTGTTTTTCTACAGATCAGATGTCAGGAGCAGAGGGAACAACCTGAGGAGAAGAACCTCTGCTGCTTCACCTCAGAGATGCTGACAGATATATCCTAGGGATGCTGGGGGACACAACCTGAGGATGCTCAAGAATGCATCCTGGGGACTCTCAGGAATGCATCCTGGGGATGCTAAGGGACACAATCTGGGAGTGCTCAGAAATGCATCCTGCCAATGCTGGGGAACACAACCTGGGGATGCTCAGGAATGCATCCTGGGGATGCTAAGGGACACAACCTGGGGGTGCTCAGGAATGCATCCTGGGAATGCTGGGGGACACAACCTGGGGATGCTCAGGAATGCATCCTGGAGATGCTGGGGGACACAACCTGGGGACTCTCAGGAATGCATCCTGGAGATGCTGGGGGACACAACCTGGGGATGCTCAGGAATGCATCCTGGAGATGCTGGGGGACACAACCCAGGGATGCTGAAGGACACATTCCCACTCCTGCACAAGCCTCCCACAGCTGCTGCCTCTGGTACAAGGCACTGTGCTAAGCCAAGGACCAAATTCTGCTCACACCTCACCTTCCAGACCCACCAACTAGCAAGAGCAGAATGACACAGAGGTGGCAGAAGGGACAGACACAGAGGTGGCAGAGGGGACAGCTACCATTTGGTAGCCCCAAGCACCCAGGTAGAACCTGCTCCCACAGGCTGCAGCCTCATACTGGGGACCAGGAGGGACCAGCCACTCATGAGGCTGTTTCTTCTCAAGTGCCTTAAACCCAGCTCAGCCCAGGCTGGTTTTTAGAGGAAGTGACCCACAGAAAGGCAGAGTCCCAGCTCCTCTGGGCAAGAAAACAGAAGGTTGTGCCCATCCTGAAGAGAGGAACTTGTTTCCCCTCGTTCCCCTGGTTTCCTAAGCACATCCCAGCAGCTGACCTGTGCAGCACTGACATAATCCTCTGATAGGTTTTAATCCCATTATGTTGCCATGTGCTTGCTCCCAGCCTGCCTGGGCTGTGCCGAGCAGATGGTCCCTAATTGGCACTTGTACTGCCCAGGACTCCACAGCACTGGAAGGAGGTTCTTGGCCTTTCATCCTGACTTTGGAAGTGAGACCCAACACTGAGTTTTCCAGACTCAGATCATAGAATTGTTTGGGTTGGAAAAGGCTTTTCAGACAGTTAAGTCTAACCATCAACCCAACACCACATGGCCAGCAAACCTTGTCCCCAGGTGCCATGGCCACACATTTCTTCAACTCCTTCAGGGATGGAGGACTCCAGCACCTCCCTGGGCAGCCTGTGCCAATCCCTGACCACTCTTGCAGCAAAGACATTTTTCCTCATCTCCAACCTAACTCTCCCCTGGAACAATTTCAGGCCATTTCCTCCTATCACCTGAGACTAAGGAAAAGAAACCATCTCCAGCTCACTGCAACATCCTTTCAGGGTCTTGTGGAGAGCAATGAAGTCTTCCCTCAGCCTCCTTTTCTCCATGCTAAACACCCCCAGCTCCCTCAGCTGCCCCTCACCAGCCTTGTTCTCCAGACCCCTCACCAGCTTTGTTGCCCTTCTCTGGTCCTGCCCCTCCATGTCCTTCTGGGAGTAAGGGACCCCAAAACTGAACTCAGGATTCAAAGCGTGGCCTCACCAGTGCCCAGTGCAGGGGCACCATCCCTACCCTGGAAGTGGTGGAATGATGTTGGCTGCTTGTGTCCTGTTCCCTACCTCATTCTGCTGTTTCTGGTGCCAAGGGGCAGCACTGACACGGGTGGCAGCGTGTGGTGTGATGGATGGGTCACACCACATCTGTTGTTGATCAGCAGGGTGAGGAGGCAATTGGGGCTGCCCTGGGGGCTCACCCAGCAGCAAAGACAGTATTTCCTTTCTTTACAGCCTTTTTTGGGTAAAGCTGATGGGTGCCAAGCCCCATCCCACACCAGAAAATGCCACAGGGGTGGCTGCAGCATCACAGCCTCGGCCAGGAGGCTCCTCAGCTCCCTCAAACTTCTTACTTCCCAGCACAAGCCTTTAGCTTTCCATGTCACTAAAGCGTTTGGGGTTTGTCCTGTTTGATAATCGAGCTGGGACACGCAGGGAGGGGCTGAGGGCAGCAGCAGCTGCTAATCCCCTGCTACATTTTAATCCCATTATGGCTCCATGTGGCTTTCCAGGGCTGGCCTTTGAACAAGTGATGTTTCCTAATTAGCATGCCAACTGGACAGGAGTCCTCCTCACTGGAGGAAGCCTGGGAAGCTGTAAACCTTTCTGGCTTTCCCTTTTTGCCCTCTTCACACTCACGTGAGGAACAAACCCAAGCAGCAGGGAAGCCCACGGGAGCTTGGCACCAGAGCATCTATCAGCTGCTGGTGCAGCACAAAGCCTCAGGCACAATGAGAAGGAAGAGGAGGCTGAGGGGAGACCTCATTGCTCTCTGCAGCCCCCTGAAAAGAGCCTGGAGACAGGTGCAGGTTGGTCTCTTCTCCCAGGGAACAAGCAACAGGACAAGATGAAATGGCCTTAAGTTGCCCCAAGGGAGGTTTAGGTTGGACATGAGGAACATTTGCTCCCACTGAGGGTTGTGAAGGCCTGGCTCAGGCTGCCCAGTGCAGCGGTGGAGTCCTCATCCCTGCAGGGGCTTCAAAGCCATGCAGATGTGATGCTGGAGGGCATGGCTTAGTGGTGCCCTGGCAGTGCTGGGTTGGTGGTTGGAGTGGATAAGCTGAAAGCTCTCTTCCAACCAAACTGATCCTGTCTTTCTATGACTGGCATGAATTCCTCCTGCAGCCAGGACCCATGCCTCTGACCCACAGACACAGCTACCCCACAGCATTTCCACCACCCTATGGTACCTGCAGCTCTCACCAAGCACAACAGGCACGGGTAGAAACCCTACAGGCTGTGAAGCCTCCCCCATAGTATTTACTGGGTGGAAAAAAGAAATCCCACTTTGCCAGTCTGGAGAACAGCTTTAGCTCCCCTGTCTCTTGGCACAGCAGCAAAGCCACCCACCCGCTGGCAGAGCTGTGGCACCGCTCAAATATCACCAGCGCCCGCCGCTGACAGCTCCTGCTGTGCCCCCGCAGCGAGGGCGACGCTCCAGGGGACACAGCCCAGGAGCCACCACAGCCACGCCAGGGAGGGGATGGCTGGAGGCAGATGGCACCTGGGCTGCTGGCATGGGATAGAGTCACAGGGTCAGGCAGGTTGGAAGAGACCTCCAAGCTCATCCAGCCCAACCTAGCACCCAGCCCTGCCCAATCAACCAGACCATGGCACTAAGTGCCCCAGCCAGGCTTGGCTTCAACACCTCCAGGGACAGAGACTCCACCACCTCCCTGGGCAGCCCATTCCAATGCCAATCACTCTCTCTGCCAACAACTTCCTCCTAACACCCAGCCTNTCCTGCTGGCCACACTGCTCCTGAGCCAGCCCAGGATGCCATTGGCTCTGCTGCCCACCTGGGCACTGCTGCCTCATCTTCAGCTCCTCTCTACCAGCACCCCCAAGTCCCTCTCTGCCTGGCTGCTCTCAGCCACTCTGTCCCCCCCCAACCTGTAGTGCTGCTTGGGGTTGTTGTGGTCAAAGTGCAGAACCCTGCACTTGGCCTTGTTCAATCTCATTCCATTGGCCTCTGCCCACCCACCCAGCCTGGCCAGGTCCCTCTGCAGGGCTCTCCTACCCTCCAACAGCTCCACACCTGCTCCTAGCTTGGTGTCATCTGCAAACTTACTGCTGCTGTCCTCAATCCCCTGGTCCAGATGATCAATAAGGATCAGGATGGAGGCAGCTGGTGCTTGTTTGGACCAGGTTTAAATAAAACATTGGAAAGGAAAATCCCAGCCCCTTTCTCTCTGTGATGGCACCATGGCCATGCCCAGCAGCTGCACCTGTGGGGTCACCACATCTCAGACAATCACAGGGTGGTTTGGGTTGGAAGGGGCCTTAAAGATCATCTACTCCAACTCCCCTGCCATGGGCAGAGACACCTTTGGTTTGGCGGTGATGTTTGCCATGATGGCAAAGCCCCCCAAGGCCAAGGGCGGTCCTTGCACCCAGAAATTACCTTTGCTCTCCAGCCCAGCCCTTGCTCCTCCAGTTGGTTTCTCAGCTTCGAGTGCCAGCTGGTGGCTCTTGCTGTTTAACTGCCAAGCTGAGCATCCTCCACGTCTCAAATTCCTGCTCCTTCTCTTCTCCGCTTCCTCTAAAAGGAAGAGGGAAAGGAGAGACATGAGGAGGAGGACACATCCCAGAGGAGGACACAAAGCTGGAGCCAGCAGCCCACGCTGCCTTCTCCAGCCCCACGCTCCAGGCTGGTGGATCCAAACTTCTGGGAAAGCCATAAGTGGCTGGAAAATAATCCCAGTGAGGGAACCCTCAAAGGCTGACCCCCAGCTTCCCCTGCTCCTGCAGCCCTGGGTGCCTTGTTCTCTGTCCCACATCCCACCAGCCCCATAGGTGGGTGGACTGACAGAGATGGTCACAGAGGGTGCAGGAGTTGCTTGTGCCATCACCTCCTGAGCGCTGTGAGTGAGATGGGGCTGGGCAGCCAGGGCCCCATCAGCAGCTAGAGTCCCATGAGGTTGAGGGGGGCAGCCAGAGCCCCATCAGCAGCCAGAGCCCCATCAGCTCCTGGACATGTGCTGGCATCTAACAGCTGCCATCTTGGCTCTTGGCACAGGGTGACATGAGAGCAGAGAACCAGCTCTGCCCTGGTGACACCATGCTGCCGGTCTCTGTTTGCCTTCTCCAGACCAGACCTGGCTCTTTGCCTCTTCCAGCCCAGACCATGGCTTTGGGAATGCTGGCAGATGTGCCCACCCTGCAGTGCCAGGCAGATGGCTTCACATTTGTCATCTGGCTCTGCTTCAAAATGCAACTAGGGTGGGGGAAGTGACTCTCTCCAGAGCCACCCCTGCCTGTTCCAGTTGGGAACAGCAGTCAGGCTCCCAGCAGCTACCAGGCAATGATGCCTTTCCTACCTGAGAGGAGAGCTGGGCACCTGCCAGCAGCATGGCCATGCCCTGACCCAGCCGGTGGCACAGTGAGCGATGGAGCTGTGCGGTCACCCAACTGCCATCTCTGCAGCTCTCTGCCACTTCCATGGGCAGTGGGAACAAGGTGGGCAGCAGGGAATGTGATGTCCCAAAGCCTCTCCAGCATGGCCAAGGACAGCTGCATGCCAGGGGTGACAACATCCAGCAGCACCGTTGGCAGGAGGATCTGTGACCTCCTTTGGTGAGGGCAGGTTTGGGGTCTGGGGTTAGCGGTGAGCAGCTGCGAGTCAGAACAGGAGCAGCTGTGAGTCAGAAGAGGAGCAGCTGCCACCTCACAGGAGCTTTCCCTCGGTCAGGAAACCACCTCCCCTGCCACCTGAGCCCCTGCAGAAACCACCCACACCTGTGTCCCACCGTCCCCCCACGGCCAGCACCTGGCTAGAGACAGGTCCTGCTTGTGCCACAGCACCTCGGCTTCCTCCCAGCTCTGGCTCAGGCCATGGAAGCCTGGAGCCAGCCACCAGGAGTGTCCAACCTTGTGTTTGCTTTGACCAGGAGCAGAAACTTCTGTGTTGTGAGAATGCAGAGCCCTGGAGCAGGCTGCCCACAGAGGTTGTGGAGGCTCCTTCTCTGCAGAGCTTCCAAACCCACCTGGACGTTGTGATCCTGGGCAAGCTGCTGTGGGTGCCCCTGATTGAGCAGGGCAGGGCTTGGACTGGATGATCTCCAGAGGTCCCTTCCAACCCCCACCCTGCTGGGATTCTGTGACCCTGGGGGTTTGGGGCATCACTAAGTCCCCTTGATATGGCAGGCAGCATAGGGGCTTCTAATGCCCCAAGTAGCAGCCTGGGGGCAGGGAGTGGAAAAACTCAATTCAGCAGAGCATGACAGCATCGAGATGACCTGAGGGCACCCAGCCCCCAGGTGTGGGAATTCCCCCACCAGTCCCGGAGGAGACACCTCCGGCCTCATTCACATTTTCCTCTTCCACTTTTGGTGCTTGTTCCCCTCAGGAGCTCCCCGAGGGGCTGCCCTGGTGCCCCTGCAGGGTCAGTGGGTCTCTGTTCTCCAACTCAGCAGGTTCCACCTCCAGAAGATGCTGTTTCCTGCTGACAGCTCCCGGCTCAAACATCCAGGGGGTGCAGAGCCCTCTCAGCAGCAGCTCAGTGAGGAGACCGTGGGTGCATTCTGCTGGTGAAGGGGACAGAGATGGCCCAGCAGGCTCCACCACCACCATCACCACCTCACCTAGCATCTCTGCCATCACCAACATCACCTCACAGAGTCACAGAACCCCAGCACGGTAGGGGTTGGAAAGGACCTCAGGAGATCATTGAGTCTGCCCTGCCAAAGCAGGAACCCCCCATCACCTCCACCACCTGCTCCACTGCAACCTTCATCACTTCCAATTCCACCTCCACCAGCAGCCTCCACCACCTTCATTACCTCCTCCATCTGCAGTGCCACCACTGCCGCAGATGCCATCCCAGGCCGGGTCAGGCTGTGGTTCCTCTGCAGGAGCTGCCCCTGCTGAAGGACTCCAAGCATTCTCCAGCATCATTCATGCCAAATGAATCCCTTCTGGCTAATGAAGCTCACAGTGTCCAATAATTACTGCAATTATTTGGCCTGGAGGTGTCCTAACCAAGAGGGCAAACCCCTCACCCATCGTGGCACCTGCTCTGGCACCATGGTGCTTCAGGGACACCTTCTGCTGGCCACAGCAGAATGTTTGACCATGCACCACAGCACAGGGCTGAACCCTGCCAGACATCATGGTTGGGTCTCCTTCTCTGGAGGGATTCCAACCCCCCTGGACACTGTGATGCTGGGCAAGCTGCTGTGGGTACCTCTGCTTTGGCAGGGGGGGGGAGGTTGGACTGAATGATCTCCAGAGCTCCCTTCCTACCCCTTACCATGCTGGGATTCTGTAATGCTCCTGAGGGATGCTGACTGCAGACAAAGTGAGCCCCTGCTTGAGCCCCCATCTGCAGCAGCTGGGTGATCTACCAGCCCTGGTGAGAGGCAGGAGGCTGGGGGGGTGGGTGGGACATAGATGGAATGCAGGGTGCTGAGGATGGCATGAAGGGTGCCAAGGATGGCATGAAGGGCACTGAGGATGGCATGAAGGGCGACGAAGATGGCATGAAGGGCACCAAAGATGGCATGAAGGGCGTTGAGGATGGCATGAAGGGCACTGAGGACAACACAAAGGGTACTGAGGACAACACGAAGGGTGACGAGGATGGCATGAAGGGTGCCAAAGATGGCATGAAGGGTGCTGAGGATGGCATGAAGGGTGCCAAAGATGGCATGAAGGGTGCTGAGGATGGCATGAAGGGCACTGAGGACGACACAATGGGTGCTGAGGACGACATGAAGGGTGACAAGAATGGCATGAAGGGTGCCAAAGATGGCATGAAGGGTGCTGAGGATGGCATGAAGGGTGCTGAGGATGGCATGAAGGGCGCTGAGGATGGCATGAAGGGTGCCAAAGATGGCATGAAGGGCTCGGAGGACGACATAAAGGGCACTGAGGATGCAGCCACAGCCTCCTCCCACCCCACCCCACCCAGGAGTACGAGGCCAGGACAAACACCCCACTGCTGGGGGGGGGGGGGGTGGCAATCCCTCTTCCAGCCGCTGGGAATGACAGGGCCAGAGCCAGGCCTTTGAAACTCCAAGCTTTTATTCAGTTGCTTTGGCAGCAGCGGGCATCACACGGCGGGAGGTGGGAGGTGAGGCCGCGGGGGGTGAGCGGCGGCCGGGGGGGAACGCTTGCTCCGCTCCCCGCACCCCAGCGCGGGCCGGGGGCTCTAGTTGGTGGGGTGGTAAGCGCCACGCTGGTGCCACTGCATGTCCCGGATGCGCCTGACCGACTGGATCTGGGGGTGCTGGGCGCCGAAATCTGAGCTGTCCTTGTAGTCGCCCTTTTCAAACAGGTACTGGTAGCCCCTGTAGCCGGGGTACTGGTATCCCACCCACCTGCCAAGGCAAAGCCCTCTCAGGCGCCGCCGTAGAGTCACGGAGTGCGCTGGGTCGGAAAGGAGCCTCAAAGGTCACCTCAGCCAACCCCCCCCCCTGCAGGCGGCAGGGACATCTCCAACTCGAGCGGGCTGACCCAAGGGCCACATCAAGTCGGACCTTGGATGGCTCCTCAGCCGCATCCCTGGGCTGGAATGAGACGCGTTCCAGCGCCTCCCCACCCTCACCGCCGAGAGCTTCCTCCAGGTGTCCAACCTAAATCTCCCCTCTGCCCCAGTTTCAAACCGCTGCCCCTCGGCCTCTCCCCGCAGCCCCCTCCGAACAGTCCCTCCCCAGCCTTCCTGTAGGTCCCTTGCCCATACTGAAATGCAGCACTAAGGTCCCCCTGGAGCCTCCTCCGGGCTGAGCAGCCCCAACCCTCCCAGCCTGTCCCCGTAGCAGAGCTGCTGCAGCCCTCTGACCATCTTTGTGACACCTCCCTCCGCTCCCTCTCGCAGCCCAGCAGCCGTGGGCGCAGCCCAGGTGGCTCAGCCACACCAGGATGCTCCAGCATCACCCAGGTCCCGCTGCCCTGGTACTCACGTGCCACTCTGCACCCGCACGGAGGAGACCTTCTCCTGGTAGCCGTGGGCATGGAAGCTGGGCACATCGTCGTCGATGATCTCGATCTTCTTGCCGGTGAAGCTGGGGTTCTCGTACAGCACGATCTTGTGCTCCTGGCTGTCCTGCAGCGGGCAGAGCAGAGACGCGAGGGGGAGCATCAGCCGCCGCCGCCGCCCGGGGCTGGGCAGAGTGTGGGGCAAAGCCCGGGGCTCTGGGGGAAACCGAGGCGAGGGGCTGGCACCTTGTGCCGCTGCTCCCACCCATGCCAGGGGCTGCTCCGCATCCCTCCATCTAGCTCTGAGAGCCGGTGCCCGCCTGGGCACCGCCAGACTTACCAGCAGACGTCCTCTCCTCTGGGGTCACCTGCCAGTGCCCCCGTCCCCACGCTCCCTCCGAACCCCCCACCGGCTCCCCGGGCCCCGAGGGCTGGGGCGAGGGTGGGCAGGAGAGGGTGCCCCTCCGGAGGCCCGCGGGGCTGGGGAGGGCGGGGGAAGGCTGGGGAAGACCTTCTGGCTGCAGACCTTGGTCTGGCGGGTGGGTAGTGGCTGTCTGGGTGCTCTCACCACTTTGATGGGTCTCAGGGAAGTGATGCTGTCGCTTCTCCGGCTGTTGGTCCAGGAGTCCCAGCGGGGGTACTCCCCCTTCTCAAACACAAACTGCTCCCCTTTGCAGCTTGCCTGCTCGTAGCCCACCCAGCTGCAAGAGAGCAGGGGGAGGGAGCGAGCTTCAGAAGGGGCTGGCGCCAACCCCTGGCACCGGCCCGCGGGCTGTGCCCTCCGGCAGGGCTCGAGCCCCTCTGCTCGCTGTTGGAGAATGGAACTGAGCGCCGTGGTGCCCGGTGAGGTGCCAGCAGCACTGCCAGGGTGGGAGCAGGCAGCCCTGCTGCAGAGCACTGCGTGGCACTGCCAGTCCCCTGTCCTCACCGGCAATGGCACCACAGGACTTGTCAATGCTCCAAGGTGGCGACCTGGAGAAGGATGGCATCACCCACATGTCTCCAGTGGGGCTGTGCTCCACAGCCACCCTCTGGTTCCTGGGTGCAGGTAATACACCTGGCACTTCCCCAGGTGGTTTTCAGGGGCTGCCCATTGCCCGGAGCCCCCAGTCTGGGGACCACAGTGCCCGTCCAGGACCACACACAAGGGTCAGTGGGTGGATGAGGAGAGAAGCTGCCACCAGCAGCACCATGCACTGCCAAGGTGCCATCTCCACCTGTCCCTGTGCCCAAAAGGAGAAAAACCAAACTGGAGGTAACACCATGGTCTACACTCATGCCCACTCCCCTTCCCCCAAACAAGGTTAAGGGACACCAGCCCACCCAGGGGACCCTGTCACCCCCTGCCCACCCACTGGCACCCAGAGCAGCCTTGGCTACACAAAATCTGGGCTGTGCTGCAGGTACCAGCAGCAGGGCTGGGGGAAGATCCCCTCCATATCCCATCCCCTGCCTCCCACCCACCACGGGCCCCCAACCTCCCGGCACGTACGGTCCAGAGTGCACCAGGATGGAGCCCACTTTGTCCACGCCAGCTTCCTTCAGGTTGGGGCAGGCACCACTGAGCTCATGGCAGCGGCCCTGGAAGTTCTCCTGCTCGAAGATGGCAATCTGGAAGAAAATGGGCACCTCAGAGTCACCCCCCAGCACCACCATGGGGGTGTCTCCAACCACCATCTCAGCCCCAACATCATGCCACCCCCCCAAAACCCGCACACTGGTGGCTTTGAACCATCTAGCAGGTAGCTTTCAGCCCATGTCCCAGCATGAACCAGCACCTCCATCACTCTGAGCATCCAGCTTGTGCTCCAGGGTGGCTGCAAGTCCCTACCGAGCGCCAGCTCAGCAGCACAGTGCTGCCCACAGAGGGATGCCCACGCTGGGCATGGTGGCTGGTGGTGGGACACAGCGAGCTGGGTGCTCAGTACACACTGGGGAGGGACTGGAGAGATGCTGGGTCAGCCCTGGGCGCTGAGCACTGCCAGCTCAGCACCGATTTCATGGGTCAGTGGGTGGCAGACACAGATCTGCTGTGTCTGCAGAGGTGGCAGGAGATCAGGAGCTGATCCCTTCCCTCCCGCTCCGCCTGCACTGAGGCTGTGGGACACCAGCAAAGTTCTGTGCATCTCCCACCCTGCTGCCCCTGCCCTTGTCCCTCAGCACCAGCAGTTGCATGATGGCAGCTCAGCTGCTCCCAGCCTGGCCAGAACTCTGGGATGTCCCCGGGGGGGACAACGATCTGGGTGCTTGATGAGGCTGAGGGTGCTTTGGGTCTCCACACAGAGCAGAGGAGAAAGCAGACACTGACCTTGGAGCTGGCTTGCTGCTGCTTGGAGGCTGGCATTTGGTGCTCGGAAGCCATCATAAGCTGGGTTGTCTGCTGCCTTGGGAGGAAAGCTCAGCAGGTTAAAAGCTGCCACCCAGGACGGAGCCAGGGCTGTGCTCACAGACCCCTGTCTGGACCCCACATCCCACCCAGCACCCAGCTGCTGGCTGCTCCTTGCTGCTGGGTTGGGAACAAGAGGACCAGGGCCAGGGGTGGGCACAGAGTGGGCTCATTGGGGTCAGTCCCTGCTCAGAGTCGCTCAGCACCAAAAACCACCCAAGGGTCATGGTGGAGCCCAGGTGATGGTTCCAGTGCAGCATCACCCATGATGGGACCTGCAAAGGGTCTCCAGACCAGAATGAGGGGACCCCAGGGCATTCCCAAAGTCATTCCTGGAGGGAGCCCAGCTCCTGCAGCCAAGGCTTTTCCCACTGCCCCTGCCCAGCCAGTGGCAGCTGGAAAGTCCCTGTCCTCGATGGGGCAATGAGGAGAAGCACAGAGGGCTCCCACCACCCACCTCAGCTGTGTGTGGATAGCAAGAGGTGTCCCTGCCCATGGCGGGGGGGGGTTGGAAACAGATGATCTTTAAGGTCCCTTCCAACCCAACCCGGTCTAGGATTCCACAACCCTCATCCTGATGCCCAGTGGGACCTCCTGAGTGCCAACAGGTTCCAAACCAGTTGAAAACTTCCCTATTCCCAAGCCATGGCTTGGGAGGGATCAGCAATAATCCTGAGCTGGTTACCAGTTTGGGCTAGAGAGAGCCAGGACCCTCTCCTGGAGCTCACCCTCAGCT
Organism: Tricholaema leucomelas; assembly: GCA_013400475.1. NCBI lineage: Eukaryota > Metazoa > Chordata > Aves > Piciformes > Lybiidae > Tricholaema lacrymosa > Tricholaema leucomelas. The sequence continues at coordinate 94,204 of WAAF01011398.1, forward strand.
TGCCCACACGCTAGTGCCACCTCCACAGCTGCAGGGAGGCTCAGGAGGAGACACCAGCAACAAACAAACAAATAAATAAACACAAACCCCAAAAGAGGAGGAGGAGGAGGAGGAGGAGGAGAAGCAGCCAAAAAACAAAACCAAAAGCCTTACCAGTTATACCAGTACCTGCTTGAGCCAGTGAGGGGCTGGGGCCGGGAGGTGGAATTTATACCGAGCCGAGGCACAGCCCTGCCAAAACTATTTACAAACTGGTTAAAGCAGGAGGCCAAGCGAGAAGGCAGGATTAGAGGGGCAATGAAAACCAGGCTCAGCTGACCGGCCCCAGCCCNACCGAAATCTGCTGAGCTCAGCTCTTCCCGAGCGTGATGGAAGCAGTGGTGAGCGGCTGGCTCTGCCCACCCATGGCCCCAGAGAGCGGTGCCCACAGACCCGTGGCNAAAACAAAACCAAAAGCCTTACCAGTTATACCAGTACCTGCTTGAGCCAGTGAGGGGCTGGGGCCGGGAGGTGGAATTTATACCGAGCCGAGGCACAGCCCTGCCAAAACTATTTACAAACTGGTTAAAGCAGGAGGCCAAGCGAGAAGGCAGGATTAGAGGGGCAATGAAAACCAGGCTCAGCTGACCGGCCCCAGCCCTTTGTCTGCCCAAACCCCAAGTTGGGGAAGGGATTTGGTTAGCTGTCACGTTCGGCTGGCCCCGCTTTGTCGCCTCTGTTGGCAAGGAGATTTGGAGTTTGCATGCATCAGCCGAATGCATGCCAAGGCCCACGGCAGCCCTTGCAAACAAAGCCCCTGCCAAGCCCTGCTTCAGGAGTTTTGGAGCCAGAGACTTTATCCCCCCCCCTACCC
>WAAF01011398.1:98930-129276 GCA_013400475.1 Tricholaema leucomelas
GAAGAACCTCAAAAACTCCTCAGAAAACCTCCAATCCTTTTAGGAGAACCTCAAATTTAAGGTGAAACCCCCAAAAATTTGGTGAGAAACCTCCAAATGTTAGAAGAACCTCAAAAACTCATCAAGAAACCTCCAAAACTTTTAGAAGAACCTCAAATTTTAAGGTGGACTTCCCAAAGATTTGATGGGAAACCTCCACATGTTAGAAGAACCTCAAAAACTCCTCAGAAAACCTCCAATCCTTTTAGGAGAACCTCAAATTTAAGGTGAAATCCCCAAAAATTTGGTGAGAAACCTCCAAATTGTAGAAGAACCTCAAAAACTCATCAAGAAACCTCCAAAACTTTTAGAAGAACCTCAAAAACTCCTCAGAAAACCTCCAATCATTTCAGGAGAACCTCAATTTTAAGTGGAAACCCCCAAAAAACGTGGTGGGAAACCTCCAAATGTTTAGAAGAAAGAACCTTTAAAAACTCATCAGAAAACCTCCAATCATTTTAGGAGAAGCTCAAATTTTGGGTGGGAACCTCCAAAACCTTGCAGGCAATCAGCAACAGAACAAGAGGACACAGCCAGGGGAGGTCTAGGCTGGATGTTAGGAGGAAGTTGTTGGCAGAGAGAGTGATTGGCATTGGAATGGGCTGCCCAGGGAGTCACCATCCCTGGAGGTGTTGAAGCCAAGCCTGGCTGGGGCACTTAGTGCCATGGTCTGGTTGCTTGGCCAGGGCTGGCTGCTAGGTTGGGCTGGCTGAGCTTGGAGGTCTCTTCCAACCTGCTTGATTCTGTGATTCTAAGAACCCCCCAAAAAAGATCCATCAGTGACTTCAGGAGCACCTTCAACACACCACCACGAAATCCACTCCCACCTCCCACCCCACCCCTTGGGCCACACAAAAACAAAGCCCAACCCTAACCAGCTCCATCCAGGACCAGGCAAGGCTCTCGGCAGCCTCCAGCTCAGAGCTTTATTGAGGACTTTTGGCACCCAACAAAAAAAAACCAAACAAACAACAACCCCAAACCAACCCAACAAACACCAAGGTCACAGCATCGCGGCAGCCCCCACGGCGTGGGGCCGGCAGGGGCTGGGGGAGGGCACCGCGATGCCCTCCTCAGCTGTTCTCGAAGCAGCCCCGCTGGTGCCACTGCTGGTCCCGCACACGGCGCACGGACTGGATGAGAGGCTGGTTGGCATCCCACTCGTTCCAGTGCCGGTACTCCCCCTTCTCGAAGACGTGCTGGCGGCCCCGGTACCCGGGGTACTCGTAGCCCACCCAGCTGCAAGGAGTGCAGGCAGCTCTCAGCAGCGCCCCGGAGGCGGTTCCGCCACTCCCCACCCTCACCGGCCGCACGGTTCCTCCCCTAGCCCTGAACGGGAGGGCAGCGTCCCGGTACCACCCCGCAAGGGCTGGGGCGGTGCTGTGTGATGGTGCTCAAGGGCACCGCTGCATCGTCACCAAGGGCCACTGCTTGGTCACCACTGTTCAGTCCCCACTGCCCCATCCTCACGGCTCCACCACCCCTGCCCCAGCCCCTCTGCTCCATCGCCCTTGCCCCATTGCCCCTGCCCTTTCCCCTCTGCTCTGTCACTTCTGCACCATCCCCACTGCTCCATTCCCCCTGCCCCATGCCCATGAGTCCAGTGCTCCTGCCCCATCCCCTCTGCTCCATCACCCCTGCCCCATCCCCACTGCTCCACCACCCTTGCCCCATCCCCACTGCTTCACTGCCCCTGCCTCATCCCCTCTGCTCCACCACCCTTGCCCCATCCCCACTGCTCCACTGCCCCATCCCCACAACTTCATTGCCCCTGCCCCATCCCCTCTGCTGCACCACCCCTGCCCCATCCCCACTGCTCCACTGCCCCATCCCCACAACTTCATTGCCCCTGCCCCATCCCCTCTGCTGCACCACCCCTGCCCCATCCCCACTGCTCCACTGCCCCATCCCCACAACTTCATTGCCCCTGCCCCATCCCCTCTGCTGCACCACCCCTGCCCCATCCCCACTGCTCCACTGCCCCATCCCCACAACTTCATTGCCCCTGCCCCATCCCCTCTGCTGCACCACCCCTGCCCCATCCCCACTGCTCCACAGCCCCATCCCCACGACTCCATTGCCCCTGCCCCATCCCCCCTGCCCCATCACTGACAAGTCTGCAGCTGCAGAGCCCAGCTGGCAAATGCCATGGTGCAAGTAGAGAATGGGCCATGGCTCCACCACAGAGCCCACCAGAGCCCTAGGTCAGGGCAGGGAGCTGTCACCCAGCTTTGGTGGCACTGCCATGGTGCCCCTCATTCGCTGTGAGCCAGGGAAAGGGTGGGAGTGGGGAGGGAGTGAGGCACATGAAGGGCACAAGCTGCATTGTGGGGACAGGTGACACAGCTGTTCCAGGCATCTCTGCCAGCAGCCTGTGGGGACCAGCCATGGGGCCATAGGATGGGGGCTCCACCCTGGGGGGACCTTGCTGGGTGTTACCACCCTGTGGGGCTCAGCTATGGCACCGTGGCTGGGACCTCGTTGGGTGTTACCACCCTGTGGGGCTCAGCTATGGCACCGTGGCTGGGACCTCGTTGGGTGTTACCACCCTGTGGGGCTCAGCTATGGCACCGTGGCTGGGACCTCGTTGGGTGTTACCACCCTGTGGGGCTCAGCTATGGCACCGTGGCTGGGACCTCGTTGGGTGTTACCACCCTGTGGGGCTCAGCTATGGCACCGTGGCTGGGACCTCGTTGGGTGTTACCACCCTGTGGGGCTCAGCTATGGCACCGTGGCTGGGACCTCGTTGGGTGTTACCACCCTGTGGGGATCAGCTGTGGTGCCGTGGATGGGACCTTGTTGTATGTTACGACCCTGTGGGAATCAGCTGTGGTACCACGGATGGGACCTTGCTGGGTGTTACCACCTCTGTGGGGATCAGCTATGGCACCATGGATAGGACCTCATTGGGTGTTACCACCCTGTGGGGATCAGCTATGGCACCATGGATGGGACCTTGCTGGGTGTTAGCACCCTGTGGGGATCAGCTATGGCACCGTGGCTGGGACCTCGTTGGGGTGTCCCCAGGTGCCCCCAGTGCCCCCATCCTTACGTTCCATTCAGGGCCCTGACGCTGGCCACGCGGTCCTGGAAGCCGTGGGCCCAGAGGCTGGGCACATCATCGTCCACGATCTCCATCTTGCGCCCGGTGTAGCCTGCGTTCTCAAAGAGGTGGATCTTGTGGTCAGGGCTGTCCTGGGGGAAGGTGTGGGTGAGGGGCTGCTCTCTGCACCCCCAGCCTGGCGGTGCCCAGGGGCAGAGGCAGCCCAAAGCAGGCAGTACTCACGATCTGCAGGGGCCGGATGGACATGAGGCTGTCGCTGTTGTGGCTGTTGGACCAGGAGTCCCAGCGAGGGTAGTCTCCCTTCTCCAGCACGAACTGCTCCCCGGCGAAGGCCTGGCGCTCGAAGCCCAGCCACCTGCGGGGCGGGGGCTCAGGGCAGGCACGGGGCAGGGCTGCTCCCCACCGGCAGGATGCAGGAGATGCTCTCCCTGTCCTCCCCCACCCCCCCGTGCTTTATCCATCCTGCACACCGCGGACTTACGGGCCAGACTCCACCTGGATGGAGCCCACCTTCTCCAGCTCTTTCTCGGTGATGTTGGGCAGCTCCTCTGTCAGCTCACACTTCTTCCCCTGGAAGTTCTCCAGCTCGTAGATGGTGATCTAAAGGGGTGAGAGATGTGGTGCTGCAGCCGTGCTGGGGCAGCTCTCCCCTGCCCTGGCAAACGTAAGCAGCTGCAGAGTGAAGCGGTCCAGCCGCATCCCCTCCATCCATGCCACCCTGCGCCAATGTCCTTCCTGTCCCACGGCAGAGCTGGATCCTGCCACCTGCCTCTGAGTCACCAGACAGCTCCTGGGCTTTGCTCTGCAGCCAGGTATTGGCCCAAGATGTCTGCTGGGTGAAGCACAGGCTTGTGCCTGTGTCCTCTGTGATGGGCTGCAAACAAGGTCACTGCTTCAAACACAGCATCACACGTGGAGAAGGTCTGTGCTGAGAGACCTCCAGGGCCATGGGCTGTGGTCTTCTGCCCCCAGCCTGGTCACAGCCCATTGCTGCTCCTTCAGATCCATTTGTTCTCCTGGCCTGGTCTGCAACCAGCTCATTTGTCAGTGTTTCCTCTAAACCCTGCCAGCTGCAGAGATCACAGCAGCTCCATGGCACCTCCTGCTCGGGGCAGAGCTTCTGGCTGGGCTGCAGGATGAGTTTGATCCGATGCTGGAAAGCAGCAGGAAGCAGAGTCCAGAGTGCCTGGCATAATTTGGGGATCAGGAGGGTGGCACAGCAGGAAGGCACCTCCCAGCCCCTTCCCAGGACAAGGGCAGAGCCTTCTGCAGATGCTGCATGAGCATCAAGGGACAGAGGTGACACCCATGGTCCTCAGAGGCTTGTTCCCGCCCCAAAGCACTCAGCAGCCCAAGCTCCCAGGCCCTCTTTGCTCCAGCTCCCACCTGCAGCCTTTCCAAACCGGGAGCAGCCTCACCCAGCTTCCCAAGCTGCAGCAAGGGCTGTGTCCATCCCAACACCCACCACCTATTTACCTGCCAACCATCTCCTAGCACAAGAATGATGACCCAAGAACCAACCAGAGAGTTCCACTGCTCGAGCCTGCAGCTGCTCCCACCACACTGGGGCATTTCATCTCCTGGATGAAATCTCTGTGCAGCTGCACACCAGCCCAGCAGGCAAATGGACTTGGCAACCCTGAATGCAGCATCTCCTCCTGCCAGGCAGCAGCATCTCCCCCAGCTGATGTTTCCCTCCCCAGCCCACAGCCCAGCTCAATGCTTGAGGAGCAAATACATCAGAGCTGGTTGCACTGGGAAGCTGGGGGCCACTTTTTTCCCCAGTATGACCTGCAGTGCTTTGACATTGGTGCCAGCCTTGCTTGGTGGCTCTACAGCATCACCCAAGGCCCAGCAGCAACCAGTTGCCCCCAGTATACCTTGTAATTGCCACCTCGCTCGCCAGCACCCTCCCCAGTCGCCATCTGCTCGGGGGGACTTTGCTGCTCGGTCATTGTGCCTGGAAAACCCAAAGAGCAGGAGGTTAAGGTGGTGGTGGTGCTTCAGTGCCAGCCCTCAAGCCATCAGATACTCAACAAACCACTGAAGGTGGCACAAGAAAGGGCACCAAAGCTTAGTGCAGGTCCCAGCAAGGCAGCATCTGTAACTCCCTAGGGATGTCCAGGCTAGAAGGCTCCGCTCTCCATCCTCTCTTCCTCATGGGCCCTGCATCCTCACCCAGGGCTGGAGAGCCCCCAGCTGAACCAAACCATCTTCCAGGTGCCCCAGGATCCCTCTCTGACCCTGACATCTTTCACCACTAAGAGAAATCTGAAGCTTTCCCTCACTCCTGGAGCCCAGCATCCTGAGGCACATCAGACCCTGGAGTCACTACGTTGGCTAGAAGGGCAGGAGCAAGATCATACAACCATAGAATAGCTCAGCTTGTAAAAGACCTCTGAGATCATCAAATCCAGCCAAGGTTCCCCTTTTTGCTCTCCAGGAACATCTGCCAAGGAAATCCCATCCAAGCACTCCTTCCCCAGGGGCTGGTCAAGAGGTTCCCAGATAAGCTAAAGAACCTTTGTCTGAGATTCTCAGCCAAAGCTCTGCAGCATCACTTCTCACCCACCTCTCACCACTAACCCAAGGTTGGCTCTAGCAAGACCTCAACTCAAGGCCTGCCAACTCTCCTTTAAAGCCTCTTCCATGTCTCCAAGCCTGACATGCTCAACCAAAGTCCTGCAGCATCACTTCTTGCCCAGCATCAACGCAAGGCTGGCTCTGAGAAGAGCTCAACTCAAGACATGCTAACTGTCTAGGAAAGCCTTTTCCAGGTCTCCAAATGTGATGTCCTCAGCCAACCTCTTAGCCCATCATCAGCCCAAGGTTGTCTCTAGGAAGTCCTCAAGTCAAGATATGATAACTCTGTTGGAAAGCCCCTTCCAAGTTTCCAAGTTTGATGTCCTCAGCCAGCCACTTCTTGCCCAGTGGATTAACCACTTGGGTTACTCCAAGGCTGGCTCTAGGAAGACCTCAACTCAAGCCATGCTAATTCCCTTCTAAAGGCCCTTCCAAATCTCCAAGCAACCAAAGCCCTGCAGCACCACTTCTTGCCCACAATCCACCCAAGTTTGGTTCTAGCAAGACTCCAGCTCAAAAGACCCCAACTCAAGACATGCTGCCCCTTCCAAGTCTCCAAATACCAAAGCCTTTCAGCACCATTTCTTGCCCATCTCCCACCCAAGGCTGTTTCTAGCAAGACCCCCAACTCAAGACATGATAACTCTCTTGGAAAGCCCCCTCGAGGTCTCCAAACACCAAAGCCTTCCAGCACCACCTCTTGCCCATCCCCCACCCAAGGCTATCCCTAGCAAGGCCCCAACTCAAGCCATGCTGACACTCTATGAAGCCCCTTCCAGATCTCCAAGCACCAAAGCCTTCCAGCACCACCTCTTGCCCATCCCCCACCCAAGGCTATCCCTAGCAAGGCCCCAACTCAAGCCATGCTGACACTCTATGAAGCCCCTTCCAGATCTCCAAGCACCAAAGCCTTCCAGCACCACCTCTTGCCCATCCCCCACCCAAGGCTATCCCTAGCAAGGCCCCAACTCAAGCCATGCTGACACTCTATGAAGCCCCTTCCAGATCTCCAAGCACCAAAGCCTTCCAGCACCACCTCTTGCCCATCCCCCACCCAAGGCTATCCCTAGCAAGGCCCCAACTCAAGCCATGCTGACACTCTATGAAGCCCCTTCCAGATCTCCAAGCACCAAAGCCTTCCAGCACCACCTCTTGCCCATCCCCCACCCAAGGCTATCCCTAGCAAGGCCCCAACTCAAGCCATGCTGACACTCTATGAAGCCCCTTCCAGATCTCCAAGCACCAAAGCCTTCCAGCACCACCTCTTGCCCATCCCCCACCCAAGGCTATCCCTAGCAAGGCCCCAACTCAAGCCATGCTGACACTCTATGAAGCCCCTTCCAGATCTCCAAGCACCAAAGCCTTCCAGCACCACCTCTTGCCCATCCCCCACCCAAGGCTATCCCTAGCAAGGCCCCAACTCAAGCCATGCTGACACTCTATGAAGCCCCTTCCAGATCTCCAAGCACCAAAGCCTTCCAGCACCACCTCTTGCCCATCCCCCACCCAAGGCTATCCCTAGCAAGGCCCCAACTCAAGCCATGCTGACACTCTATGAAGCCCCTTCCAGATCTCCAAGCACCAAAGCCTTCCAGCACCACCTCTTGCCCATCCCCCACCCAAGGCTATCCCTAGCAAGGCCCCAACTCAAGCCATGCTGACACTCTATGAAGCCCCTTCCAGATCTCCAAGCACCAAAGCCTTCCAGCACCACCTCTTGCCCATCCCCCACCCAAGGCTATCCCTAGCAAGGCCCCAACTCAAGCCATGCTGACACTCTATGAAGCCCCTTCCAGATCTCCAAGCACCAAAGCCTTCCAGCACCACCTCTTGCCCATCCCCCACCCAAGGCTATCCCTAGCAAGGCCCCAACTCAAGCCATGCTGACACTCTATGAAGCCCCTTCCAGATCTCCAAGCACCAAAGCCTTCCAGCACCACCTCTTGCCCATCCCCCACCCAAGGCTATCCCTAGCAAGGCCCCAACTCAAGCCATGCTGACACTCTATGAAGCCCCTTCCAGATCTCCAAGCACCAAAGCCTTCCAGCACCACCTCTTGCCCATCACCCACCCAAGGCTATCCCTAGCAAGACCCCAAACTCAAGCCAGGCTAACTCTCTTGGCAAGCCCTTTCCAAGGCTGCAAGCGGCGCCGGCGCTACCTCTCGCGGCGTGGTCCGGCTGTGGCGGCCGGCGCGGGCTGGGCCTGCTATTTATGCGCTGCTTCTGGCCAGCCCAGCAGATTGTTTGGCCGCTGATACAGCAGCTGCGTCCACGGAATCGCATCCAGGAGAGCTCAGCTGAATAGCGGAGCCGAGCCGGGCGCGCGGCGAGCGGCATTCACATCCCTCCCGCCCGGCCCTTGAAACGGTGCCCTGTGCTTTAGGGCAGATTAAGCGGGAACCTCACATCAGCAGGTTCAGGCTGCTTCTTGCCAGCTTCTCTGGAAAACTCTCCCATCAGCAGTTGATGGGGAGGGGTTGGGAACCCAGAGCAGCACGCAGCAAAAACAGGCGCCCGGCGGCCAGGCTGAGCTTGGGTCTCCCGTGGGAAACCCCTGCGGGGATGGGGACTCCGTCATTGCTCTGGACAACACTCAAGGGGGACAAAATTGTTCCTCATCTACAACCTAAACCTCCCCTGGCACAAGTTCAGGATGTTTCCTCTTGTTCTGTCAGCTGATTTAGGGAGAAGAGACCATCCCCACCTGGCTCCAAGCTCCTTTCAGGGAGCTGTAGGAAGCAATGAAGTCTGCCCTCAGCCTCTTCTCTATGCTGAACACCTCCAGCTCCCTCAGCTGCCCCTCACCAGCCCTGTTCTCCAGACCCTTCCCCAGCTTTGTTGCCCTTCTCTGCACCTGCTCCAGCCCCTCAATGTCCTTCTTGGAGCGAGGGGCCCTAAACTGAACCCAGGATTCAAGGTGTGGCCTCACCAGTGCTCAGAACATGGTGACAATTCCTGGCCTGGTCCTGCTGGCCACAGTCTTGCTTGACAGAACACAGGTAGCTGGTGGCCTGGCTTCACAATCCTCCCCAGAGCAGACACAGCCTGTCCATGCTGCTCTCCCCTACAGACTCTTCATGACTTGGAGTCCTGTGGAGTTCTCCTGTGCTTGGGCCAGCAGATCTCTGGACCAGCAGCTCCTCTGGCTCCTGGATCTTCTCTATGCTCAGCAACAGCAAAAGGACCTGTGAGGGGCAAAAGGTTTGGGCCAGACTTGTTTTCAGTGGTGAACAAGAGACAGGATAAGGGACAATGGCCACAGGTTGAAACCCAGAAGGTTCCACTTGAACAGGAGAAGCTTCTTTGGTGTGAGGGTGCTGGAGGCCTGGAGCAGGCTGCCCAGAGAGGTTGTGGAGTCTCCTTATTCTGCAGAACTTCCAAACCCACCTGGCCATTGTGCTGCTGGGCAAGCTGCTGTGGGTGCTGCTGCTTTAGCAGAGCAGGGGTTGGACAGGATGATCTGCAGAGCTCCCTTCCAACCTCAGCACGCTGGGACTCTGTAAGAGGTGAAAGCAGAAGGCATTCCACAAGCATTACTTGTAAGTGAAATAGGATTGTAGCACCTTCTTTCACAAGGAAGAAGATGTGGACAAGATCTTTTATTACCCAACCTGAAGGACATCAGTATTGAACCCAAGTACAACACAAAGAGGTGATGGAGCAGGAACAAAAAAGACTTCCCCACTCGACAGCATTCTAAAGATGCTTTTTAATTGGACATTGAAGCATTAAACATCACTCAGTAGTAGGTTTGACTACTCAGTACAGTCAAGTTTCAGTGCATTGTCCAAGCAGGGGTGGAAATGTGGACACATTCTGAGGGCTTCACAGAAACCCTCTTGAGGGTTCATCCCCCTCAGCTCCCTCCAGCCCAGCACAAACCCCCAGACAGAATTTCTGGTCTTCATTTGTCAGACCAAAAAGAAAAGCCTCAGATCCTTCAGCTCTTGGTAACACAGCTGCTGCTGACCTGCTGAATTGGGAAACGGAGCCTCTCACCAGCAGGGGGGAATTGGTCTGGTTGCTAGACACTGTTTAAAGTAAGCCCCACTTCATCTGAGGAAGGAAAGCCATCACCACCATCACCATAGAATCTTCATCCTCCTCTCATCCCCACACAAACACTGCTGCTCAGGGCTGGCCAAGTGTGTCACACACAGCTGACAGGACCCATGAAGAAATCCACCCCCCCAGGACACATCTGCTAGGCTTAGCTTAAAGAGTCACCTTCTTCATCATCATCTAAAGAAGAAGGAAGAAGGAAACCTGTGCAACATCTTAAAATCAGCTACAGAGTTGCTGGTCAGCAGGCTGGCTGCTGCAGCTACATCAAGTCCACCTCCCATTGCCCAGGGTCAGAAGCCACACGCTTGGGTGATCATTTCTTAATGGGTAGCAGAAGGAGCTGTGGAAGTGTGGTGTGAACTAGGCCAGAGCAGCAAGGCAAAGACGTTTTAGGTAAGAGGAACACACTCCTCCCATCTCCACCAAGTGCAGGGAGCTGCTCCCAGAACTAAAGCTGGGAAAGAGGCAGAGATGCACATATGGGACCTGTCTCCTGACATTCTGCTGCTATTTCCTAGAGCAGGCTGGGACTGGGGGTGGGATAATTAAAAAGTCACCTCATCTGAGGCTCCTCCATGAGAAGAATTGGCACAAGGTTTTGGCAGCTACCAGCTTGACAGACAGCAGACCAGGCGTGCCACTCTGGCTAGCAGAGGCACCATCGTGGCAAGCCCATGGACATTGAGCTTCCTGAAACACTGATGGGGAGGAGCAGCAGTGCATGAGTGCAGGTGCAGCTGCTTTGTCTTTAACGTCTAGAGAGGCCCAGCAGCAGGGCAGGGCAAGAGCAACATCAGGAGCAGCACCTGCTGCAGCTCCAGTCCCACTGCCATGGCACTGTCCCAACACCACAATGTACTCACACCACGGGGCCCCAGCACCATGATGTATCCACACCACCAGGCCCCAGCACCACGATGCTCTCACACCATGGTGCCATAACACCACAGTGTCCCCACACCATGATGCTCACACACCCTGCATGATGCTCACACACCCTGGTGTCTCAATACCACAACGTTCCCATACCACAGTGTCCCCACACCACGATGTTCCCACACCCTGGTGCCCCAACACCACAGTGTCCCAACACCACAATGCCATAACACCACAATGTCCCCACACCATAGTGCCCCAACACCATGGTGCTATAACACCACAATGTCCCCACACCACAGTGCCATAACACCACAGTGTCCCCACACCACAGTGCCCCAGCACCATGGTGCCATAACACCACAGTGCCCCAACACCACAGTGCCCCCACGCCACAGTTCCCCAACACCATGGTGCCATAACACCACAGTGTTCCCACACCACAGTTCCCCAACACCATGGTGCCATAACACCACAGTGTCCCCACACCACAGTGCCCCAACACCATGGTGCCATAACACCACAGTGTCCCCACACCACAGTGCCCCAACACCATGGTGCCATAACACCACAGTGTCCCCACACCACAGTGCCCCAACACCATGGTGCCATAACACCACAGTGTCCCCACACCACAGTGCCCCAACACCATGGTGCCATAACACCACAGTGTCCCCACACCACAGTGCCCCAACACCATGGTGCCATAACACCACAGTGTCCCCACACCACAGTGCCCCAACACCATGGTGCCATAACACCACAGTGTCCCCACACCACAGTGCCCCAACACCATGGTGCCATAACACCACAGTGTCCCCACACCACAGTGCCCCAACACCATGGTGCCATAACACCACAGTGCCCCCACACCACAGTGCCCCAACACCATGGTGGCATAACACCACAGTGTCCCCACACCACAGTGCCCCAACACCATGGTGCCATAACACCACAGTGTCCCCACACCACAGTGCCCCAACACCATGGTGCCATAACACCACAGTGTCCCCACACCACAGTGCCCCAACACCATGGTGCCATAACACCACAGTGCCCCCACACCACGGTGCCCCAACACCATGGTGGCATAACACCACAGTGCCCCAACACCACGGTGCCCCAACACCATGGTGCCATAGCACCACAGTGGCCCCACACCACAGTGCCCCAACACCACGGTGCCATAACACCACAATGTCCCCACACCACAGTGCCCCAAGGCCACTGCATTTCCATGCCACGATGCCCCAACACCACATCATCCCCACACCACACCATCCCACATGGCTTTAGGGCAGCTGGAAGCTCTGCCCAATCCAGGAGGGCACCAAAGAGGAGACAGCTTCAATCCTGATCTCCCTTCAGCCTTCCCCATCACTGCCTTCTTAGCTGAGCTGCGAGGAACCCTGACAAGACACAACCACCTCCCTCACCAGGCTACATTTGCCAAGGTATACTGAAAAGAGCACTTATTTGAGGGGGGGGGGGGGGGGGTGGAGGGCAAAATAAAAGTCTGTCTGAAATGGACACCTGGGTTGGTATCTCAGAATCTGTATTCAAAGGTTATTAACATCTTTGAGCTCTCAGTGATACTCATCACACCCGTGTGTTAGGCAGGAGATATCTACACCGCTATCAGAACATCAGTTTGACCTAAAAGGAAAAGGAGCTGAGAAACTGAAGATCCCAGCATTAAAACAAGATAAAAAAAACCCACCAAACCCAAACAAAACAGAGTCCATCCCCCCCAAAAAAAAAGAAAAAGAAAAAAAAAGATAAAAGCCAAAACTTCAACCTGGTATTTACAGATTCAACACATAAAAACCTGAAGTGGGACTACCCAAAACTGCTAATAAAGTGACAGTCAACGATGAACTGGAACCCTGATAGGAGTGGAACATCCTCCCCTCTTCCCTTCCTTGCTTAGAAAAGTAGTATTTACACTGGTTATATTTTGGGGGTGTTGATGACTTCCAAGAGACCTTTGGGGAGTGGGGGGGGAGGGGGTTGACATTATTGCTTGATCCTTTTGTTGGTTGGTTTTCAGGAAAGCTATTCCCAGTGAAAGGAGTTCTTCCAGCTGCTGACAAACAAAACCAAAACCCCTCTCCCACGGAATTCTAGCAGAGGGACCCTTCAAAACAAACAAAAGAAGACCCAAAAAACCCACAAAAACAACCCCCAACCAAATCAAAAAGTGAACATGTTGTTTGTTTGCTCATCTAAACAAAAATCCTCTTTTCCCCCCTCCCAGGTAAATATCAGCCCCCCCCAAAAAAATACATCTGACATGAAAAATAATCAAGTTGCCTTTGTCTGTATGGCAGTAAACAGGATTTGTTCTTCCACTCTCACCTTCCATCATCTTCACTCTAAACAGGAGCTCACTACTTGGTTTAGGTTTTTTTCTTTGCCTTTCTCCCCCCCCCCACCCCCCTCTCTTCCAGCAGAACAACAACAACAAAAAAATAAAGAGATAAAAATTTGCTTTCAGATTGGTTACTTCTCATAAACAAACACAAAGCCTCAGGTTCCACCTTGGCATTATCTTAAACCCAGCCGGAGCAGAAGTGGAAGTTCCTCCTCTGAGCAGTAGACTCGCAGCACTCCTAAGGTAGAAAGATGTCAACCTTCCCAAAGTGCTGCTTGGGAGTTCTTCTGCCAGGTGACCTCCTTCCTCTTCTCCTTTTCTTCTCCCAGCCTCTGACACCGAGCCCACCCCCCCCTCCCAGCTTTGTATTTGACTATGAACATTAAGCAGCTTTCTCCACGAAACAGGAAGGCACCATGCACATAGCAGTTGAGGCAGGAAGCAAACAGCAGCAACATGATGTGAAGTTTAGGTTCAGATGAGTTAAGGCTTCTGTTAAACTTCTTTTATCTTCTTCTAGTTAGCATCAACACCTGGAAAGGCAAAGCCAGAAGCAATTAAAGTGATGGCACAAACTAGAGCAAGAAGCTGTCAGAGACCTCTCAGGGTTTTGCAAAGGAAGCCTCACAAATTGAAGGAAGGGTGAGAGAGTTGTACAGAGAATGGTTTAGCTTGGAAGGAACCTCAAAGCTCAGCCAATTCCAACCCCCTGCCATAGGCAGGGACACCTCCCACTAGAACAGGTTGCTCAAGGCTTTGTCCAACCTGGTCCTAAACACCTTCAGGGAGGTTGTGGAGCACAGAATCACCCAATGTGATCAAAGATCAAAGATCACATTGGGTGATTCTGTGCTCCACAACCTCCCTGGGCAACCTGTGCCAGTGTCTCACCACCCTCACTGCAAAGTTCTTCCTTATATCCACTTTCAATCTCCCCTCTGCCACTTTAAACTCATTCCTCCTCATCCTGTCATCACAAGACCTTGTCAATAGTCTCTCCCCAGCCCTCCTGTAGGCTCCCTTCAGATCCTGGAAGGCCACTCCAAGGTCTCCTCAAAGGCTTCTCTTCTCCAGGCTGCAGTGTCCTGACTTTCATAGCCTGTCCTCACAGCAGAGCTGCTGCAGCCCTCTGAGCAACTTTGTGGCCTCCTCAGCACTTAAGGCCACAAGGAGACCTTAGAGCAGCCCTTCAATAATTGAACTGGAATTAGTAGAAAGCTGGGGACAGTTTTTTGAGCAGGGCCTGTTGGGACAGGACAAGAGATGATGGTTTGAAACTAAAAGAGGGAGATTCAGAGTAGAGAGAAGGGAAGAAATGTTTGACACTGAGGCTGGTGAGAGCCTGGCCCAGGATGCTCAGATTGGTGGGAACTGCCCCATGCCTGGCACCATTGCAGGTCAGGTTGTTTGGGGCTCTAAGCAACCTGCTCCAGTGGCAGATATCCCTGCTGGCTGCAGGAGGATTGCACTGGATGACCTCAGAAGGTCCTGTCCCACTCAGGAACTTTCCCACTTTCCTTCCATCAGGCTATGATCCAGAACAAGGTATAGATGAAAAACCTCCTGTCTGAAGCAAGGGGCAAGAAGAGGGCTGGAAATCAACAGAAATCACCAGAAAGAGCTCTGCAAGGGACAAGCTGAGCCAGTGCCTCTGGACATCCCTGGAACCATCCCAGATCAAGTTGTTTGGGGCTGTGAGCAACCTGCTCTAGTTGCAGATGTCCCTGCTGAGTGCAAGAGGTTGGACTGGATGAGCCTTAAGAGTCCAGTCCCACTCAAACCAGCCTGGGATTCTATGAAGTCCATATCAGTGTTGCAGTGGCAGCTTAGTCTCATCCTGTTTCATGCACTGAGTGCTCCAGAGCTGCTCAGACAACCTACACCAAGATTTTTCCCAAGGGGGTGCAAGCCTCATTCCTGCTGGGTGGAAACACCACGAAAGAGCAGCACAAACAGGCTGAGTGCTGCTCAAATAAAACTATCTGCAGAGAACCAGGGAGAGGGAAGCCTCACAAGGTGCAGAAAGCATCTGGGAATGGAAACTTCTCTTCCACAAAGCCTCTTCTGCCTCTTCACCTTCCTGGATCCATGCCTGATGTAAGTCTGCTGCCCTCCTAGTGCTCCCAGAGCTGTCACACTGCGAAGGAGATGTCTTCCATGGGTGGTTTTGGTCTCTGTGTCCTCTTATGTCACAAACCCCTTCTTAGGAGCAACCTGATCTAGTTGGGGACGTCCCTGCTTGCTTACTACAGGGGTGTTGGTCTAAATGACCTCTAGAGGTCCCTTCCAACCCAGTGACTCTCTCTCCAAAGGTACCTTTTCAAACCTGATTCTCATAATGGCTCTGTCTCTTCTTTGATTTCAGCTCCTTCAGCCACTGAGGAGATTTTTCTTCTGACCTAAGATGTAAAAAAAACCCCAAACTCTTTAATGATGAAAACTCATTAGAGAAACAACAATTAAAAGAAATGTGCAACCTCCCCTCCAGCCTTGCATTGAGGAGGCCCAGGGGAGACCTCACTGCTCTCCACAACTCCCTGTAAAGAGGTTGCAGTGAGGTGGAGTTGGTCTCTTCTCCCTAATATCAGCTGATACAAGGAAAGGAAATGGCCTGAAATTGTGCCAGGGGAAGGTTAGGTTGGAAATGATTTCAAATGAGACCTGTGAGACTTCAGGGAGAGCCAAGACATGAGGAATTGTTTGGAGGACACAGCAGGAGCAGGGAAGTCAGCACAAGTCCCTGTACTGGGCATTGGGGAGGCCACATCTCAAATCCTGGGTTTAGGTTTGGGGCACTCACTCCAGGAAGGACATTGAGGGGTTGGAGCAGGACCAGAGAAGGGCAACAAAGCCTGGGAAGGGTCTGGAGGACAGGGCTGGTCAGGAGCAGCTGAGGGAGCTGGGGTTGCTTAGTCTGGAGAAGAGGAGGCTGAGGGGAGACCTCATTGCTCTCTACAGCTCCCTGGATGGAGGTTGCAGTGAGGTGGGGTTGGTCTCTCCTCCCTAGTATCAGGTGACAGAACAAGAGGAAATGGCCTGAAATTGTGCCAGGGGAGGGTTCAGGTTGGAGAGGAGGAAAAATTCCTTTGCTGCAAGAGTGCTCAGGGATTGGAACAGGCTGCCCAGGGGTGTGATGGTGTCCCCATCCCTGAAGGTGTTCCAGAACCATGTGGCCATGGCTCTTTGGGGACATGGTTTGATGGCCATGGTGGTGTTGGGTTGATGGTTGGACTCAATCCCAGAGGTCTTTTCCAACCCAACCAACTCCAATTGTCTTTTTCTTCCCCTCAAACAAGCATTAGCATCCTTCTCTGGTTGATGGAAGCTTCTCACCTCTCCTCCTTCTCCACACTGGAGGGCAGCACTCTGCTACCAGGAGTTCCAAGCTGGGATTTTGGGGACTTGAAGAGCTGAGGAGAACTTATTTCAGCAGGACTCTCAGCCTCGTGCCTTCTTCTCAGCTGGGCCTGAATTAGGACAACAAAGAAAAGGGAACTTTCAACAGGCAGCATTGAGACTTTTAGGATGCAGAACAAATCACTCAGACTTCTCAAACCACAAAGGTCCATGATGAAATCAGAGCAGGAATCCTCAGAACCCCCTGCAGCTCTGCTGTGGCAAAGCTCATTCCCTCCCCCCCAAATCCCTTCCTGTTTCTACTCAGCTAAAAGTGAGAAAGGTAACTGCAAAGTTTCTCTACACACTACCCCGACCCCATCCCAGTAACTTTGTCATCTCCAGCAGAATTTTCTAGCTCTGTTCCCAGAGCATCTGCAGCTCCTGAGCTGCTCTGACTCTCTTCTGCTGTGCTCTGCCCATGGTTACCTTCAGGACAGAGTGATCCATGCCAGGAAACACAGGAAGCCTCTGAGCATGTACAGATGAGGATCTTCCAGTCCGGTGGATCTTGTCTTCTTCATCAGAATCCTCCTGTTGCATAGTTTTCTTCTCCTCTAATGGTGAAAAACAGGAACAAAGGGGAAAAAAACATCAGACAAGAGTTTTTCAGCTATACCTTGTTCAAGATCATAGCCCAGTTTGAGTAGGACAGGACCTTTTCAGGTCATCCAGTGCAATCCTCCTGCAGTCAGCAGGGACATCTGCAACCAGAGAAGGTTGCTCAGAGCCCCATATAACCTGACCTGCAACGGTACCATGCATGGGGCATCTCCCACCTCTCTGGGCAACGTGGGCCAGGCTCTCACCAGCCTCAGTGTCATTCCTTTTCTCCAGTCTGAATCTCCATTGTTTAGTTCAAACCATTGCCTCTTGTCCTGTCACAACAGGTCCTGCTCTAAGCCCATCCCCAGCTTTATTCTCAGCCCTTTTAGGCACTGAAAAGTTACCAGGAGTTCTCCCCAGAGGCTTGGAGATACTGGTTTTTTTAATGAGGAGCAGCTGAGGAAACTGAGGTTGTGAAGCCTGGAGAAAAGGAGGCTGAGGGGAGACCTCATTGCTCTCTACAGCTCCCTGAAAAGAGGCTGGAGCCAGGTGGGGGTTGCGCTCTTCTCCCAGGGAACAAGGGATAGGACAAGAGGAAATGACCTCAAGGTTGGACATGAGGAACAATTTTTTTCATGGTAGGGGTTGTCAAGGTCTGGCCCAGGCTGCCCAGAGGCAGTGATGGAGTCCCTAACCCTGGAGGGATTTCAGAGCCATGGAGATGTGGTGCTGAGGACCATGGCTTAGTGGTGCCCTGGCAGCGCTGGGTTAAGACTTGGACTGGATGAGCTGAAAGGTCTCTTCCAACCCAAATGGTTGAGAGAGTTGAGGGATACCTGTGGAATCTTTAAACATCCAGGCATTATCTGGTTCCTCTGTCAAAGAAAACCTGTTCTCAAACTCCAGCCCCCTGCTCCTCCTCAGGGAGTGGGACACAGGGACCCGGCGGTGTCTCTTCTTGCTGAGCTGGACGCGAGTCTTCAGTGCGCTGGAGTCCAGGACAGCAGTTTGCTAGGAAGAGAACCAAGACCTGAAGTCATCTCCACCATTTCCTCACCTACTTCAATCCATTAACCCCTTCAGGCAAATATATACAGCTCAGTTAACCACAGAGTCATAGAAGCACAGAGTCGTAGAAGCACAGAGTCTGTTGGGGTTGGAAGGGACCACAAGGATCATAGAAACAAGCAGGTTGGAAGAGACCTCCAAGCTCATCCAGTCCAACCTAGCACCCAGCCCTGGCCAATCAACCAGACCATGGCACTAAGTGCCCCAGCCAGGCTTTGCTTCAGCACCTCCAGGGATGGTGACTCCACCACCTCCTCAGGCAGCCCATTCCAATGCCAATCACTCTCTCTGCCAACAACTTCCTCCTAACATCCAGCCTAGACCTCCCCTGGCACAACTTGAGGCTGTGTCCCCTTGTTCTGTTGCTGCTTGCCTGGCAGAAGAGCCCAACCCCACCTGGCTACAGCCTCCCTTCAGGGAGCTGCAGACAGCAATGAGCTCTGCCCTGAGCCTCCTCTTCTGCAGGCTGCACACCCCCAGCTCCCTCAGCCTCTCCTCACAGGGCTGTGCTCCAGGCCCCTCCCCAGCCTCTTTGTTGCTCTCCTTCCATGCCAGCTGTGTTCAGCACCATAAAGCAGCATCTTCTGGAAGCCTCACCCTCAGTCTCTGCCTTTTCTTTATGACCTTGGCTTTTCCATCCTCAAATTTGTTGCCTTTTCTTGGTCACATTTGAGTCTTTCTGCCTAAGAAGTGGAAGATCAAAGTTACAAAAGCCCTTCCAGATCCTACATCCTCAGGTTCTGAGAGATCCCAAGAAGCCACTGGCCTCAGATCACTTTTGCCAGTGGCTTGCTAAAGCTGCTCTTGCTTTTTCTGCTCCAAGAGAAGAGCTGAATGACTTTATGGACATTGGAAACACAATTAAGTCTCACAAATAGCTGCTGGCTGCTGTGCAGATTTAAGGCCATGAAGACATTTCCTAACAGCTTCCTTGTTTACTCCTCCTGTGGTAGCTTACAGTTGCGGTTGAAAGGACTTTTTTTCCTACTTAAAGACCTTGCAGCTGCTGTTTTCTGGCCATGTGCTGGTAGGTGAGGTTTGGTGCTCTCTGCAGGCACTGACACAAGTAGTTTATCTGCTCAGCTTCTAAGAGGTGCTGCTTTTCCACTGGTAAGAGCATTGGAATGGGCTGCCCAGGGAGGTGGTGGAGTCACCATCCCTGGAGGTGTTTAAGAGGAGGAAGCTGCATGAGGCACTTAGTGCCATGGGTTAGTTAATTAGAAGGTGTTAGGTGATAGGTTGGATGATCTCAGAGGTCTTGTCCAACCTGGCTGATTCTCTGAGAGCTTCTGCTGCCCACAGTGGGAACTTACATCGATGAAAGAGAAATCTGTGGCCTTCTCATCAGGGCAAGCATCTCCTGGAGGAGGTAAATCAGTCCCATCAGTAGAGTCCATGTCAGTGCTGGACCGGTCCAAGCTGGTGCTCCTTTGGTCTTTGGAGAAGTCATGGTGATCAGCCAGGGAGGCAGGCTCTGCCTGAGAGGACAGTGAGGACGGGTGGCTGCTTGCAGGCTGCTTTCTGCTGGAAGTGACATCATTCTCTGAGGAGGGAGATTCAGGCACAAAGCTGCAAACAAAAACGAGACCTGTGAGACTTCAGGGAGAGCTCTCCACAACTCCCCGTAAGGAGGTTGCAGTGAGGTGGAGTTGGTCTCTTCTCCCTAATATCAGCTGATACAAGGAAAGGAAATGGCCTGAAATTGTGCCAGGGGAAGGTTAGGTTAGAAATGATTTCAAATGAGACCTGTGAGACTTCAGGGAGAGCCAAGACATGAGGAATTGTTTGGAGGACACAGCAGGAGCAGGGAAGTCAGCACAAGTCCCTGTACTGGGCATTGGGGAGGCCACATCTCAAATCCTGGGTTTAGGTTTGGGGCACTCACTCCAGGAAGGACATTGAGGGGTTGGAGCAGGACCAGAGAAGGGCAACAAAGCCTGGGAAGGGTCTGGAGGACAGGGCTGGTCAGGAGCAGCTGAGGGAGCTGGGGTTGCTTAGTCTGGAGAAGAGGAGGCTGAGGGGAGACCTCATTGCTCTCTACAGCTCCCTGGATGGAGGTGGCAGTGAGGTGGAGTTGGTCTCTTCTCCCTAGTATCAGGTGACAGAACAAGAGGAAATGGCCTGAAACTGTCCCAGGGGAGGGTTCAGGTTGGAGAGGAGGAAAAATTCCTTTGCTGCAAGAGTGCTCAGGGATTGGCACAGGCTGCCCAGAGAGGTGCTGGAGTCACCATCCCTGGAGAGACAGAAGGAATGTGTGGCCATGGCATTTGGGGACACAGTTTAAAGGCCATGGTGGCATTGGGTTGATAGTTGGACTGGATGACCTTAGAGGGTTTTTCCAACCCAAACAGTTCTGTGATTCCATGCACACCACCCAGTGAGTGTCAATTTCCATTCCACATGACTCCAAGGAAACTGAAGCATCTCCTGCAGTGCAGAACATTTTGGGATGCAATTTTTTAGGTGCTAATAGAAAATGGACTTTAAAAAAATCCCATCCCTGTGTTCTGACAGAGAGAAGTGTCCCTGCTGCTGCCATCCCAAGACCAACAGCTCCTCCATGTGAGTTCTCTTAGATTTTGCTTCTCTTATGGAACAAAACTAGAGGCAATGAGAGAAGGAACACAGAGCAGTAACTCCTGAATCCAGATGGGCAAGAGGAGAGAGGACCTGGACTGTTCAAGTGGATCAGATCCCACTGGGAAGTTTAGCAGTTTAAATGACAATGATCACACAAGTGCTAAGGGCTTGATCCACTCCTGCTAGGCAGGAGATCTGCTGGATTTAAAGCATGCAAAGAGGGCTGGGAAGGGGCAGGAAGAATCACAGGATTTCTTAGATTGGAAAAGAACTTCAAGCTCATCAAGTCCAATCATCAGTTTCACACTGAGACGTCCTTGACTAAACCAAACCCCTCAGCACAACTCTCATCACTGTGAATGGCTGTGGCTGGAAAAAGGGCTGGGAAGGGGCAAAAAGAGGGCTCTGCAAGGAAGAAGCTGAGCCAGTGCCTGTAGACATCTCTGGAACCATCCTAGGCCAGGTTGTCTGGGCTTTGAGCAACCTGCTCTAGGTGCAGATGTCCCTGCTGATGGCAGGGAGGTTGGACTGGATGAGCTTTAAAGGTCTCTTCCCACCCAAAGCAGTCTGTGATTCTGTGACTGGGGACAGCCAGAGTAACACATGCCCTGTGCTCCTCCACCACACTCATGCCCAGCCTGGGCACCAGCTCCAGAGATGCCTACTGCAGAACTGGTTCCCAGAACCAACCTCTTCCTGAAGAGCTTCTCTTTAACTCGGGGTGTATTTGGGAGAGAGCTGCCCAGCCCTCCAGCCGCAGATTTAGATGCTTCGTGGATGCTGGAAGGGAGAGGTGGCAGCAGGTGGCACCCTAAGGCAGGGCTCCGTGAGCAGAGAGGCTTTCAGGGTGCTTCATGGGAGAGCAGCCAGAGCTGGCATCCCTAGGGGGTGATGCTCCTGGTCGATTCCTGCAAAGATTCCCTTTGCCTAGGCTGACAGGAACGGGCTGTGGTGTCAGGACTGAAAGCTGTGTGCAGTCACACAGGTTGAGAGGCTTCTTTAAGCAGCAGGAGAGGGTAAGAAGCCCAGAAAGGCTCTGCTGTCAGGGCTATCCTGCTTCTAGTTTTAGGAGTTTCCAGTTTAAAAACCCCCAACCTTAAGGATTTCAGAAGTTCTGAGTATTGGTTTTTCCTCCTCTTTTAAGGAGGATCTCCTGTTACTAAGCAGCTTTTCTGCAGCAGATACTTAGGAAAAGTGCTCCAAAGCTCCACCCCAGCCTGAGCACAAGGATCAATATCTGCACATTCTTCAAACACCAAACTTTAGGATCTGGTGTCGTTCCCAGGGACAATCCTGACAGGAAAAGGACTCAGGATTCTGCTGCTGAATAACAATTTTCTATCCTCATGCTGCAGCAGGTGATATCATAGAATCACAGAGTCAGAGAATCAACCAGGTTGGAAGAGACCTGCAAGCTCAGACAGCCCAACCTAGCACCCAGCCCTGCCCAATCAACCAGACCATGGCACTAAGTGCCCCAGCCAGGCTTGGCTTCAACACCTCCAGGGACAGAGACTCCACCACCTCCCTGGGCAGCCCATTCCAATGCCAATCACTCTCTCTGACAACAACTTCCTCCTAACATCCAGCCTAGACCTCCCCTGGCACAGCTTGACACTGTGTCCCCTTTTTCTGTCCCTGGGTGCCTGGCAGCTGAGCCCAACCCCACCTGGCTACAGCCTCCCTTCAAGTAGCTGCAGAGAGCAATGAGCTCTGCCCTGAGCCTCCTCTTCTGCAGGCTGCACACCCCCAGCTCCCTCAGCCTCTCCTCACAGGGCTGTGCTGCAGGCCCCAGCCTTGCTGCCCTTCTCTGGACACCTTCCAGCACCTCAGCATCTCTCTTGATTTGAGAAGCCCAGAACTGGACACAGCACTCAAGGTGTGGCCTGAGCAGTGCTGAGTACAGGGCAGAAGAACCTCCCTTGTCCTGCTGCCCACACTGCTCCTGAGCCAGCCCAGGATGCCATTGGCTCTTCTGCCCACCTGGGCACTGCTGCCTCCTCTTCAGCTCCTCTCTCCCAGCACTCCCAGGTCCCTCTCTGCCTGGCTGCTCTCAGTCACTCTGTCCCCAGCCTGTAGTGCTGCTTGGGGTTGTTGTGGCCAAAGTGTAGAATCATTTGCAGCCTGGCAGAGCGAAGCCATCACACGAGGAGGGTGAATGCCTCTGCCCTCCTTCAGCAGTGGGCCCCAGGATAATTAACAAATGGGACTAACAAGCTCCAGGGGGCACTCTGGTCTGGTAGCTTTGTAATACATTTGGTGTCTGCAGCATGAGGCTTTGGATCCAGTAGAATATGGCAGAGTGTGGAGATGAAAGGCAATTTGCAGACTTACCACCTCTCATGGAAATCAAGATGTATGTTAAAAGGATCCTGATTTGCACATCTCCAAGAAGCCTCTTCCCTCCCACATCCTAATTCACAGAATTCCAGCCTGGTGAGAGTTTGGAAGGGACTTCTGGAAATCAGCTAGTCCAACTCCTCTGCTAAATCAGGGTCTCCTACAGCAGGTTGCACAGGATGGTGTCCATGAGGGTTTGGAGTGACTCCAGAGATGGAGACTCCACCACTTCTCTGGGCAGCCTGCTCCAAGGCTTTCTCACCCTTAAATTCAAGAAGTGCCTCCTCATGTTCAGATGGAACTTGAGATGCTCCAGTTTGTGCCCATCATCCCTTGTCCTGTCACTGGGCACCACTGATAAAAGACTGGTCCCATCCTCTAGATGCCCACCCATGCCATGGTGCCTGTTCTCCTGGGGGTCTCTCAGGCCAAACTCCAACCAAGGTGTATCAGGATGTGTGAAGAACAGAGCAGCATGGACCATGCAGCTGGCCAGACACAAAGCCTGCAGGAAGTGAGCCAGGCTAAACAGGAAAGCTGAGTTATCTGAGTCTGCTGGAAGTTCCTGCCCCTGGACCTGGCAGAGGAGACAATGGCCTTGAGCAGACAGAGGGACCTGCTGGAATCAGCCATGGCAAGAGGAGAAGAAGAGCTGCACTCATGCTGGCAAAGGATATAACACAGGAACTGCAAAGAAAAGGCAGTGCCAGGAAGATGCCCATTACCCAATGCAATATTGAACAGCACAGCACTCTCAGCCCTCTCCAAGTGCTTGCATTCAGCCATCAGCAATTCCCCTGCCATGAACCAGAGAATCATGGAAGGGGTTGGGTTGGAAGGGACCTTAAACATCATCCAACTCAAACTCCCCTGCCATGGGCAGGGACATCTCCCACTAGCCCAGGTTGCTCAAGGCCTGATCCAGCTTGCCCTTGCACATCTCCAGGGAGGGAGCATCCACAACCTCCCTGGGCAACCTCTGCAGTGTCTCACCACCCTCACTGGAAAGAATTTCTTCCTAATCTCCAGCCTAAAGTTCCTCTCTTCCAGCTCAAGGCCATTGCCTCTTATCCTAGCACTACAAGCAACTGTAAAAAGTCCATGAGTCATGACCTAACTCCATAAGCCAAGACCCAAGTCCATAAGCCAAGACCAAGCAGAGCAAGAGGGTGCTGAAATGCTAAAAAGTCAGAGAGAAAAAGAACTAAAATGGAAAACTAATCAGTTCTTAGAGTGGAAAGAAAATTCCAAGCCCTCAGGATTCAGTTCAGTGCTCCCATGAACCAGGCTTTTTTTTAGGTGGAGCTTCTCTAATCAGGGTGAAACACTGGAACAGGCTGCCCAAGGGCAGGATGAGAGGCAATGGTTTGAAGCTGGAGCAGAGCAGATTAAGGCTGGACATAAGGAGGAAGTTCTGCACAAGGAGGGTGGTGAGACACTGCAAAAGGTTGCCCAGGGAATAGGATGAGGGCAATGGTTTGAAGCTGGAGCAGGGCAGACTTAGGTTGGACATCAGGAGGAAGCTCTGCCCAAGGAGGGTGGTGAGACACTGCAACAGGTTGCCCTGGGAGGTGGTTGAGGCCTCATTGCTGGACGGCCATGGACAAGATGACCTTTGAGGGTCCCTTCCAACTTGGTGCCTTCTGTAATTCTGTGCTCTTTAGAAGCCTTTTCCAACCAAACCTAAACTTTTAATGCTTTTTAGTTTTGGATTGGTTTGGTTTCCCAAAGAAAGATCTGGATGCAAAAAGGTCCTCTAATGAAAGCAGCAGCAGAAGGTAATGACAGGACAAAGAGTAATGGGTTTAAAGTGGCAGAGGGGAGATTCAAACTAGATGTTAGGGAAGAGTTCTTGACAGTGAGGGTGGTGAGACAGTGGCACAGGTTGCCCAGGGAGGTTGTGGAGCACAGAAGCACCCAATGTGATCAAAGATCACCCTGGAGGTGTTCAAGGCCAGGTTGGATGAAGCCTTGAGCAACCTGTTCTAGTGGGAGGTGTCCCTGCCTATGAAAGGGAGTTGGAAATGGTTGAACCTTGAGGGCTCTTCCAACCTAAACCATTCTGTGAACCCTTCAGGTTAGAAAGAACTTTTAAATATGGGGAAAAAATAATCTTCACCCAAAGGATGATCAGGCACTGGAACAGGCTGCCTAGGGCAGTGGTGGAGTCACCATGCCTGGAGGTGTTTAAAAGCTGTTTGGGTGAGGAACTTGAACTTAGGGATCATGGTGTAGGAGTTGTATCCAGGGAGATGCTAGGTTAAAGCTGGACTGGATGATGTCAAGATCTATTCCAAGCAGGCAGTTCTGTGATGGTGCCTGTCTGTTCTGAAGCTGAGACAAGAGTCTTTGTTAAGAAAGTGATTTCAGAAGCTGTCTAGAAGACACTGAAGTCAGAGTTAATTCTACTTGGATGTCACTGCTGGCATGTCACCTTGCTCAGGGAGCTTCGAGCTTGACTTCATAGCAATAAAGTATTTATGACAGCTCTCAAGCGTAGAGCACACCAAATGTAGCTGACATTAATGTCTGCTGCAAGAGCTCAACAAGCCTCAGAAACAAACAAGAAATGCTCTTTTGATAGCACACTGAGCAGACAGGGCACCACTCACACAGGGCAGACAGCACCACAGAATCACTGAGGTGGGGAAAGACCTCTAAGATCATCCACTCCAACCTTCTGCCCAACACCTCCGTGATGGCTACACCACATCCCCAAGTGCCACATCCACACCTCCAGGGATGGAGACTCCACCAGCTCCCTGGGCAGCCTGTTCCAATTCCTGACCAATCTGAAAGCAAAGAAATTGTTCCTTATCTCTAACATAAGTCTCCTCTGGCAAATTTTCAGGCCATTTAATCCCATTCCATCACTTGATATTAGAGAGACCAACACCATCTCATTCCATTCTTGAAGTTTAAACTTCAAACCTTGCTGCAATGCCCAAATATTGGGGACATTTCTTCACCTATGGACTAAAAAAGACTCTCCTCTGGCACAATTTCAGGCCATTTAATCCCATTCCATCACTTGCTATTAGAGAGACCAACCCCATCTCATTCCATTCTTACCAGAGGATGGAGTTTAAACTTCAAACCTTGCTGCAATGTCCAAATATTGAGGACATTTCTTCACCTATGGACTAAAGATGTTGAGGGTTCTGGAGCAGCTCTGTGAGCAGGAAAGGCTGAGAGCCTTGGGGATGTCGAATCTGGAGAAGAGCAGCCTGAGAGGGGATCAAGAGCTAAAGTGAAGGGCAAGAGGTTGGGACCAGACTCTTGTCAGTGGTGCCCAGTGACAGGACAAGGGGCAATGGGCACAAACTGGAAGTCAGAAGGTTCCACTTAAACAGGAGAAGAAAATTCTTTGGTGTGAGAGTACCAACACCGTGGAGGAGGCTGCACCAACACAGCCCCCTGGCTGCCCCCCTCACCCCTGCCAGACACAGCCACCACCTTGGGCTGCACTGGGCTTGTGCCACATCAAACTGGTTTGTCAGCTGTGGTTGCTGGATTTTCACCAGCAGCCCAAGGGCTCAGACTCTGACAGCAGAGGATCAAGACCATGGAAATCACTGGGGGTGTCACCAACCCTGCCACCTGGGAGGAGCTGTCAACTTCCAGCATCAATGCTGATCAATATCTACAGGGTGGGGGGAGGCCAGTGACAGGACAAGGGTCAATGGGCACCAACTGGAACCCAGGAGGTTCCATCTGAACAGGAGGAGAAACTTGCTTGGTGTGAAGGTGCTGGAGCTCTGGAGCAGGCTGCCCAGAGAGGTTGGTTTCTGCTGTACTGCTCAGGTGATGGAAGTGGTCTTTGCATTCAAGCTTCATCTGGCAGCATCAGTTCTCTTGTTTGGATTCAGTTCTAACAGAAATTCAACAGCAAGATGGGAACTGATTTGACTGAGAGCCCTGGGGCTGTTCAGTCTGGAGAAGAGCAACCTGAGAGGGGATCTGCCCAATGCTCAGCAAGAGCTGAAGCACCTACAGGGGCCAAGCAGATAGGGCCAGACTCTGCCTAGTGGTGCCAGGACAAGGGGTAATGGGCACAAACTGAAACCCAGCAGGTTCCATCTGAACAGGAGGAGAAACTTCTTTGGTGTGAGGCTGCTGGAGGCCTGGAGCAGGCTGCCCAGAGAGGTTGTGGAGTCTCCTTCTCTGCAGAGCTTCCAAACCCACCTGGGCACTGCAATGCTGGGCAAGCTGCTGTGGGTGCCTGTGTAAGCAGGGGGGTTGGACTGGATGAGGTCCAGAAGTTCTTTCCAACCCTCACCATGCTGGGATCTGTGAGTGTTTTATTCAACTACATGAGCCCCAGATGTGCTGGAAGGGTGCTTGATCCAGGCTGCCCAGGGAGGTGATTGAGGACCCTTCCCTGGGGATATTCACAGTGAAGCTCAACAGGTCTCTGGACAGCCTGATCTAGTTGAGAGTGTCCCTGCTGACTGAGTGACCCTGTCTGAACCACAGCTCCCTTCCAACCCTGTCCCTGCTGACTGAGTGACCCTGTCTGAACCACAGCTCCCTTCCAACCCTCACCAAGCTGAGCTTTTGGGATTCCTCAGCTCAGGAGCAAGCTTCCCACTGGGCTCACCTGTCCCCACTGTGGCGCTGCTGGTTCCAGGTACCGTACTGGCTGTCGGGCTCCTGCACCAGGGTGTCCGTGTCCTTCGCTCCTGGAGCCTGCCTGGTGAAGCACTGCTTCAGCTGGTCCTGCAAAGCAAGGGTTGGACAACATTTCAGCATTGCTTTAGCCCAGAGAACAACAGGTTTGGTTTTGCAAAGGTGTCTCTGCATCTCCCAGCAAAAGAGAGAATCCAGGAGCATCTATGGAATCACAAAGGATTCTCCTGGGGACTGCATTTAACCCCTCCAGGTGTACCAAGGAAACAACTCTGAAGCTCTTATACAATCACAGAATGGTTTAGGTTGGAAGGGACCTCAAAGCTCAGCCAGTTCCAACCCCCTGCCATAGGCAGGGACACCTCCCACTAGAACAGGTTGCTCAAGGCTTCATCCATCATCCAACTTGGCCTTGAACAACTCCAGGGAGGTTGTGGAGCACAGAAGCACCCAATGTGATCAAAGATCAACCTGGCCTTGAACAACTCCAGGGAGGTTGTGGAGCACAGAAGCACCCAATGTGATCTNCAAAGGTCATCTTGTCCATGGCCCCTGCACTCAGTAGGAGCACTTCCTACATGGAGTTTGCCCTGGAATGTCTCCAGCAATGAGGCCTCAACCACCTCCCAGGGCAACCTGTTGCAGTGTCTCACCACCTTCAATGGGCAGAGCTTCCTCTTGATGTCCAACCTTAATCTGCCCTGCTCCAGCTTCAAACCATTGCCCCTTGTCCTGCCCCTGGGCAACCTGTTGCAGTGTCTCACCACCCTGCTTGTGCAGAACCTCCTCCTGATGTCCAACCTAAATCTGTCCTGCACCAGCTTCAAACCACTGCCCCTCATCCTATCCCCTGGGCAACCTGTTGCAGTGTCTCACCACCCTAATTGTGCAGAGCTTCCTCCTGATGACCAACCTAAATCTGTCGTGCACCAGCTTCAAACCACTGCCCCTCATCCTATCCCCTGGGAAACCTGTTGCAGTGTCTCACCACCCTCATTGTGCAGAGCTTCCTCCTGATGACCAACCTAAATCTGTCGTGCACCAGCTTCAAACCACTGCCCTCATCCTATCCCCACATGCCCTTCTAAACAGTCCCTCCCCAACCTGCCTGTAGGTCCCCTTCAGATACTGAAATGCAGCTCTAAGGTCTCCCCAGAGCCTTCTCTTCTCCAGGCAGAACAGCCCCAACTCTCTCAGCCTGTCCCCACAGCGGAGGTGCTTCAACCCTTTGAGCAGCTTTTTGGCCTCATCTGGACCCTCTCCAGCAGGTCCCAGAGCTGAACACAACACTGCAGATGAGCTCTCACCACATCAGAGCAGATCACAAGCCCAAACAAATTGTCCAGCAGCTACACACAAGTACCACTGTGTTTTGAGGCTGAGACACCACAACTCATCACAGAGACACATTTGCATGTTCTGGCACTAACGTTTTGCCTTGGGACAATTTGGTGCTGCAGACAAAGAGGATGAATGAAGGACACCCTGGGATTACAACCCCAAAGCTTTAGCAGATGAGACAGATTGGGAGAAATAACATGAGACAGGCTGTTCCAGGGTGACAACTGTCAGGTCTGCCACCAGCCTGTTAGATCACACATCCTACTGTGTCCTACATCAGCTTCATTTACATCAACCCACAGAAGACAGACCAAAGCACCTCACCTCTTCTTCCTCGCCTCAAGCCAATAGGACAAGCAGAAATGGCTTCGAGTTGCCCCAGGGGAAGTTTAAATTGGACATGAGGAGACATTTGTTCTTCTGGAGGGTTGTCAAAGCCTGGCCCAGGCTTCCCAGGGCAAGGGAGGATTCCCCATGCCTGGAGGGATTTCAAAGCCATGCAGATATGGTGCTGAGAGCCATGGGTTAGTGGTGCCATGGCAGTGCTGTGTTAATGGTTGGACTGCAGGACCTTAAAGATCTCTTTCAACTACAATTCCATGATGAACTCAACCTATGCCTTGGCAGTGCTGGGTTAGTGCTTGGGCTGCAGGACCTTAAAGATCTCTTCCTACCACAACAATTCCATGATGAACTCAACCTTGTGCTAGTATCTGTGACCCATGCTCAGCCTGGGCAGCCTGATCCAATGCCTGACCACTCTTGCAGGAAAGAAATCCAGGCCATTTGCTCTCATCTTTATCTATCTCTGGGAGGAAGGGGCCAAAGGTGAAAGAAGAGATGTGCAACATGCAAAGCTAGGGCAGGTGCAGCCATCCTCTCTCCAAACAGACTATTCATCATCAGTAAAGATAAAGCTATCTTTATCTTTATTGAGGAGCAGGTGTTGATCTGTTGGAAGGTAGGAGAGCCCTGCAGAGGGACCTGGCCAGGCTGGATGGGTGGGCAGAGGCCAATGGGATGAAATTAAACAAAGCCAAGTGCAGGGTTCTGCACTTTGGCCACAACAACCCCAAGCAACGCTACAGGCTGGGGACAGAGTGGCTGAGAGCAGCCAAGAGGAAAGGGACGTGGGGGTACTGGTGGATAGTAGGCTGAAGATGAGGCAGCAGTGTGCCCAGGTGGCCAAGAGGGCCAATGGCATCCTGGCCTGTATCAGGAACAGTGTGGCCAGCAGGACAAGGGAGGTTCTTCTTCCCCTGTACTCAACACAGGTAGGCCACACCTTGAGTGCTGTGTCCAGTTCTGGGCTCCTCAACTCAAGAGAGATGTTGAGGTGCTGGAAGGTGTCCAGAGAAGGGCAACAAAGCTGGTAAGGGGCCTGGAACACAAACCCTATGAGGAGAGGCTGAGGGAGCTGGGGTTGTTTAGCCTGGAGAAGAG
>WAAF01011398.1:139319-181109 GCA_013400475.1 Tricholaema leucomelas
GAGGGGGGAAAGAGGAATATAGAGAGAGGGGAAAAGAGGAAAAGAAAGGGAGAGAGGGGGGAAAAGAGGAAAAGAAAGGGAGAGAGGGGGGAAAAGAAGAAAAGAAAGGGAGAGAGGGGGGAAAAGAAGAAAAGAAAGGGAGGGGGGAAAGAGGAATATAGAGAGAGGGGAAAAGAGGAATAGAAAGGGAGAGAGGGGGGAAAAGAGGAAAAGAAAGGGGGGGGAGAAGAGGAAAAGAAGGGGAGGTGGGAGAAAAGAGGACTAGAAAGGGAGAAAGGAGGGAAAAAGAGAAAAAGAAAGGGAGAGAGGGGCAAAAAGAGGAATAGAAAGGGAGAGAGGGGGAAAAGAGGAAAGAAAGGGGAAAGAGACAGCAATCTCCAGCAGCCAGCCTCAGTAAAACCACAGAGTGAAGTTGTCTAAGTTGATTACTCTCGTCCAAATAACAAGGGGACAACAAAGGCAGGCTCCTAAACGCCCATCACGACGAGTTTCTGGCCCAGATTTATGCTGCCAGCTATGTTCATGGCCTGTTAAACCAAAGGGAAGTTATTAGGAATGAAAAAGCATGAACTGGTTCAGCACCAGCCCTGGTATTTTCCTTAATTAAAGTGAACAGCTTCACTCCTCCCCCCCACCCCCTCTGCAAGCCCAGCCCTGATCCAAGACAAACAACTCCTTTTCCAAAGCCCTGAGCAAAGGTCCCTCATGCCACCAGAGCAGCCCTCTGGACGTGAAAGATAAAATTCCATTCCCTGTTGGTACAAAATGTGCTTTTTTGGGAGCAGTTCACTCTGCTTTTTGGTTCTGGTGTGTTTGCTGTAGGGTCTGTGACCTTCTCACACCTTGCAGCCTTCCCTACTCAGACCTCGCAGCCAAGGTGGGAATAAAACCACCAATTTCTGTTAGGTTTTTGGTTTGTAGCTTGTTGATGTTCACCAGAAAGGACAATAAACCTTGGGTGACATCTCCAGTAGAGAGCCATGAGGATGACCTCATTGACGCCTTTCAGTATCTAAAGGGAGCCTATGAGAAAGCTGGGGAGGACTTTTTAGGCTGTCAGGTAGGGATAGGACCAGGGGGAAAGGAACAAAGCTGGAAATGGGGAGATTGAGACTGGATGTTAGGAAGAAGTTCTTCAGCATGAGGGTGGTGAGAGCCTGGAATGGGTTGCCCCAGGGAGGTGGTGGAAGCCTCACCCCTGGAGGTGTCTAAGGCCAGGCTGGATGAGGCTGTGGGCAGCCTGATTCAGTGTGAGGTGTCCCTGCCCATGGCAGGGGGGGTTGGAACTAGATGGTCCTTGTGGTGCCTTCCAACCCTGACTGATTCTATGACTGGGGCACTTGAGCATCTGCCCCTATGATGAGAGACTGTGAGCCCTGGGGATGTTTAGTCTGGAGAAGACTGAGAGCAGATCTGATCAATGTGTACAAATATCTGAGGGGTGGGTGTCAAGTGCCTGGGGCCAAGCTCTTTTTGCTGGTCAGCAGCAGTTAGGCAAGGAGCAACAGCTACAAACTGAAAATGAGAAAGTTTCACCTCCACAGGAAGAGAAACTTCTTTCCAGTGAGGGTGACAGAGCCCTGGAGCAGGCTGCCCTGAGAGGTTGTGGAGTCTCCTCTGGAGCCTTTCCAAACCCACCTGGATGCATTCCTGAGCAAACTACCCTGCGTGATCCTGCCTTGGCAGGGAGCTTGGACTGAATGATCTCTGGTCCCTTCCAACCTCTAAAGTTCTGTGATTCTGTGAAACCAGACAGGGCTGATGGAAGCTCTTCAAAGCAGAGGCACAACCCCAGGTGATGATCACATCGTTCACTTGCACCACTCCAACCTGGTTTTAATGGTGCTCCTCTTGCTCTGCAGCACCACAAAGGACATCATGACCCAGCCTTTCCAAGGAACAAGCTGACTGCACACCTCATATTAGCTGGGAAAGAAGCATCTGTGAAGATTAAAAACCAAGATGGGAACCCCAACCTCTTGCAGAGGATGACAGTGAAAGGGCTGTGGGACACAAAACCCTCTAAAGGATAGAATCATAGAATGGGCTGGGTTGGAAGAGACCTCCAAAGGTCATCCAGTCCAATCTCCCCTGCAGTCAGCAGGGACACCCTCAGCTAGATCAGGCTGTCCAGAGACCTGTTGAGCTTCACTGTGAATATCCCCAGGGAAGGGTCCTCAATCACCTCCCTGGGCAGCCTGGATCAAGCACCCTTCCAGCACATCTGGGGCTCATGTAGTTGAATAAAACACTCACAGATCCCAGCATGGTGAGGGTTGGAAAGGACTTCTGGACCTCATCCAGTCCAACCCCCCTGCTTACACAGACACTCACAGCAGCTTGCCCAGCATTGCAGTGCCCAGGTGGGTTTGGAAGCTCTGCAGAGAAGGAGACTCCACAACCTCTCTGGGCAGCCTGCTCCAGGCCTCCAGCAGCCTCACACCAAAGAAGTTTCTCCTCCTGTTCAGATGGAACCTGCTGGGTTTCAGTTTGTGCCCATTGCCCCTTGTCCTGGCACCACTAGGCAGAGTCTGGCCCTATCTGCTTGGCCCCTGTAGGTGCTTCAGCTCTTGCTGAGCATTGAGCAGATCCCCTCTCAGGTTGCTCTTCTCCAGACTGAACAGCCCCAGGGCTCTCAGCCAAATCTGTTCCCATCTTGCTGTTGAATTTCTGTTCATCAAGAGAATTCAAGAGAATTGATGCTGCCAGATGAAGCTTGAATGCAAAGACCACTTCCACAACCTGAGCAGCACAGCAGAAACCAAATCATAGCTGAACACTCTTTGCTGTGACTTCTAGCATGGAGCGGAACAACTCACACCAAAGCCAAGGACCACTCCTGGCCCAAGCAGTCACAGAGCTAATCTATCTGCTTCTATTTCAAAATCTTCTCTCAAGGAACCTGGACAACCTCTAAGGTTGCTCACAGCTCTGCTGTCCATGCCAGCAGTCATGGAGGACTCAATGGTCTTACAGAGCAAGAAGCTGCACCACTTTTAATAGCAGTTTGAAGGGGCACCTAAAGAATGGAGGGTATTAAACAGCCACCCAGCTGTTACTGTATGGCAACAAAGACAGCTCTAGAACTCATGGTGTGGACATGAAACCAGCTATGACTCCTAGAACAGAGCCATGATTAAACACAGGCCATGTTTAAGGAAAGCATCTCTGCTCCTATTACAAAGATGTTGAGTTGATGGCATCTGGGGACAGTCTTTTTTCAGTGGTGCCCAGAGACAGCACAAGGGCCAGTGGGCACAAAATGGAACCCAGGAGGTTCCATCTGAACAGGAGAAACTTGTTTGGTGTGAGGCTGCTGGAGGCCTGGAGCAGGCTGCCCAGAGAGGTTGTGGAGTCTCCCTCTCTGCAGAGCTTCCAAATCCACCTGGGCACTGTGGTGCTGGGCAAGCTGCTGTGGGTGCCCCTGCTTGAGCAGGGGGGTTGGACTGGATGATCTCCAGAGGTCCCTTCCAACCCTCACCATGCTGGGATTCAGTGACATGAGATGAAAACTGGGAAGAAACCTCAAATAAAGCCACCTGGGAGAAAAATCAGCTTCCACTTTCAAGATTTTGGTGTAAAGTAACAACCTGTGCAAGCTCAGTTAGAGATTCCCAGATCCCATCTGAACATGGAGTCACCATGGGGCCCATGTCACTGCCTGGGGACAGCTTTCCCAGCATGTGAGCACTGCCTGATGAGGAGAGGCTGAGGAACCTGGGGCTGTTTAATCTGGAGAAGGGAAGACTGAGGGGGGATTTGATCAATGCTTATAAAGCTCTGGGGGCTGGGGGTCAGGAGAGGGGGACAGGCTCTGCTCACTGCTCCCTGGGATAGGACAAACAGCAATGGATGGAAGCTGCAGCACAGCAGGTTCCAGCTCAACACGAGGGGGAACTTCTTTGCTGTAAGGGTCCCAGAGCACTGGCACAGGCTGCCCAGAGAGGTTGTGGAGTCTCCTTCTCTAGAGACTTCTGTCTGGACGTGTTCCTGTGTGACCTGAAGCAGATTGCATGGTCCTGCTGTGGCAGGGGGGTTGGACTCAGTGATCTCTTTGTGTCCCTTCCAACCCCTGACATCCTGTGACCCTGTGAGCAGCAAGAGCAAGGCACAGGGTGCAGCAGGCAGGAAGCTCTTCCAGCCCACAGGGACACTTTCTTCCCTCCAGCTGAACCTGAGATGCCTGCACTGCATCTGCCTGTAGGAAATTAGCTCAGAGCAGTCCAATCCTGCGGAAACAAAAAAAAAAGAGGCTGCTGAGGAGCTCTGAAGATACAGCCACAGGAACAGGCTACAGCCAGGCAAAAGAGAGGAAGGAAAAAGCTTGATGGGCTGATGAGAAAAACAGAGCTCAGGAGGTTGGGCTGTGAATGGGGACAGGACAAAGAAGCAGAGGAATTGAGTTCAATGATGAATTGCAATATTACAGGTTCCATCTGAACAGGAGGAGAAACTCCTTTGGGGTGAGGGTGCTGGAGGCCTGGAGCAGGCAGCCCAAAGGGATTGTGGAGTCTCCTTCTTGGGGAGCTTTCAAACCTACCCGGGTGTTGTGGTGCTGGGCAAGCTGCTGTGGCTGCCCCTGCTTGAGCAAGAAGGTTGGACTGGATGATGTCCAGAGGTCCCTTCCAACCCCCACCACAATGGGATTCTGTGATATATTAAATTCTGACTGATCAGCTGTAGGTTTGGGAAGCAGGAGGTAAAAGTAGCTTTAGCTCTGAGCCTTATTTGTCCTAAGATTTAAACAACTCCTGAAAGCAGAGCTTGTTCTTCCTCTGGACTCAGAATCAGATTGCTCTGTGTCAGACATTTCTATACCTAGGTGTCATTGAAGGCATAAGGGTGAAAAAAAAAAAGAAGAAATAAAGGAAAAAAGGGGGAAAAGG
The DNA here is from genome assembly GCA_013400475.1 of Tricholaema leucomelas. Classification (NCBI taxonomy): domain Eukaryota; kingdom Metazoa; phylum Chordata; class Aves; order Piciformes; family Lybiidae; genus Tricholaema lacrymosa; species Tricholaema leucomelas. Next base: position 144,206 of record WAAF01011398.1, read on the forward strand.
AAAAACAAGGGAGAGAAAAGGAGAGGAAAAGAAGATTAAAAAAAGAGAGAGAAAAGGAGGGGAAAGAAGTTAAAAAAGAGGGGGAGAAAAGGAAGGGAAAAGAAGATTAAAAAAAGAGGGGAGAGAAGATAAAAAAGGGGGGGAGAAAAGGAAGGGAAAGGAAAAACAAGGGGGAGAAAAGGAGAGGAAGGGAGAAAAAAGAGAGAAAAGGAGAGGAAAGGAGAAAAAAAGAGGGAGAAAAGGGGTGGAAAGAAGATAAAAAAAGGGGGGAAAAAAGGAAGGGAAAAGAAGATAAAAAAAGAGGGGAGAGAAGATAAAAAGGGGGGCAGAAAAGGAGGGGAAAGGAGAAAAAAGAGGGAGAAAAGGAGAGGAAAGGAGAAAAAAGAGGGAGAAAAGGAGAGGAAAGGAGCAAAAAAGAGGGAGAAAAGGAAAGGAAAGGAGAAAAAAGAGGGAGAAAAGGAAGAGAAAAGGGAAAAAAAAGGAGGGGAAGGGAGGGAAAAGGAAAAAGGGGGGGGGAAGGGAGAGGAAAGAAAAAAAGGGGGGAGAAAACGAGGTGGGAAAAAGGGGCACATTGGTGGGGGGGGAATGGGCAAATGACAAAAGATAAAAAGAAGGGAAAATGAGAAAAGAAAAACAGGAGAAAATAGGTGAGGGGAGGAAGGAAAAAAAGGGAAACAAAGGGGAAAAAAAGAGAAGGAAGAAAGTGGAGGTTTTTCTAAGGCAGAAAGTAAATTCACAGTGTCCTGTGTGTTAAGGCTGTTTCCCAGATAAGATCTAGAGGATGCTGAGACAGATCCACCCAAGCTCCCATCCCCAAGCATCTGCTGAGGAACCTCCTCCCTGTTGATCCTACCAAGAAACAGAGAGACGGAGCTGGGTTGGGGAATCAGCCCTGCCAAGGCAGGGAGCAGAGAAATGTGACAAGGTATGAAGAGAAAGAAAGTGAGAAGGTAATCCTCGAGCTGTGAGGGTGCTGGGAAAGAAAATCATCTCCTCTCTCTTGCAGCCTGATTCCTACTTTGATGGCCTCCAGCAAGGAAGGAAGCAATTACGTCAAATCCCTTTCACTCCAATCCCAAAGCTCCTCTGGAGGGGATAAAAATCTCTCTTAGAGCCCAGAGGGAGAAAAAGAAGAGAAGTGCTACCCACGAGGCTGTTCCCAGCTGCAGAAGTTCCCAGCTAAAATATGGTATTAATAAGGTGCTGAGCTGCCACTTTTCCCACGTTTCAAGCAATTGGGAACTGTGCCTATGGGAGCAGCCCTGAGTTTTCCCTCAGCCTCAGCCCCCATGTCACAAAAAAACCTGCTCCAAATATAAGATGGCAACTTCAGGATAGAACTAAACAGGAAACAAGACCAGTTCTGAGCCCAAGAATTTGGTAACAGTCCCAGATATCCAGTGAAGGATGAAATGGTTTTTGCTGGGAAGAGGAGGAGATGTAGGTCTGATGTTGGGAAGAAGCTGGACTGAGTGATCTTAGAAGCCTTTTTCAACCAAAATGAGGGTGGTGAGAGCCTGACCCAGGTTGCCCAGAGTTGGCAGAAGCACTGCAGGTCAGGTTGTTTGGAGCTCTGAGCAACCTGCTCTAATTGCAGACATCCCTGTTGACTGCAGGGAGGTTGCACTGGATGGTCTCTAAGCTTCTTTCTCACCCAAACCATTCCCTGACTCCAACAATGCTTTAAAAACTCTCAGCTCCTGCAGAAGATGCCTGAGGCAGTGACAGGAGGTGCTTCCAAACACTAATCTGTTATTTCCCTGGGTATTTAATCTGAAAGTCCATCAAAGTCAAGAGGGCACAAACTACCCTGGTGTGGCAGAAGGCACTCTCACACCTCGGCTATTTTCAACCTCAGCACCAAGTTTACTCAGATATCTTAAACTGTGCTGTTTGGCTGAGTTTTGACAGATTTCTTGCTCTTGTCCAATGCCAAGTTCTCAACAAGTGGCCACCAGCAACAGCAGAGACAGGACTTAACACCCCCAACACATGCTGAGTCCTCCCCCACGGCAGGAGCTGGGTCACCAACCAGCCAGCCTGGCTGCTCCTCGTTCAAACTCTCCATCGCTGAAACATCACCAGGAGTGCCCTGCAGAGCATCTCTAAGACAACAAAGAAGTCAGTTTATGATGAATTAGATGTTTTGTATTCATTCCATAGATTCTGTAGCTCCAACAAGGACTAAGTAAAACCCTGTCCCAGGCAGGGGAAAGATTAACAGTACCAGTCTCACAGTATCACCAAGGTTGGAAGAGACCTCATAGATCATCAAGTCCAACCTGTTACCACAGAGCTCAAGGCTAGACCATGGCACCAAGTGCCACGTCCAGTCCTGCCTTGAACAGCTCCAGGGACGGCGACTCCACCACCTCCCTGGGCAGCCCATTCCAGTAGCCAATGACTCTCTCACTGAAGAACTTTCTCCTCACCTCGAGCCTAAATTTCCCCTGGTGTAGCTTGAGGCTGTGTCCTCTTGTTCTGGTGCTGGCCACCTGAGAAAAGAGAGCAACCTCCTCCTGGCTACAGCCACCCCTCAGGTAGTTGTAGACAGCAATAAGGTCTGCCCTGAGCCTCCTCTTCTGCAGGCTAAACAATCCCAGCTCCCTCAGCCTCTCCTCGTAGGGCTGTGCTCGAGGCCTCTCCCCAGCCTCGTTGCCCTTCTCTGGACACGTTCAAGCATCTCAATGTCCCTCTTAAACTGGGGGGCCCAGAACTGAACACAGTACTCAAGGTGTGGTCTAACCAGTGCAGAGTACAGGGGCAGAATGACCTCCCTGCTCCTGCTGCCCACACCACTCCTGATGCAGGCCAGGATGCCACTGGCTCTCTTGGCCACCTGGGCACACTGCTGGCTCATGTTCAGGCAGGTATCAATCAGCACCCCCAGATCCCTTTCTGTTTGGCTGCTCTCAGCCACTCCAACCCCAGCCTGTATCTCTCAAGCTGCACACTCACAAGTTGTTCTGCGAAGACACAGCGGCACAGCTATGAACTCTCACAAGTGCCAAGACATTCCCTTTGAACACAGGGGTTGGGCACAAGCTGAACCAGCTTCATGCCTAAAGCCAAGCCCAGGCCAAACTGCAGCTGGAGGAGCAGAGCTGCAGCTCCCCTGGTTGTCCCCAGTGACTCCACTGGTAAGGTGACCCTTGTGTCTCACGATTTCTGCTCTGTAAGCAGTGCAGTTGTCCTCTGCAGGTTGCACATTTCCACTTTTCAGTCTCTTACACAAGCCTGCTGGTTTATTTTTTTCATTCAGCTAAGTCCAGTAAGTGGAAGATACCAGCTGAGGAAAGTCATCAGCAGAACTTCCCCACCACTGTAACGGTGGTTACCAAATATTTTCCTCCTCATTCTTTTCTGCTCACATGACAACATTTTCTTTCCCAGTAGAGTCAAACAGGAGATGAATAGCAAGCCAGGACAAAAATCCTGTTAACCATAACTGATAAAGTTCTGGAAAGAGCCTGACCACAGAAGCCACACCTGCCCCAGGAATGTGACTCTACCTTCAACCAGCCAGGGCACAAACCTCTGTGAGGCCACAGCAGAACTTCACCTGGTTACACTTCACAAGGACTAACCACTTCATTTTAAAAGCAAAACAACATTTGAGGCACTATGGAGAGCAAGCTCTTCAGGATCTACCCATGTCCTGCTCCCAAGGCTGTCCTGCTCCAAGAACTCAAGTCAAGCACTCCCTGGGCTTGAGTCTTACATTATCCAGTTCAGGTACAAGTTACATCACCAGTTCAGACTCCCCTCCATGAAATAAAACTGGATTCACAGAATGAGAGAATGATTTGGGTCAGAATGGACCTCTGGAGACCATCCAGTCCAGCCTCCCTGCCAGAGCAGGGGCACCCAGAGCAGTTTGACCAGGAGCACAATGTCCAGGAGGGTTTGGAATGTCTCCAGAGATGGAGACTCCAGCACCTCTCTGGGCAGCCTGCTCCAGGGCTCCAGCATCCTTCAATTACAGAAGTTCTCTCTCGTCTTTAGATAGACCTTCCTATGATAGAATCACTCAGGCTGGAAGAGACCTCCAAGCTCATCCAGCCCAACCTAGCCCCCAGCCCTGCCCAATCAACCAGACCATGGCACTAAGTGCCCCAGCCAGGATTTTCTTGAACACCTCCAGGGACGGCGACTCCACCACCTCCCTGGGCAGCCCATTCCAATGCCAATCTCTCTGGCAACAACTTCCTCCTAACATCCAGCCTAGATCTCCCCTGGCACAACTTGAGACTGTGTCCCCTTGTTCTGTTGCTGTTATGTTCCAGTCTGTGCCCATCACCCTTTGTCCTGTCACTGGGCACCACTGCAAAAACCCTGCTGCCATCCTCCTGGCACCCACTCTTGAAGTATTGATCAGCATTGATCAATTCCCTCTCAGTCTGCTCTTTCCAGACTAAACATCCCCAATTCCTTCAGTCTTTCCTCCTCACAGAGATGGTCCAGTCCCTTCAGCATCTTTGTAGCCCTTTGCTGTCCCCTCTCCAGCAGCTCCCTCTCCATTTAGGTCCCCTAACTATTCACCTTTCACACATTATAACCTGAAACCATCACTGCTTTGCAGTATTGGCTGGAACCAGGATCAGGAGGTGCCCAAGGCTGGCTGCTAGCAGCAGCACCACCAAGAACCCCTCTCAACTCCAGGAACCCACAGCCCTTCCACCACAAAGAGGCTTCTCCACACCACTCTTCCACATTATTTAATGCAGATCATCCTTCCTGCAAACAACCCAGAAAGCAGGGAAGGGAATGGGAAAGCGCAGGGTGAGGGAGGATCTGTGTGGCACCCGGTGTGGTAGACCATGGCTCCTTCACCTTTCTTTGCTCCCATGGAGTCACAACCTGCCTCTGCCCCACCACAGCCCTCACAAGTGATGCTGGCCACATAGCTGCTATTTCATGGTGAAGTAGCAATTAAAAGTGAGATAAACCTCCCCTTTCTCACCAGAAGTGGAGAACAGCAACCATTTTTCCACCCAGTGCAGGGTGGCAGCCCTTTCACTCTGCTCACACAGCCCCAGGCATCTTTTTCCCCCTCCCCACTGCAATCCCACCCCTATGGGTGAATGTTCCAAGTCACTCTGACCTGTGGTGTTGAAATGAGCAACCCAAGCAGAGTTTGGGACTCAACTTTTCTTGTTTTTTCTAACTTTAGACAAATATTTGCCCTACCTTAGTGCAGACCAACATCACTTTCCCCACCCCCCAAAGCCTGGTGAACCATGTTCTCTGGCATCAGAGCACCAACCTGTGCTGCAGAAAGCAAGCCATTAGGAGGAGACAGCACTACCTGGAAGTGATGGTGGGGAGCTGGGGGGGTCTGTTTGTGCTTTGGAAGGGACCTTCAAGATCATCCAGTTTCAACTCCCCTGCCATGGGCAGTGACACCTTCCACTAGTCCAGGTTGCTCAAGGCCTGACCTTGAACACCTGCAGGGAGGAGGCATTCACCAACTCCCTGGGCAGCCTCTTCCAGTGTCTCCCCACCCTCACTGCAAAGAATTCCTCCCTAATCTCCAGTCTCAATCTCTCCTCTTCCAGCTCAAAGCCATTGCCTCTTTTCCTGTCACTACCATCCCTTATCAAAAGCCCCTTCTCAGCTCTCCTGTAGCTCCCTTCAGGTGCTGCTCTAAGGTTTCCCTGGAGCCTTCCCTTCTCCAGACTGAGCAGCCCAGAGTCTCTCTCTCAGCCTGTCCCCATACAGAGATGCTCTGATCATCTTCACAGCCTCCTCTAGACCTGCACCAACAGATCGATACCAAACACACATGACACAAAAATAAAGAACAAGAAACAGACAACCACAGATGACAAAAAGCTGCCACAACCCCAGGTTGTTTGCACTATTTATCTACCTCGAGGGTCTCAAAAAGGTGGATAGCTTACAAGCTCAGGTGGCTCTGAACTGGTCTGCCTCTTCCTCAAAGAGGAAAACCTCTGCTGACTCCTCACGGAAAACCTTCGGAAGGATTCTCTGCTCCGGGATGCAAAGTGCCTGAAGGAGGAGGTTCTCTTGAAGGAGGGAGTCCTGCTTCCACCTTCCCCACCAGTCCTCTCGTGTGCAACTGCAGTAGTGACTAAATTTAGTGCTTCCTGCAAGGATCTCCGCACTGTACCCATCCACTGGGTCATGTGAGTTTGTGCCACTGTCAGTTTGTCTCCAAGGTAATCCATCTTATTTAGTGAGGGGTTTTTTTATCCTCCTTTCCCAGCAGAGATGAGAAATCAAGATTCAATAAGCAAGCACCAGCAAACAGAGGTTCTCCTCAGCAGCCCTGATTTGGTTTGGTTGGTTGTTTTATTCTCCTGGCCACTTATTTTTTGTGTGTCAAGAAGATGCCACTTGGAAAAAAAAAAAAAAAAAAAGAAATATTCCCAGGGATTAAACTGGAAGCAGCAGCAGAAGCAGCAGCATGTTTGTGTGATTTTCTTTTTAACCACACACACACACCCCCCCCAAAAAAAAAAAACCAACCCCACCTCAAAACCAACAAGGTGAAGGTGGAGATTTGTCAAGTAGGGAAAAAAAAACTAATACATATATAGAATAAAAAAAGACTTTTCCCCTACTTACACCCAGGATTTGCAGAGTTCCATCCAAACATGTTTCATTCTGCCATGATGGAGAAAAAGGATGAAAAAGAGAATGAAAATAAAAGCAATTAAAAAAGAAATCAAGGTTTAATCCACAGCTACTTGAAATGAGTCCATTGGCAAGCAGGGAATTGGGTCTCTTTACTGTCTCATCTCCCAGCTGGAAGTAAAAAAAGCAACTCCCCTTCCTGCAGCCAAGTTTGGGGTTCGCTGGAAATATCAGCAGGAGAAGAGAAATGGAATTCTTCTGGCTCGGCAGCTTCTCGGGTGACAGGAGAGCAAACAAAGTTCTGATGCTTCCAGACAATCCATTGAGCAGCAAAACAATCGGGATTCTTCTGGGCAGTAAAGCCAGATTCTTTTTCTCCTCCCCACACACTCCTCCCAGAGGAACTCTGCAGGGAGGTATGGGGGTCAGCAGAACCCCCTCCCCAGCAGCCTGCCCATCTCCCCGAGCCCTTCCCAGGGTTTTCCCCTTCCAGCAGCACGGATCACAAGCTTGTGAGGCACGGCAGGCTGAAGGGGAACGGTGTCAAACCTGCTGCCTTCAAGACCAGACTTGCTCGGTGGCTCAGCTACTGCCAAGAGATCTTCTGAATGACATCAGCTCCTCTGCTTCAGGGGGGGCTTCGGAGCCGGGCAGCGCTGCCGGCAAGGGGAGAAGGCTGTGCCGCTGGCCGGCAGACTTTGCCCAGCCTGCTGCACGGCTCCCTCTCCTTAGACAGCCTGCAGACCCACTCCGAAGCCACCGCTGCCCTTCGCAGCCGTCTGCGAGCCCGTCCCAGCCTCACCGGCGAGGCTTGCCATGGTGCCAGGCTCGCCAGCAAGGCTTGCCCTGCTCGGCAGGCTCCCGGTTACGGGGCAAGGCGAGAGCTGCCCTGGCTCCGCTCTCTGTCCCTGCCTGGCCTCTTCTCCAGAGAGGAGGAAACAATGAGGTAGGTGACAGAGCCGCAGAGGCTGCCCAAGGAAGGAGCTGGGCTGGGCTTTATTAGAGTACAGGCAGGGTTACCATGGCAACCCAGGGAACAGCATCTGCTTGCTGCCCGAGCAGGCAGGAGTCGCAGAGATCCATTGGAATGATTCACAGTTTGCATATGTCACGTGGACCTGGCTGATTTTTAACCCTTCCCGGAGAAAACCCTGCCAGGGAACCTCCTGGCACACCCACACAGCAGGAGGGACCCCAGTGGCATGGGGCAGGTGAGGCCAAAACTCAGCCCCTGCCCACTGCCCCCAGCCCTGCCATCCCACGGGGTGCTCCGGCAGCACCATCACGTGGAGCTGGGTTGTGATGTGATTTACAAACTCAACCTCGACACCTCCAAAGTAGTCACTGTGGAAGCAGGGTGAGATAGTGATTAAGCCAGAAGCTCAAAACACAGCTGAACAGGTCTGACCTCTGAAGCTGTTTTCTTTTCCCCCATCCCAATTCCATCACTGTTACCTTTGGAAAGCGAGGACTCATCATCCTTCTCCCCAACTCTGCTTCCTCTTCCTCAGCCCCTGGCTCACTGTGGGGTTGGTACCACCACTGCAAAGCTCAAAAGGGATTGGGGGAATGAGAGGACCTCCCAAATTTCTGGGTCACTCAATTTAAGAAAGATGTTAGGGTGCTTGAATGTGTCCAGAGAAGGGCAGCAAGGCTGTGAGGGGCCTGGAGCACAGCCCTGTGAGGAGAGGCTGAAGGAGCTGGGGGTGTGCAGCCTGCAGAAGAGGAGGCTCAGGGCAGAGCTCATTGCTGTCTGCAGCTACCTGAAGGGGAGGCTGTAGCCAGGTGGAGTTGGGTTCTTCTGCCAGGTACAGAACAAGAGGACACAGCTTCAAGCTGTGCCAGGGCAGGTTCAGGCTGGATGTTAGGAAGAAGTTCTTCACAGCAAGAGTGATTGGCATTGGAATGGGCTGCCTGGGGAGGTGGTGGAGTCACCACCCCTGAAGGTGTTTAAGAGGAGGCTGGATGAGGCTCTTAGTGCAACAGTTTAGTTAATCAGAAGGTGTTAGGTTGGACTCAACGATCTCAGAGGTCTTTTCCCAACCTGATTAATTCTGTGATTCTTTGAAATAAGAACAGGTAACAGATGGCAGCAGCCAGGGAACACCTGCTTGGGTGGACAGCAGAAAGAAAAGCTAAGGTTTTAAATCAATACACACAAGTGGGTGTCCAAAGTCAAGACCTGACTAGTTCAGGACCAGGAGGAAGGAGAGACACAGATCTGGAGATAAGCCCACAAGGCACGTTGAAAGCTGCTCACTTTGTTTATCCAAGAGGGTTTAGCTGCTGTTGCCTAATTTGCCATACAAATTACCAGGGTCTTGCATCATCCTCTCCATCTCTAAACCACACAGGAAGAGATTTAATGGAATGAGTAACTTCTAGATAAGATTTGATGGAAGAGTTGTCACCAACTTGTGCTGTCTCAGAAGCGCTACTTAAACACGCACACACACACCTACAATGCCAGCAGCCAGATGGGCTGCTTTTAAGAGTTGAACTCCACCAACCTCTAACCTATCCCCAAGAAAACCTTTGCTGCCAAGACATAAGCTGCCATATTTTCTTCCATGTTACCCTTAGAGAACCACAGACTGGCTAAGGATGCTGATGGTTTGGGTTGTTGCATTCCCGGTTCTCTACATCCAGCTGCTGGGCAGCTGCTCCCAGAGCCAGCAGGGAAGGAGTGCCCCAAATTGGTTAGTGGAACCTTCCCCTTCATACCATGTCACATCATGTTGGGAGGGTGGATAAGAGGGGCTAGGGGCTGTGGCTCTGCTGGGATTACTGCTTTGGGATCTGCCCTGCTCCAAGATAGTCCTCTTCACCATAGTCTCCTTCTCTGGAGACTTTCAAGGCCTGTCTGGATGTGTTCATTGCTTTCTTAAAATGCATCTGGGATAGGACAAGGAGCAATGGGTGTTAGGTTGCAGCAAAAAAGGTTCCACCTCAACATAAGGAGGAACTTCTTTAAGGGTCCAGAGCACTGGAACGGGCTCCCCAGAGAGGTTGTGGGGTCTCCTTCTCTGGAGACTTTCAAGGCCTGTCTGGATGTGTTCCTGTGTGATCTGTCTTAGGTAGTATGGGTCTGCTCTGGCAGGAGGGTTGGACTGGATGATCTCCTTGAGTCCCTTCCAACCCCTAACATCCTGTGAGCCTGTGATCTTCCCTATTTTGGGGTCTGCTCTGTTCTGGAAACGTGGCTTCAGGACCTGCTCTGCTCTAGGATCACAGCTTCAGGTTCTTCTCTAGTTTGGGGGTCTGTTGCGCTCTGAAATTGTGGCTTTAGGACATGAGGGAGCTGGGGTTGTTAGCTTGGAGGAGAGGAGGCTCAGCAGGGAACTTATTGCTATCTACAAATACCTGAAAGGAGACTGTGGACAGGTGGAGTTTGGTCTCTTCTCCCAGGCAACCAGAGGCAGAATGAGAGGACAGTCTCTAGATGTGCCAGGGCAGGTTCAGGCTGGAAGTTAGGAAGAAGTTCTTGGCAGAAAGAGTGATTGGCATTGGAATGAGCAGCCCAGGGAAGTGGTGGAGTCACCATCCCTGGAAGTGTTTAAAAAGAGACTGGATGTGGCACTTGGTGCCATGCTTTAGTTGATTAGATGGTGTTGGACGATAGTTTGGACTTGATGATCTCAAAGATTCCAGCCTGATTAATTCTGCCTGTGAAGATCAAGTTCAAATGATAACCCAACACCACCATGGCCCCAAAGTGCCATGGTCACAGGTTTCTTGAACACCTCCAGGGATGGGAACTCCACCACCTCCCTGGGCAGCCTGCTCCAAAACCACTCTCACAGCAAAGAAACTTTTTCTCATTTCCAAGCTCAAACCTCCCCTTAATCAAGCAGGATGGAAGGGACCTCCAAGCTCATCCAGTCCAATCATCATCCAGGGATGGTGACTCCACCACCTCCCTGGGCTGCCCATTCCAATGCCAATCACTCTTTCTGGCAACAACTTCCTCCTAACATCCAGCCTAGACCTCCCCTGGCACAACTTAAGACTGTGTCCCCTTGCTCTGTTGCTGGTTGCCTGGTGCAACCTGAGGCCATTTCCTCTCATCCTATCATTAGATACTGGGGCAAAGAGACCAACCTCCACCTCACTCCAGCCTCCTTTCAAGGTGTTGTAGAGAGGGGTGAGGTCTCCCCTCAGCCTCCTCTTCTCCAGACTAAACAACCCCAGTTCCCTCAGCTGCTCCTTATGTCCCTGCCCATGGCAGGGGAGTTGAAACTAAATCATCCTTCCCAATCCTAACCATTCCATAATTCTACCCACACATTCTATTCACTTTGAGCAGTCTCAAGTCAGTCTAATAAAACTCCTCAGTATGAAAATGGAACCCAACCAAAAGAAAAAAAAAACCTTTTTCCCCTCCTCAGCTCTTCTTTTAAACAGCTACAGAGCTGGCATCATATGGAGATGGGAAGAAACCTTTGATTGCATAGACCAAGAGCTGCAGATTTCTGATCAAGAGGAATTAAACCTGTTCCAAGCCAGCTATGGTTGATGTTCCATGAGCCATGAGATCCTGCACCCACAGTTGAAATTTCAGACTTCCCTCCCATGTTCATGCTGTTTGATCTGAGCTCTAGAATTCAAACACCTCTGCGCTTAGAAGCGGAGTCCTTGCTGCAGCAGAGGGATTCTGCACCTGGCACTTCGCTATTTTGGATGGTTTCAGGGTCTGTCTGACTTGGTATCCCCTCAAAATAGCAAGCAGAGAGCTCTGGGCTGTAGCCTCCATGCAAGTTAGTCAGCAGATCCTTCACCTAAAGAGGACAGGCAGAGCTCAGCTGGAATTTAACCAACCTTCTGCTGTACTGCCTGGCAGAAGCTGGGAGGAGAAGTACGACCAGACTCAACCAAAGATCTTGCTTGCTGCAAGATGGTTGCATGGCTTGAAGGATATGAAAGTGCACTGTGGAACATAGTCCACTTTATGTTTAGAACTCCCCTGAAAAGAGATTTTAATCATAGAATCAACCAGGCTGGAAGAGACCTCCAAGCTCATCCAGTCCAACCTAGCACCCAGTCCTATCCAGTCATCTAGATCATGGCACTAAATGCCTCATCCAGGCTTTTCTTGAACACCTCCAGGGATTTTAGAGCCAACTGACCACTTCCACCCTCAGAATATTGGAGAACTGCTGCTTTGGGTCCTTCTGCATTAAATTTAGCATCTTCTGGCTACTTCACAAAGACACTGCAAGGTACACACACAGCATCCCAATTGTAGCATAGGTTTGCACTTCAATTAATGTCATGGCAAAATACAGTCTGGATGTTAGTCTTCCCAGAGAGAGTGATTGGCATTGGAATGGGCTGCCCAGAGAGGTGGTGGAATTGCCATCCAGCCCAGACCTCCCCTGCCACAACTTGAGACTGTGTGCCCTTCTTCTGTTGCTGCTTGCCTGGCAGAAGAGACCAACCCCCACCTGGCTACAGCCTCCCTTCAGGTAGTTGTAGACAGCAGTGAGGTCCCTTCCAACCCCTACCACCCTGTGAGCCTGGGATCTGCACAGCAATTAGAAGAAATGTCCTCAAAACCACTCCTCAGTGGACCCCACAAGAACTGGAGAGATTAGCTCACAGTTTTTATTTGAACCTCTCCCACCAAAAGCCTCACACTGCTGAGCTCTGCCTTGGTCAGCGTGTCAGGAGAGTTGCTATCCTGTTTCTTACAACAGGCTGCTTCTATCTTCTATCCTCTATCCTGCTAAGTAAAATAATCCACCAAACCTCAGAGGACCTTGTTACCTCAGCCTGCCCGAGCTGGAGAACACTGCAACACTCCAAGAGATGGAGATTTTACCAAAGCAAAGGAGAAGCAAATCAAGTTTGGGGGCTCTTCTGATTCAAGTGACATTTCAACCTTTATGAAAGCCAGCAGTAAAACTAAAAGACACAAACCACAACACAATAAGTACAGCCCAACCACAGGAGCAGCTACATCTATGCATGAAGGCCATGAGGGAGAGGAAAGTTCTTTTCTCCCTCTGCTCTGCTTTAGTGAGGCCACAGCTGGAGTACTTGGTCCAGTGCTGGGCTCCCCTGTTCAACAGAGAAGGGAATGGCTGGAGAGAGCCTGATGGAGGCTACAAAGATGCTGAGGGGTCTGGAGCAGCTCTGTGAGGAGGCAAGGCTGAGAGCCCTGGGGCTGAGAGCCTGGAAAAGAGCAGCCTGAGAGGGGATCTGAGCAATGCTGAGCAAGAGCTAAAGGACCTGCAGGGGGACAAGAGGATGAGGCCAGACTCTTGTCAGTGGTGCCCAGTGACAGGACAAAGGGCAATGGGCACAAAGTGGAACCCAGGAGGGGAGGTTCCATCTGAACAGGAGGAGTAACTTACTTGGTGTGAGGGTGCTGGAGGCCTGGAGCAGACTGCCCAGAGAGGTTGTAGAGTCTCCTCCTCTGCAGAGCTTCCAAACCCACCTGGCCATTGTGATGCTGGGCAAGCTGCTGTGGGTGCCCCTGACTGAGCAGGAGGGCTGGACTGGATGATCTCCAGAGGTCCTTTCCAGCCCTCACCATGCTGAGACCCTGTTATTTCAGAGAGCACACTGTCATAGAGCAGATCCCCTGGCTGTGGGCATGCACACAAGAGAAGAAGAAATGCCAGGCTTCCCAGGAGCACACCAACTTGTTCTCCTCCTTTCTTTCCAAGGCTCCCCAGAACATGCTGTTCTGCAGCACTCCACACAAACTTCCCAGCTGGCAAAAGCTCACAACTGTACTTGTAATTAAACAACAGCATGTGGGTTCCACAAGGGCTCCATTTACTCCTCCTCTGGTGAATCCACAGGACCTTTGAGAACCATCAACCACCAGAACACAGCTCAACCTGTGCAGCTGTTACTCAGACTCCCAGCCCCTTCAGTTCAGTATGGGATTGTTTCTGAACAAGAACAGGACAAAACCATCTTCTGGCCTGGACAAAATAGAGGTGATTATCTTCCCCTGCAACCACCCTGGATCTGCCAAGGGTCTGCAGCTTCAGCAAGCACACATTGCTAACCAGCTCTGCATGACTAATTACCCCAGCAGCACATGGGACCTCGTTATGCAAATGTTGCTGGATGCATTTATTAACATCACTTCCACCTACAACTCCACAACGTGGTCCTGCACAAAGCAGCAGCAACCCTCAGCTCCCACCCCACTGAAGGAAATTCTGTAGCCACGTTCTATTTCCACCAGCTCCTTTCAGCTCATTAACAGCTTCACCTGCTCTCAAATACAGCTGATTTTGCTAATGACTATATGGGTTTGGGAGGTCCAATTCAACACAGGGCTGCCTGGAGCACAGCAAATAACCCAGACACCAGGAGAGGCAGGTGGAACTTGCAGCCCAGCCTCATGATGAGTAGGAGATGTTCAGGTTCATCCCAGAGAGAGTGATTGGCATTGGAATGGCTGCCCAGGGAGGTGGTGGAGTTGCCATGCCTGGAGGTGTTGAAGCCGAGCCTGGATGAGGCACTTAGTGCCATGGTCTGGTTGACTGGACAGGGCTGGGTGCTAGGTTGGGCTGGATGAGCTTGGAGGTCTCTTCCAGCCTGGTTGATTCTATGATTCTAAGGCCACAGAGCCTTCAGAGGTGGTTGGTGAAGGTGCTAGAGAATGAGTCTCATGAGGAGCAGCTGAGGGAAGTAGGATTGCTCAGCATGGAGGAAAGCAGGCTGAGTGGAGACCTGCTGGCTCTCTGTGACTCCCTGAAAGAAGGTTGGAGCCAGTTAGGGTTTCTTCACCACAGAGGTGGTGAGACTCTGGAATGGGTTGCCCAAGGAGGCAGTGGAAGCCTCATCCCTGGAGGTGTTTAAGGCCAAGCTGGATGAGGCTATGGACAGACAGCCTGATCTAGAATCATAGAGTCAACCACGTTGGAAGAGACCTCCAAGCTCATCCAGCCCAACCTAGCACCCAGCCCTGCCCAATCAACCAGACCATGGCACTAAGTGCCCCAGCCAGGCTTGGCTTCAACACCTCCAGGGACAGTGACTCCACCACCTCCCTGGGCAGCCCATTCCAATGCCAATCACTCTCTCTGCCAACAATTTCCTCCTAACATCCAGCCTAGACCTTCCCTGGCACAACTTGAGACTGTGAGGTGTCCCTCTCCGAAGCAGGGGGGTTGGAACCTGTGGTCCCTTCCAATCCTGACTGATTCTCATTCTCCCAAGGAACCAGCACTAGGACAAGGAAATGGCCTCAGGTTGTCCCAGGGGAGGTTCAGGTTGGACATGAGGAACAATATTTTCCCCTTTAGGGTTGTCCAAGCCTGGAAGAGTCTGCCCATGGCAGTATTGGAGTCCTCATCCCCAGAGGGGTTTCAAAGCAGTGGAGATGTGGTGCTGAGGGACACGGTTCTGTGGTGACCTGGCAGTGCTGGCTTAATGGTTGGACTCAATGATCTTAAAAGTCTATTCCAACCAGAACAATTCTGTGATCATCACCTTCCTTCTGGCATGGAACTGGGAAGACAATCCAGCTGAGGACATACCAGAAGGATATCAGGGATTAGTTTTCACCTGGACTGGATCCCTGAACGTTCCTTTGTCAGCACAGCAGATGTGACAGAGAAGGATGGACCATGTTAGTCTCAACTAGCTGCAAAAAGGAAGCCTTGGCTCTTCCCCTGTGGGACCCTGGCTCAGAAGCCCATTCTCCTGCTGCTCCCACTCACACCCCATGGCTCCAGTTCAATTAGCAACTCTCAATAATTCATGCCCCAAAGTGTTTACTGTGACTCATCATCCCATGCTCAAGGAAGCATCGTGGCCAAGTACTCACAAAAGCTCAGGACAGCTTCAGTTCCATCCTGAGCCTCTTAGCTTGTCCATCTCACTTACATTCTGCCTTCAGCACCCACGGGGGAGCAGAGCCTGTCCATGTAAGGCTGTCCTGCTCCTGCATTCCACATCAGCTCTTTCTGTTTGAGCAAGAGAACTGAATTTAACCTGTTGTGTCTGACATGCTGGACTATTTAAAGACACAGCACTGTGCTGGGCTCAGCTGCATGGCTTCAGACTCAATTACTCTTTGGGTTCCTCAGACGTTACAAAGCAACTTACAGGTTTGATATGCTCCAGGTTTGTGCCTCTGGCTTCTCTGCCATCTAAATGGTCATGTCCAGAGAAGGACTGGCCAAGCCTTCCTAACTACAGGCTGAGTTTCTTAGACATAACATCCCAGCCTCAGAGGGGATCTGATCAATGCTCAGCAAGTGCTAAAGGAGCAGTGGGGTCAAGAGGATGGGGCCAGACTCTCCTCAGTGGTGCCCAGCAACAGACAAGGGGCAATGGGCACAAACTGGAACCCAGAAGGTTCCATCTGAGCAGGAGGAAAAATTACTTTGGCAGGAATCTGCTTATCCAGACCCGTTTTTGCCCTGACTCTTCTCAGTGGTGCCTAACTGCTCAGACTCCTGCAGCACAGGATCAAGAGCATGGAAAACACTTGGGGCTGCCACCAACCCTCCCACCCACACAGCAGCTGCCACCTTCCAACACCAGCTCAGGCTGAAGCATCAAAGCTGATCAATAGCTGAAGGGTGTGGGGCCAGAAGAAGATGGGGCCAGACTCTTCTCAGCGGTGCTCAGTGACAGCACAAGGGGCAATGAGCACAAAGTGGAACCCAGGAGGTTCCATCTGAACAGGAGGAGAAACTCTTTGGTGTGAGGGTGCTGGAGCTCCGGAGCAGGCTGCCCAGAGAGGTTGTGGAGTCTCCTTCTCTGCAGAGCTTCCAAACCCACCTGGCACTGTGATCCTGGGTAAGCTATTGTGAGTGCCCCTGCTTGGGCAGGGGGTTGGACTGGATGATCTAAAGAGGTCCCTTCCAGCCTCCATCCTGCTGGGACTCTGTGACTCTGTAAAACCCCTTGGCCCAATCAAGTCATGTTCTGAGAGCAGAGATGATGTGATCGCATCACAGCATCCACCTCTACCTTGAAGCCAGCAGTCCAGAGACCAAGATCCACAGCAGGCTGAGGATTGTGTCCACAGCTCAGCATCCTTCACACTCACATCTCTGAGCATCACCAGCTCTGATGCAGGAACTTTGTGTGCTCATACAAACTTAAGACACAAGCCCCAACAAAGCCAGCACTGCTGCACAGGTACTGTTGAAGACCACAAAACCCTGGCTTCTCCTCTGCCTTTTACACAGCATCACACAGACCATCACAAAACCACAGGCAGGACATGGCCTCTATATGCCAAGTCACTGAGGTCAGTTAGCTTCTTACTCCACCTTTTATCCCATTTGCTGGACTGAGCTAATCCAAGACTCCCCACGAAACTTAGCACAGCCAAGGATGTTTTTGCCTGCTTTGGTTGCTTTGGGCTTTCTTGTTGCTGGCAGTATGACAAATATAGCCCATTTGAAATGCTTCACCATGTTGGAAAGGACCCTCACAGGACAACTTGTCCAACCCTACTGCAGTCAGAGCAGGCTGACAAGAGGCACATCAAGTTTGACTCTGAATGCCTCCAGGAGAAGGACTTCAGCCAAAGGATCACAGGATGTCAGGGATTGGAAGGGAGCCAAAGAGATCATTGAGGCCAACCTCTCACATCTCTGGGCAACCTGTTCCAGTGTCTCAGCACCCTCATTATGCAAAATTTCTTCCTAAGTCCAACCTAAGTCCAGCTTCAAACCATTGCCTTCATCCCATCCCCATAGGCCCTTCTAAACAGTCCCTCCCCAGCCTGCCTGCAGGACTCCTTCAGACATAGAAATGCAGCTCTAAGGTCTCCCTGGAGCCTTCTCTTCTCCACTTGCCACAAGACCCAAAATCAGTCTGTGGTAGAGAAGAAAGTGGAGGAAGAAAACAAAAAGAAAGAGGTAAAAAACAGGTGATTGGATGAAGTGTTTCAGCAGAAGGACTTTGTCCAGTGTCTACACAGGCTGAAATCTCTGTTGCAATCTGACACACAGAGTATCTCAATATTTACACTCAATATTTGCTTTCTAGTCCTACTTTAATTTCCAACTAACCCCTGCAAATAGAACTGAAGTGCACAGCCCTAACTTCTGCTTACAAAGAATTTAAGGCAACTGCATGGAACTTGGCTTGAAAGGGATTTGAAGTACACACAGCCAACCACAAAGGAAACTGGGAAACTGAAGTTGCAGTGCCAGATTTGGTGTGAGTTTTTTATCCTCCTTATATCACTTTAAAATATAATCAGTTGTAATAATTTCACAAACTGGTGGGCAAGGAGAGGCTGATGTGGCCAAAGGTTCTAGATCAGTGGAATGATTCAGGTTCTGGATCACCTGGAAATGTTCACACAAGCATATATTAATACAAGAGACATGAGGAGATCTCGCTGCTCTCCACAACTCCCTGAAAGGAGATTGCAGTGAGGTGGGGTTGGTCTCTTCTGCCTAGTATCAGGAGGAGAGGAAAGGGCCTGAAATTGCACCTGAATTGAGAGGCAGGTTGGAGAGAAGGAAAAATTTCTTTGCTGCAAGAGTGGTCAGGGATTGGCACAGACTGCCCAAGGAGGTGATGGAGTCCCCATCCTTGGAGGTGTGCAAGGAATGTGTGGCCGTAGCAATTAAGGACATAGTTTGCTGGCCATGGTGGTGTTGGGTCAATGGTTGGACTGGATGGACTCAGAGATCTCTCCCAATTCAGAGTGAAATTTTTACACCTTAACACTCAGGGTACTAAGGTAAGACACAGAAAAGTCAGGGGTTGGAAGAGGCTGCCCAGGGAGGTGGTGCAGTTGCCATCTCTGGAGGTGTGCAAGGAACGTGTGGCCATGGCACTTGGGGACATGGTTTGATGGCCCTGCTGCTGCTGATGGTTGGACTCCATCTCAGAGGGCTTTGCCAAACAAAACAACTCTAGGATTCTATGCCCTTGCTTTAGAAGAAGTGAAATTTGGCTCTGTGTTGTTTCAGCAACACATCAAACAGTGACTCATGCCCCTGACCTCGAGCAGGTGGCACTTGGACCATCCCAAGGAGGTGGTGGAATCCCCATCCCTGGAGGTGTGCAAGAAACTTGTGACCATGGCACTCTTGGGGGCATGGTTTGCTGGCCATGGTGGTGTTGGGTTGGTGGTTGGACTCAGTGTTCTTAGAGGCCTTTTCCAACCCAAATAATTCTATGAGTGTGTATTTCTGGGTTGTTGGTTTTTTTTATAGCAAGCATCAGAGAGGCAGAAAAGCACTTGGAACATTCCCTGCCTCAAAAAAAAAGAGGAGACTTCAGGGAGGAAACCACCAACTTCCCTGCAGAGCTCCAGCACAGGGTTTAGCACTTCCCCAGTAGAAATGAATAAGCTCTGCCAAGGTTTCATGAACAATCAAACAGCTCACAGTCATTGCATGTAACTCCTTGAATAGCAGCTAAGGGAGGACAATAAAAAGGAACAAGGAAAGAGAAATGAGGAGGGAAAAAAAACAACCCCAAACCCATGTTGTTTCTGCAGGTCTGATACAGAAAGAGACTGGCTCAGACTGTAGGGAGAATAGAACAGCAGGGAATTAAAGAAAATGAGTGTGGAAGAAGAAACAAATCCACAGGCACTGCTCAGGTACAACTTGCACCTTCAAACGTCTCTGGAATGTCCCCAGCCAGGCTCAGCCTCAGGTTAGAGCAGTCCCCAGAGCAATGGGAACATGGACACACTGTTCCCTGAGCTAGGTGCTGCTGCCAGAGGGATCCAATGCTTGGGGCTGGTAAAAACAGAACTTAGTTCTCTCCCTGCCTGTGGACTCTTCTCCTGTCCCTTCTGCCCCATGGCAGAACATGAAGTTTGTCTCCAAAAGTCTCTGCAAGCAGCGTAACAGGAAGGAAATCTTTTTTTCTCATCCTGTTTTATATCATTTCTCTTTGCTGCTGACATCCCAACCTTCCCAGTCTGGACATTCATCTGAGCTAACAATGACTGGGAGACAGAAGCACAAACCAAGCAGGGAAGTGCATCTGGTGCTCAGGAAATGAAGGTCCAAGTGGGCACTTCTAAACAGCAGTAGAAGATTTGGGAGCAAGTACAATGGAGGTGCCTGACATTACAACCCCAACACTGTATCAGGGACATTAAGGGGCTAAACACCTCTGGACTCCCCAGCTGAAGAGACAGAGAACTACTGGAGAGAGTCCAGTGGAGGCTACAAAGATGCTGAGGGGCCTGGAGCAGCTCTGTGAGGAGGAAAGGCTGAGAGCCCTGGGGCTGAGAGCCTAGAGAAGAGCAGCCTGAGAGGGAAACGGAGCAATGCTCAGCAAGAGATAAAAGGGTGAGGGGCAAGAGAATGGGGCCAGACTCTTCTCAGTGGTGCCCAATGACAGGACAAGGGGCAATGGGCACAAAGTGGAACCCAGGAGGTTCCATCTGAAGAGGATGAGTAACTTACTTGGTGTGAGGGTGCTGGAGGCCTGGAGCAGGCTGCTCAGAGAGGTTGTGGAGTCTCTTTCTCTGCAGAGCTTCCAAACCCACCTGGGCATTGTGATGCTGGGCAAGCTGCTGTGGGGGCCCCTGCTTTAGGAGGAGAGTTGGACTGGATGATCTCCAGAGGTCTCTTCCAACCCTACCATGCTGCAATTCTGACTCATACCTACCCAGTGGTCATTTATTACAGCTGAAGCTTTTGCCTGAACATGGACTCCCACCTCTCCCATCTTCTGACAGACACCAGCTTCTCCATGGCACACAGTGAGAATCACAGAATCATTTTGGTTGGAAAAGACCTCTAAGATCATTGAGTCCAACTGTCAGACTCAGATCACCATGGCCATTCACAGAGAGAGTGATTGGCATTGGAATGGGCTGCCCAGGGAGGTGGTGGAGTTGCCATGCCTGGAGGTGTTCAAGCAAAACCTGGCTGGGGCACTTAGTGCCATGGTCTGGTTGATTGGACAGGGCTGGGTGCTTGGAGGTATCTTCCAACCTGAGTGATTCTATGATCAACCTAAGCGCCCCAAGCTGGCATTCTGCGATAGCTGTGACATTCCTTTTGCAATCCAAGGTTTTAGACAATTCCAGTCTTAACAGGATTACCAGCAACAACTGCAAAAAGTAGAGAAGCAACTGGTTTGGAAAACATTCATTCCTTTGTCCCCCAAACTCTGTTTCTCTTAGGCTGGAGAAAGCCCCAGTTAAACATCCTGAACACGTAGAGTTTTTCTACCTGGAATTGTTTCAGAGTCAAACAAAGCTATCAACGTTAGAGCAGAGGGAAGGAGCTAAAAATACCCTGTGCTGTTTGAAAGCTCCTGTACATAATCATCTGGCACTTCCCTTCCATCTCAATGGAGGAGGGAAAAACTGAACAACAAAGCAAAAGCAGGAAATTCCTACAGCACAAACACTCCAGGAAGCGCTAAGGACGTTTTCTTTACATCGTGGCCACGTCAAAAGGCTCCAACCAAGCCAGGGATGGAGAGCTGCAGCTTTTCCCCACTCACACAAACAAAAACCCAGGATGGAGGTGTTTGCTTGATGAACATCACCACACAAATAGGAGACATTCCCTCCCAACGTGAGCTGGAACTACAAATAAGTTAGCTTCAAGCTTTGCAAGAAGCTAAGCGTTGGATGCTCCCTCCCTGGAGGTGTTCAAGGTCAGGCTGGATGAGGCTTTGAGCAACCTATGGGAGGTTTCCCTGCCTATGGCAGGGGGCTGGAACTGGATGAGCTTTGAGGTCCCTTCCAACCTAAACCATTCTATGATGGCCACAAGCCAACAGTCTGCCTCTGTGTCCAGGAAGACCAATGGCATCCTGGGCTGCATCAAGATGACTGTGGCCAGCAGAGTCAGGGAGGTTCTCTTCCCCCTCTTCCCTGCTCTAGTGAGGCCACATCTGGAGTACTGGGTCCAGTTCTGGGCTCCCCAGTTCAAGGAGGAAAGAGACTTGCTGGAGAGGGCATACTAAAAGGCTACAAAGATGCTGAGAGGACTGAAATATCTAAGAGGAGGAAACACAGAGAAATTGGAGCTGTTTAGTCTGGAGAAGAATAGACTGAGGCGAGATCTGATCAGTGCTGATCAATACTTCAAGGATGAGCATCAGGAGCATGGCATCAGGCTTTCTGCAGTGGTGCCCAGTGACAGAACAAGGAGTAACAGGCACAAACCAGAGCATAAGAAGTTCCACCTGAACATGAGGAGGAACTTCTTTACATCAAAGGTGGAGGAGCCCTGGGGCAGGCTGCCAGAGAGGTGGTGGAGTTTCCATCTCTGGAGTCATTCAAAACCCACCTGGATGCTGTCCTGTGCAACCCGCTCTAGGTGACCCTGTTCCGGCAGGGGAGGTTTGGACTGGATGATCTCCAGAGGTCCTTTTATCCTCTGATTCTGTGATCAGCTTTTGCATTACCTAAGGAAGATGCTGTAGAGAAGCAGGAGCTCTCCTGCAGCAGGAGGTATCTAATGTCAACAAGAAGCACCACACAAAACTGATACGGGAGAATGGGAAGCGATTTGCACAGTGAAATCAAAATATGAGCATGAAAATAAACCACAAAGCAGCAGGACACCACAGGCTGCCTCAGATGTGGTCTGAGGAGCAGTGCTGCTGTTCTGGGCACAGGCATCATCCCAACACATCACTGATGCTGGTTGTTTTCCAAAGGTCCCACCTCCTGTTGGGCAATTCCTTCCGATGCCAGGCAGCCAAGGGGCAAAAGGTTCAGCTGGTAGAGGACTTTGTGGCACTGGGAGGATAGAATCATAGAATAGAATCATAGAATGGTTTAGGTTGGAAGGGACCTCAAAGCTCAGCCAGTTTCAACCCCCACCCCTGCCATAGGCAGGGACAGCTCCTGCTAGAACAGGTCACTGAATGCCTCATCCAACCTGGACTTGAACACCTCCAGGGAGGTTGTGGAGCACAGAATCACCCAATGTGATCAAAGATCACATTGGGTGATTCTGTGCACCACAACCTCCCTGGGCAACCTGTGCCAGTCTCTCACCATCCTCATTACAAACAACTTCTTCCTAATATCCAGTTTAGATCTGCCTTCTGCCAGTTTAAACCCATTCCTCCTAATCCTGTCACTACCAGACCTTGTACATAGTCCCTCTCCAGTCTTCCTATAGGCCCAGTTCAGATACTGGAAGGCCATGAATAAAGAAGAAACATAGAAGTGGAAAAGTCTTCTAAGATCATGGACTCCAAGCAGCAACCCAGCACCACAAAGACCATCACAAAAATCACAGGCAGGACATGCCAACCCAGGAGGTTCCATCTGAACAGGAGAGACTTGTTTGGTGTGATGGTGCTGGAGGTCTGGAGCAGGCTGCCCAGAGAGGTTGTGGAGTTTCCTTCTCTGCAGAGCTTCCAAACCCACCTGGCTATTGTGATCCTGGGCAAGCTGCTGTGGATGTTCCTTCTTGAGGAGGGGATTTAGACTGGATGAACTGCAGAGGTCTCTTCAAACCCCCTCTGCTAGTTTGAGCCTAGATGAGATATTTTAGTGAGCACTCTGGGAGCCAGGGATTCCAGGACACAGCAGGTATTAGTCAGCCTCAGTCATGGATCACTAAACCAAACCCTTCATTTCTTCCCAGCTTCATTCAGGCTGAAGATGAACCCTAAGTCACTCTCGAGTAGGAGCCCTGCCCTCAGTACCAAGCCCTGCTATGCCTTGAGGACTCTCCACCACAAAGAACTACTTTGCCCATGCTCAAGCTGCTCCCTTCCAACGCTGTTTCCTTTCAGCCCAGTAAACAGGCACTGGCTGGACCAACAGCTCCCAACTGCTGAAAGAACAGGAACAATAGTGGGAACTTGGCCATCTCCCAGCATCAGCCACCCGGACAACAGCATGGGAAAGCAGGAACCAAGTCAAAACAACTTTAGATCAAAACATTAGTAAGGAGGCAGTGAAGTTCTCTCAGCTTTGTATGGATAAATGAGGTTCTGCAAACCATTTGAGCCCCCCCATTAGTACTCACTGCTTCAGGGGCAGATTACAGGACAATAGTTGGACTTGATGGCCTCAAAGGTCCTCTTCCAGCCTCAGCAGCTCTATGATTCTCTTGGTTTGAAACTAAAGCAAGGTTGATTTAGATGGGACATTAGGAAGAAGTTCTTTCTTGTGAGGGTGGTGGAACACCAGAATAGGTTGCTCAAGGAGGTGATGGAAGATCCTTGGAGACATTCAAGGTCAAGCTTGCTGGGGCTCTGAGCAACCTGAGCTAGGTGCAGATGACCCTGCTGAGTACTGAGGGGTTGGACTAGGAAGAGCTCTTGAGGTCCCTTCCAATTGAGTGCATTCTACGATTCTATAGTGGAGAGGGAAGCAGAGAGCCCACAGCTCCAGCTGCCGGCAGCCCAGAATGACACCACCATCACCCAGCCAAGATGAACATTATCAAGCCTCCAGGAGCTTCCTTCTGGCTGAACACAAACCTCACTGTGCCAAGTTGCCCTGGAATGTTCTATTCTCTGCTCTCCCCAGACCCCACCTGGAGCACTGTGTACAGTTCTGGAGCCCCCAACACAAGAAGGACATGGAAGTGTTGGAGCCAGTCCAGAGGAGGCTACCAAGATGCTCAGAGGGCTGCAGCAGCTCTGCTATGAGGACAGGCTGAGAGAGTTGGGGCTCTGCAGCCTGCAGAAGAGAAAGGCTTCGAGGAGACCTTGNAATCAGGTCGGATGAAGCCTTGAGCGACCTGTTCTAGCAGGAGGTGTCCCTGCTTATGGCAGGGGTTGGGGTTGAAACTGGCTTGAGTTTTGAGGTCCCTTCCAACCTAAACCATTCTGTGATTCCATGAGTCTTTAAAAGCGTGGGCTCGGCGCTCAGGAGGCTCCGTTTCTGTGCTCCTGCGACTTTATAGCTAATTAAACAGCAGAGCAGACCGAGCGCTAATAGACTCTCCCAGCAGCACCGCTCCGGCGCTTCCCGGCTGAGCTCCGTGGCCGAGGAGGAGCCGTGGCCGTGGGGTAGGAGGTGTCCCGCATGGCTGAACAGCACTCTCTGGTGTTCCTGCAAGGAATGGCCTTCCCTCGTCAGCTTCTGCGGGTCTGGCTGCTCCTAGCAACTCCAATGCCACGCACATAAACCCTCCTCCACAGGAGGTTAAGTGCTTTTCCGACAGAATTCTCCCTGCGAGGGGCTTTGGTCTGAAAGGGAGAGTCAGAATCATGGAATTGTTCGTGGGCAGGCCGGATGGGTTCAAGGTGTTGGGATGCTGGTGGGATCCAGGCCATGATGGCTGAGCTCAAGGGGGGCTCTGAGTGTTCACAGGATGTCAGGGGTTGGAAGGGACACAAAGAGATCACTGAGTCCAAACCCTTTGGCCACTGCAGGACCATAGAATCTAGCTCAGGTCACACAGGAACACATCCAGACAGAAGTCTCCACAGAAAGAGACTCCACAACCTCTCTGGGCAGCCTGTGCCAGTGCTCTGGGACCCTTACAGCAAAGAACTTCCCCCTTGTGTTGAGCTGGAACCTGCTGTGCTGCAGCTTCCATCCATTGCTCCTTGTCCTATCTCAGGGAGCAGTGAGCAGAGCCTGTCCCCTGCCTCCTGACCCCCGTGCCCTCAGATAGTTATAAACATTGATTCCATCCCCTCTCAGTCTTCTCCAGACTAAAAAGACATTTAAATCCAACTATAAACCAGCACTGCCAGGGCACCACTAAGCCATGTCCCCCAGCACCACATCTCCACAGCTTTGAAACCCCTCCAGCAATGGGGACTCCACCACTGCCCTGGGCAGCCTGATCC
Organism: Tricholaema leucomelas; assembly: GCA_013400475.1. Classification (NCBI taxonomy): domain Eukaryota; kingdom Metazoa; phylum Chordata; class Aves; order Piciformes; family Lybiidae; genus Tricholaema lacrymosa; species Tricholaema leucomelas. Next base: position 169,505 of record WAAF01011398.1, read on the forward strand.
AGGCCTTGACAACACTTTTGGGGAAGAAATTGCTCCTCATATCCAAACTAAATCTCCTCTGGACCATTGTGAAGCTATTTCCTCTTGTCCTGTCACTTGCTCCTGGGAAGAAGAGACCAAGTCCCACCTGGCTCCAACCTCCTTTCAAGGAGTTGTAGAGAGCAATGTTAGGAGGAAGTTGTTGGCAGAGAGAGTGATTGGCATTGGAATGGGCTGCCCAGGTAGGTGCTGGAGTTGCCATCCTTGGAGGTGTTCAAGCAAAGCCTGGATGAGGCACTTAGTGCCATGGTCTGGTTGACTGGACAGGGCTGGGTGCTAGGTTGGACTGGATGAGCTTGGAGCTCTCTTCCAACCTGCTTGATTCTATAATTCATGAGGTCCCTCCCCTCAAAGCAGGGAGAACCACCACCCATGGCATGCAGACTGGCAGTTATGGTTTCCTCCCACTGCCCACCCACCCAACTGCTCCTGCAGTGCTCTGTCCCAGCACCCTGCTATTAAGGAGCTGCCACTTCCTCTGGAGTCACCTGATAAAGAGGTATCAAAACCACTCTTAAAAGGCAGCACCTAAAATCTTGACAACACAAACTTTGTGCTGACTCCTCCTTAACTCAAATACCCCAAATTCCTTTACATTTTGGAGACATGTTCCTGTGTGACCTGCCCTAGGTGCCCCTGCTTTGGCTGGAGGGGTTGGACTGGATACCCTCCAACCATGCTGGGATTCAGGGTTTCTGTGAGCCCCCTGAAGGATGCTGGCTACAGCGAAAATGAGTCCCTATTTAAGCCCCCATCTCCAGCAGCTGGGTGATCTACCAGCTTTGGTAATGAGCAGGAGGCTGGGAGGTGGTTAGTATGTAGATGGTATGAAGGGTGATGAGGATGAAGTCACAGCCTCCCCCCCACCCCACCCAGGTGTACAAGGCCAGGATGAACATCCTGTGACCTCTGACTATCAGCAAAGAAGGTTTTTTATCCTGTGACCTATGACTGCCAGCAAAGAAGGTTTTTAACCCATGGCAATGCTGCAGGGTAACATTTTACTTAACCCCTGCCATTTTCTTTTCAACCCTCTCAGGATGCAGCATTTATTTACTGTTTGGACAACAGCCACTGAGATAAATAAAGCATCAGGAATGGTACTTGGCATACTAAGGGGACTCACCACCACCATCCACACCAGAAGGTCAAACCTGAGCAGTGAGTGTGGAGCCCATTTCCATTCCAACTGTGGCTCACAATATCATGTGTGTTACAACACACAGCTGCACGATTGCTGAGGGACTCCCTGCTCCAGCAGGATCCTTTAGGACCTTCATCCTGCATCCAAGGCCAGACCTATAATGTTTTCAAGGCATCTCCAGCCATTCACCTGCCCCTAGATGCTTCTCCTGTTACAGTCAGCTAAAACTGATGAAATTATCTATTTTATAAGGATAAAAATGGATAATTAATCCATTTTATGAGCAGGATTTGTGGAACTACCACATGTTGCTGCTCATTGCAGAGGGGTTGGACAAGATGACCTTCAAAGGTTCTTTCCAACCTGATGCATTCTATGACTCTATGCACTGGGGGCAGAATCTGGCTGTGAAGAGATGTCACTGTTCTCTCAGGTAAAAGGGTGCACTGGTGGCTGCTCCCAAACCTTCCAGCTCTCTCCTCTCATCTACTGTTGCTCAATCCAGGTGAGACAGAGTCAGTCTTGGAGCTCTCCACTGAGCCCCAAGACCTTGGTCGTTGACTGTCTCTGATAGCACTTCAGCACTGGAAGCCCATCCAGCACCTTAAGCCAGGTCCCTCAACCCATCATCAAACCAGCCAGGACCATTCTGAAGGTAGCTCAGCAGAAACAAGCACCAGAGCGCCTCAGATGGTGACCAAGGCACAAGAACTGCTCCTTGCACAGTTCACATAGAATAGAATCATAGAATCAGTCAGGGTTGGAAGGGACCACAAAGATCATCCAGTTCCAACCCCCCTGCCATGGGCAGGGACACCCTAGCCTAGAGCAGGCTGCCCACAGCCTCAGCCAACCTGGCCTTAAACACCTCCAGCCATGGGGCCTCAACCACCTCCCTGGGCAACCTTTTCCAGCCTCTCACCACTCTCATGCTGAACAACTTCCTCCTCACCTCCAGGCTGAACCTCTCCACCTCCAGCTTTGCTCCATTCCCCCCTAGTCCTCACACATCCTCACACCCAGGCTCTTCTCCCCATGTGTACTGCAGGACCTGCACAAAACCAGCCAGGGCTCCTGTTCTTGTCCTTGACACCCAGCCTGGAACAGATCCAGAGCTTTCCTGTCTCTTGCTGGCTCTGTTCTCACTGCAAGAAGCTTGGCCTCCACTCACCAATCTGGTTTATGTTACCTGCTCCCCTACCTGTGACCCAGATCATTGTTTGTCGTTATGCTCCCATGGTCACCTCAGAGACATCAAAAAAGAGATAACATCATCAAAATTGCAGCATCTCATGAAAAGCCCTGGGGCAGAGCAAGACTTTTGAGATTCTCCACAATTTTGAGATGGCAAAGGGCAGGAAGAGAACCAACTGAGAGCATTCCATGAATGGCTGTGTTCACAAGCAACCCAAAAAGCTGGTTCTTGGACAGAGGGACAGGAAAGTTGCATACCTGGTGTATTCACAGAATATAGAATGGGAGGGGTTGGAAGAGACCTTAAAGATCATCTAGTTCCAACCCCACTGCCAAAACAGGATCACCTTGGGCAGGTCACACTGCACATCCAGATGAGTTTGGAAAGTCTCCAGAGAAGGAGACTTCACAGCCTCTCTGGGCAGCCTGCTCCAGGCCTCCAGCACTCTCACAACAAAGAATTTTCTCCTCATGTTCAGGTGGAACCTCCTGAGTTCTGGTTTGTGCCCATTGCCCCTTGTCCTATCACAGGACACCACTGCAAAGAGCCTGACCCCTCCTTCTTGACACCCACAAGTCAGATATTTCTAAACATTCATAAGATCCCCCCCTCAGTCGTCTTCTCTCCAAACTGAACAGCCACAGGTTTCTCAGCCTTGATGCTCCAGCACTGAGCAGCAAAACAGTGCAACTGGTGCAAGTGCTGGACAGCAAACTGGTAAGCTACACCTAAAGGACTTCTCATGCAAGTCAGACCTAAAGATGTCTTCTATCAGCTGCAGTAAAGCTCCTCACCAGCTGGAAGAGGGATGATGAACAGCTCACGTACCCTGGGAAACACTCCGATACAACAAAGATAGAACACGGTCACTGAAAGATTGGCATCTCAATGTGTAATTACAGTGATTAAGCAATTAAAGATGATGAAAAGATCATGGCTAGGAGGAAGACACGTGGCAGAGCAGAGAAGGAAATGATGACGTGGAGCACAGAGCTATGGCTCACTCTCTGAACCGCAGACGACCACAAAGCATTTGGTGCTCAATGTGCAGTGCTCTGCTTCTCACTCCTCTGTGTGTGAAGAGGTGCAGGCAGCAAGCACAGGCTGCAGCTGAGCAACTTGGCAAGTTTGGATTCCAGGTTGGTGGAAAGGGCAATAAAAGGAATCAGTGTTGATTCCACCCAGATGGTGAACAGCCAGCCCTGGAAACACCGGGAAGAGCAGCATCACTCCAAGCCTATGGGAGGACACAGGACCAACCACCAGTGGTCCTACCAAGGGCTGCAGACAGACCTAAGCGGGGGGAAGTGTCCAGGCTGCCTCTTATCTCCAGCAAATGCTCACTTGCATGTCTCCCAGATTACACCTCACTTCATCTGTAATCTGAATGGTCAGAGCCAGAGAAGGCTCAGTACACTGCTGAAGCCACAAACCACAAGCTTCTGAGAAGCTTCTCCCACCTACAAGAACACTTGAGAGCACAAAGAGACATTACTGAGGGTGAGCAGAGCCTCGCTCTTTCCCCTCTCAAAGAAACATCCATTAGACCAACACCAGACTGTTACCACACCAGCCAGGAACTTCTAGATCCTTGGACAGCCATCCTAAAGACTCATCCAAGCTTTATGCAGCTACCTGGAAGGCTCCATCAGCACTCTTGGCTTCCTCTTTTATTGTTCTCCTTTTTGTTTTTGCAGTCATTTCCAGTAGCTCTCTTTAGTCAACCTTCTGTCACCACGAAGTCTGATGCTCAGCCTTCCTGGAAACCTGCTTCTCAGGAATCCCTGTTCCAGAGTTAAACATCACACTGGAGAAAAACCTCAACCCAGAGCAAGCTGCAGCATTTCAGAGTCCTGTGGTGTGCCTTGTTAGGAGTGGAAATGATCCAGGTTTGATAAGCTCTCTCTTCTCCTCATTACCACAACTCCAACTGGAAAGGGAGCTCCAGGTTGAATTACAGGACAGAACTCTGCCTGTATCTCATCCGACCCACGGAACAAAACATTTTGCTGGACACAGAGATGACCTTTCAGAAACTCAGAGCTGTCATCCAACACCCCTGGCTAGCAGACACAGACCTCTTGGTGGCCAGTCATTATTTGACACATACCTGGGCAAACCACTTGATTTGACTTGATTATTCAGACTCATAGAATGGTTTGGGTCAGAAGGGACCTTCAACGTCATCTAGATCCAATCTCCCTGCCATGGGCAAGGACTGGGTTGCTCAAGGCCTCATCCAACCTGGCCTTGAGCACCTCCAGGGAGGGGGCATCCATAACCTCTCTGGGCAACCTGTTTCAGTCTCGCCACTCTCCTGGAAAGAATTTCTTCCTAGTCTCCTAATATTCCTAATAACAACCTTAGAGGTCTTTTCCAACCAAAACAATTCTATGATTCTATGCTGTGCTCAGGAAAACACTAAGAAGGTTTTTTCCTCTGACAACTTCCCCACACATCACAACAAATACCCTCTGTAAAGAGGAATCAGTTAGATGATTGTCATATCAGTCATATCAATCATAGTCAGGGTTGGAAGGGACCACACAGATCATCTAGTTCCAACCCCCCCTGCCATGGGCAGGGACACCTCACACTAGACCAGGCTGTCTAAATGATTCATAGACTGGTTTGGGTTGGAAGGGACCTTCTACATCATCTAGATCCAATCTCCCTGCCAAGGGTAAGGACCAGGTTGCTCAAGACCTCATCCAGCCTGGCCTTAAACAACTCCAGGGATGAGGCTTTCACCACCTCCCTGGGCAACTCGTTCCACTAACACTCATGGTGAAGAACTTCTTCCTAGCATCCAGTCTGAATCTATCAATTTCTAGCTTTATTCCATTCCCCCCAGACCTATCCTTCCCTGACACGTTAAAAAGTCCCTCCCCAGCTTAATCAACAAGCAATTAGACAGCTGACAATGAGTGGGTCCACAGAAGCCCATCAACTCCACCACCATTGTGCAGAAGCAAAGCCAAGGCAGCAGAGAAGATGCAACCTGTCAAGAAGTTAAAATAGGAGCTTTCAAAGTGAATGTTCATGATAATAGTTTTTTAATTAAGAGTTACAGCTTCCTGGTGTCTGCCTCCCTAATGAATAAAGTATCTTTGGCTCCCCAAGATGGATTAAATGACTCAACACAAAGCTGGTCTCAACTGACCCCAAACAGCTCTGGTTACTCCTGATAAGGAGAAAGAGCTGATAAATATCTCCTTGGTAGCCTTCAGCTGAGTAAAGAAAGTCACAAAAAGGCACAGCTTTTCCCTTAGAATAGCTTTTAAAAGAGCTGTTTACTATCAGGAACATCACACACATCCTTCCAACAGTTCCTTGCAAGACTTCACACCAATGAAGACTCCTAAAAAGACCTCCTGAAGAGCATAACTGACACCTGAAAAGACCTCTGGAAGAGCATAATTACACAGAAAGCAACACAAGCTGGCTTAAAACTGCACAATATCGATTAGGTATCATCCCAATGACCTCCTGGACTGACCCAAACATTTGCTTTCTTGTTGGGTTTTTCTTTTTCTCCGGGCCTTGCAGAAAAAAAACACCAGAGAGATGTGAAAGCAAAAGCATTCAGAGCCCTTTGTCAGACTTCTCCACCCAGAACACCCAGCCCCCCTCATCGTGCTGAAGTCTGATACATCACCCCAAGTTTTCTGTGAAAGTGCAGTTTAAAATGAAGCTGTTAGAAAAAAAACACAAACAAACAACAATTTAGCAACATCAAATTACAACAACTTGGGAAAGATCCCAAGATTCCCATGGTTTACAGCACTACAGTCTCCATCAGGAGAGGATCACAGAATCATAAAGGTTGGAAGAGACCTCTGAGGTCATTAAGCCAAACTTTGAGACTCTGTAAGCAAATTCCCAGTTTAAGCATTTATTTTTCTCTCCCAGCCACCAAAAAAGAATTACAGTAGGCAACCTAACCTCATCTCAGCAAGTCTGCTGACCACACCAAGCTGTGGGAGCAGCAGACGGGTTGGAGGACAGGGATGGCAGCCAGAGGGACCTGGACAGGCTGCAGAGGTGGGCACAAGACAACCTCATGAAGTTCAACAAGACCAAGGGCAAGGTCCTGCAGCTGGGTCAAGGCAATGCCAAGCACAAATCCAGGCTGGGCAGTGAGTGGCTGGAGAGCAGCCCTGAGGAGAGGGACTTGGGGGTGCTGCTGGACCAGAAGCTCAACAGGAGCCAGCAGTGTGCACTTGCAGCCCAGAAAGCCAAGCAGAGCCTGGGCTGCAGCAGGAGAAGTGTGGCCAGCAGGGCCAGGGAGGTGATTCTCCCCCTCTGCTGAGACCCCAGGTGGAGTATTGCATCCAGTTCTGGAGCCACTATTCCAAGAGGGATGTGGAGATGCTGGAGTGTGTCCAGAGAAGGGCCATGAGAAGCTCCACAAGGATGCTCAGAGTGCTGCAGCAGCTCTGCTGTGAGCACAGACTGAAAGAGTTGGGGCTGTGCAGGCTGGAGAAGAGGAGGCTCTCAGGTGACCTTTTTGTGGCCTTCCAGGATCTGAAGGGGGCTACAAAAAAGCTAGGGAGGGACATTTTAGGCTATCAGGAAATGACAGGACTTGGGGGGGAATGGAGCAAAGCTGGAGGTGGGGAGAATCAGACTGGACAAGAGGACGAAGTTGTTCGGCATGAGAGTGGTGAGAGGCTGAAATGGGTTGCCCAGGGAGGTGGTTGAGGCCCCATGGCTGGAGGTGTTTCAGGCCAGGCTGGCTGAGGCTGTGTGCAGCCTGCTCTAGGGTAGGGTGTCCCTGGGCATGGCAGGAGGGGTGGAACTGGCTGATCCTTGTAGTCCCTTCCAACCCTGACTGATTCTTTGATTCTATGATCTCAATTTGCTGCTGAGCAAAGCACATTCAAGGCAAGGATTGCAAACTGCAACTCCAAATGAGAGATTCCAACTTGCTGGAGTTTCAAACCACTCTAAGCATGCAGCTAACACAAAAAGGTTTAAGGTTCCAGCGCTGATTATACACTGAATTTACAGCTGAAATTAATACCACCAAGAACAGAAAACTGATATTTAATTAGGTCAGATTAAAGCAGAAAGTAATTAGGTCCAAGGTAATGCAGCTCATAAAGGTGTTAAAAACCAAATCCATCTTTTTTTTTCAGAGCTGTGAAAATATCAGAACCCAATAGCAGCCAGCCTGGGGAGGTTAACCCTTCACAGCCTCCGAGAGGAGCAGCAGGTTGTAAGAAAGCTTTTTCTTGCCAAGGAGTGTTGGAAGGGGAAGTGCTCACCCTAAGTGAAACCTCTTAACACACTCAGCTCAAACATAAAGGCAGGAATTGTAAATACCCAGAGGTCTAAAGCCAAGAATCTTGGCCATTGAGGCAGGGAAGGAGCTCCTGGAAGCAGCAACCTCCGGAGTCCAGGGGAAAGCTTTTCGACACCTGGGCAAAGAACATTCCTGATGCAAAACGGCACCTGCCCTGCCTAGGGGTAAACAAGGAAGAAACTCCAGCTAACAGAAGGCTTTCTGAGGCACTTTCAAGCAGTTTTCAGTCTCCTCATTTTAAGGGAGAGTTAAATAAACCGTTGCTGAGAACAGCTGTAAGTCCCACGGTTAAAGTCTCATATTTTGAGGCTGCTACTCAGAACGGCCAGAAGGAAACTGCCAAGTGAAGCCACCGCTACATCCCAACGCCCCCCAGGACTGCTGAGAACACTTAAAGCCACCCAATTCGGAGAGTGGAACCACACTAAAGAGCCAGACACTTACCCACAAATACTGCAGCAGCTTCAGCAAACGGGGACAGTAATAATACTCCATCTTCCAGAGCACAAAGTTAAGGCAACCCCATCCTCGCCGGAGCCGAGCTCCGCGCACCTCCCCGCCTCCGGCAGCGGTTCAAAGCAGAGCAGAGCAATTAAAAGGCAACATGAATAATGTACCACGGGTCCCACGTCACCAGGCTGAGCTCACAGCTTTCCAAACAGCTGCTGGGGCTACTTAAGAAACAGGAGCTGAGCTTCAGCAGCATGGGACTTCAAACCACTCCGCAACGAGCATCTAACCGCTTCGACTTCTCCCAGCGCCGTCATCCGGGAATGGGTTAGTGCAGAATTAATAATAGCACCGTGGGGTGGTTAGCGTTAAAAAAAAACCACCAACCTTCATCAGGCAAACAAAAAAGCAGCTTCTAAACCCAGCAGGGTTTGTAGGTTGGGTTATGAAACACTATTAAAGCCACGGCAGCTGCTGCCTGACCTTGTTTTACAGTAATGTGCAAGGGAAAAAATAAGGAGGTGGGGGGGAGGGAGAGATGAAAGTGAAAGAAAAGCTTCTGGGTTTTAATGTGCCTTTTGGGAAGGAGAAGAAATAGACACAAAGTGGCTTTTTAGACATCACTGGAATGTGCCCAGCAAACAAATATGACCAAAAAAGGAAGCCAGCCCAGGCAAACTCAAATATGAACCAAAGTGGGGGTCAGCCTCCTCTGGGCTGCATTACAAATAGGAAGTGGAGCTGAATGACCAAGGAGGGATGAGGAGAATTAAAGCCATAGAATGGTTTAGGTTGGAAGGGACTTCAAAGATCATAGAACCAACAATCAGGTTGGAAGGGACCTCAAAGATCACAGAATCAACAATCAGGTTGGAAGGGACCTCAAAGATCATAGAATCAGCAACCAGGTTGGAAGAGACCTCAAAGATCACAGAATCAGCAACCAGGTTGGAAGGGACCTCAAAGATCACAGAATCAACAATCAGGTTGGAAGGGACCTCAAAGATCACAGAATCAACAATCAGGTTGGAAGGGACCTCAAAGATCACAGAATCAGCAATCAGGTTGGAAAGGACCTCAAAGAACCTACAGGATCAAGAACCAGGTTGGAAAGGACCTCAAAGATCATCCAGCCCAACCTAGCACCCAGCCCTATCCAATCAACCAGACCATGGCACTAAGTGCCTCATCCAGGCTTGGCTTCAACACCTCCAGGGATGGTGACTCCACCACCTCCCTGGGCAGCCCATTCCAATGCCAGTCACTCTCTCTGGGAAGAACTTCCAGTTCCAACCCCCTGCTGCAAGCAGGGACACCTCCCATTAGAACAGGTGGCTCAGGACCTCATGCAACCTGGCCTTGAACACCTCCAGGGAGGTTGTGGAGCACAGAATCACCCAATCTTTGATCATATTGGGTAATTCTGTGCACCACAACCTCCCTGGGCAACCTGTGCCAGTGTCTCACCACCCTCACTGCAAACAACTTCTTCCTCACATCCACTTTCAATCTCCCCTCTGCCAGTTTAAATCCATTCCTCCTCCTCCTGTCATTACAAGACCTTGTCAATAATCCCTCCCCAGCTCTCCTATAACCCCCTTCAGATACTGGAAGGGCACTGCAAGGTCTCCTCAAAGTCTTCTGTTCTTCAGGCTGCAGAGCCTCAACTCTCTCAGCTTGTCCTTGTAGCAGAGCTGCTGCAGCCCTCTGAGCATCTTTGTGGTGCTGACTTTTCGCAGACTCTCACACACACAATTCCACTATGGTGAGGGTGGGAAGGGACCTCTGGAGATCATTCAGTCCAATCCCCCCTACTCATGCAGGTCACCCCACAGCAGCTTGCCCAGGATCACAATGTCCAGGTGGTTTAGAAGCTCTGCAAAGGAGGAGACTCCACAACCTCTCCAAGCAGCCTGCTCCAGGGCTTCAGCACCCTCACACCAAAGCAGCTTTGCCTTCTGTTTAAGTGGAACCTCCTGGTGCCAGTTTGTGCCTGTTGCCTCTTGTCCTGTCACTAAACACTCTGGCCTTATTCACTTCTATCTGTTCCTACATTTTTGACCTATGTTTTTTTGTTGTTGTTTTATTTTCTTGGGGTTTCTTTTAGTTTTGTTTTGGGTTTTGTTTGTATTTCTTTTTAATGAGAAAAGGAAAGCCAAGAGGCAGGACTCTGTCCTGGGGTGATCCCCACAGCCTTTTCCCCTCCCAGAACTTCTCCACCTTCCCCAGGGAGGGACAATGTTGTTAGGGGCTGGAAGGGATCTCCAAAGCTCAGCCAGTCCACCCTCCCTGCCAGAGCAGAATCATCTAGAGCAGATCACACAGGAACGCATCCGGGCAAGTTTGGAATATCTCCAGAGAGGAAGACTCCACAACCTCCCTGGGCAGCCTGTTCCAGGGTTCTGTCACCCTCACAGGGAAAAAATCCCTCCCCATGTTTCCATGAAGCTTCCTCTGCCTCAGCTTCCAGCCATTGCCCTTTGTGCTGCCATCAGGCATCACCTAAGAAAGATCATATGGGAGTGATACAAAACAAGCTCCAGAACTCCACTGCCTCCTTTGCCTGAAATTTGGGCTCTGGACATTGAAGGCAAATCTCCCCTCCACACACACCTACTTTTCCTGATTTCCACACAGCAGATCCTGTAAAGCTGACAAATTCTTCTGATTCTCTTCCAGGCCATTTCACTTTTACAGCCAACAGAACAACTCACACATGATGTTCCTCAGTACCTCTGCTTCCATCTGGGAAGGAGTGAAGGTGCACAACTCCAGAGGCTTTACCCAAGCAGAAGATGAGGAGAAGCTTTTGCTTTTCAGTGGGCAGGAGAGAGCAGAAACAACTGACAAACCATGAGGAGCCAAACTATGAGTTCATCTGCACATGTTTGTACAATATTTACCTTCTCTCCCTTGCACTTCATCCCCAAAATATTTTTTTAAGAGTCAGCTCGTGATTTTCCTCAAGAAATTCTTCTCCACCCACACAAAAGAGTCTCAAAACAAGTGGGGCTTTATATGGATACCACCATGGATACCAGATTTTCCTCACCAAAAGCCCCAAACCCCTGAAAGCTTCATACAAAACAAATAGAGATTATAACCACAGGCTTCAAAACAATCCAAGTCTATACCAGCTTGTAGATGGATACCCCCCTGGGGACCAGATGTCCTTCACCAGAGGTCAAAGCCACAAACCCTATGAGGAGAGGCTGAGGGTAGGAGAGCCCTGCAGAGGGATCTGGCCAGGCTGGATGGGCAGAGGCCAATAGGATGAGACTAAACAAGGCAAAGGGAATCATAGAATCATAGAATGGTTTAGGTTGGAAGGGACCTCGAGGATCATCCAGCTCCAACCCCCTGCCACAGGCAGGGACACCTCCCACTAGAGCAGCTCGCCCAAGGCCTCATCCAGCCTGACCTTAAACACCTCCAGGGAGGAAGCATCCACCACCTCCCTGGGCAACCC
>WAAF01011398.1:181261-221084 GCA_013400475.1 Tricholaema leucomelas
GGCAGAGCTCATTGCTGTCTGCAGCTACCTGAAGGGAAGCTGTAGCCAGGTGGGGTTGGGCTCTTCTGCCAGGCAACCAGCAACAGAACAAGGGGACACAGTCTCAAGCTGTGCCAGGGGAGGTCTAGGCTGGATGTTAGGAGGAAGTTGTTGTCAGAGAGAGTGATTGGCATTGGAATGGGCTGCCCAGGGAGGTGGTGGAGTCACCGTGCCTGGAGGTGTTGAAGCAAAGTCTGGCTGGGGCACTTAGTGCCATGGTCTGGTTGATTGGGCAGGGCTGGGTGCTAGGTTGGGCTGGATGAGCTTGGAGGTCTCTTCCAACCTGGTTGCTTCTATGAAATAATGAATGTCTGCTCTAAAACAAACACAATGGAATCCAGAACTAGAAGGCTTCAGATCAATTCGTGCCTAGACCATTTCATAGTTGGTTGCTCAAGGCCTCATCTACCCTGGCCTTGAATACCTCCAGGAAGGAGCAGCCACAACCTCCCTGAGGGAAAAAAAAACAAAGTTTAATGCAAAACCAAAGAAAATCTGCAACCAGTGTCTTACACCAGGCTCTAGAGCCAGAGTGCTGCACACAAAGCACGTTTGGTTCTCTCCCACCCAGTGATGAAGGTGCAGGCACAGGTCTAGCTCCTGTCTGGGGGATGAGCACATCACACATTCCTCAGCTTTACATTCAAAAGGACTCCCACCAGTCTTGATGACTCCATCAGGAACTGAGACACATAAAGCCCAACGTCAGCAAATTAACAACCAGTGTCAGCCCTGATGGGATCATCAGGATTGAGGAAAAGATAACACTGGGAAGCATCTTCTGAATTTCAGGTGGCTTCCCACAGCAGGCCTGTGGCTGCAGAGCCTTCGAAAAGAGCACACAGTGCAGAACAACTCCTGGGCTTGCACAACAACTCTTGGACTTACAACAGGCTGCAGAACCTGAGTGAGGTTCAATTTCACAGCTCTTCAAAGCAGAGGTTCTAGATTTATCTGGAGTAACCTCATACTCACCAACCAGGCTGGAGAACACCACTCATGTTTATTCAAGGCTATTACCTAAATAATTGAATGATCTCAGCAGTGTTTCCAGCAGCACTTCCCCCCCACATATTCCACCCTCTCAGCAATGTCTTTACATAGCCACACTGTAAGCTGATAGCACACAACCACTTTTCAGTGACTGAATGATCAGTGCCTACTCTGTTAATAACCCCCAGCTTCCTTCCACAATGAAGCCTCAACCTCTTTCCACAATGAACTCTGAAACCCCTTCCAAGAAGAACCCTCAAACTCCTTCCACGACCACCTCCCTGCAAGGTGAGCCCTCGACCTCCTTCCATGACCACCTCCCTGCAAGGTGAACCCTCAGCCTCCTTCCACAACCATCTCCCTCCAAGGTGAGTCCTCAACCTCCTTCCATGACCACCTTCCTGCAAGGTGAACCCTCAGCCTCCTTCCACAACCATCTCCCTCCAAGGTGAGTCCTCAACCTCCTTCCATGACCACCTCCCTGCAAGGTGAACCCTCAACCTCCTTCAAAGACAACTTCCTTTCATGATGACCATCAGCCTCCCTCCACCACGACCCCTCAGCCTGAATTCCATGCCAGGAAAGGGAAAGACAAGAGGATTTCAGCCCTTGGCTACCTCCCATGCAGTTTTAAGACTAGAACTGGAAGGCCATGAGCCTGTTCCCCCAACTTGCCTACAAAACCTTGATGGCTTTGAGCGTTTTCTTCTTTATTTTCAGTAGAAAAGAAACAACAACTCACTCAGGTCCTTTCTTGTTCTGCTCCTTCTCTCGTCTATTATCTCTCAAAGAGCTGTTTGAGGAACTCCAAACCCAGGGTCTCGACGGAGAGCAATACACAGCAGTGACCACACGAGGGCGCTGCAGACCGAGAGGAGATTCGACCTTGGGGTGGGGGTTTGGATGGGGATCGCTTTTCGGTCACCGCTTTTGCATCTAAGTGGAAGTGCTCTGCAAGGATGTGGGTGGGACAACTGAAAACACGCCAAGTGCAGAGCTGGCAGAGAGTGCACTCACTCTGACGTGCCAGCAGCATTAGGCCACTGTGGCAAACCTTTTAACATACCCAAGGGCGACAGAAACCAAAAAGATTGAAACCAACAATAAACCTCACCAAAACCAACCAATTCACCCAAAGAAACACAACAAAAAGCCAAACCCTACAGCACTTGCAGTGGTTTCAAACACCTTCTTCCAGTGAAGAAGCTTTTTGGTGGCAGCAGCAATGTCTCACACAAAACTCTACAGCTTTAAGAGTTTCAGATCCTTCATTTTCCACAGAAAATCATAGCCAGTCAGGGTTGGAAGGGACCACAAGGATCAGCCAGTTCCAAACCCCCTGCCATGGGCAAGGACATCTTACCCTACAGCAGGCCCATTCCAGGCTTTCACCCCTCTCATGCTCATCAACTTTGTCCTCTTCTCCGGTCTGCCTCTCCCCACCTCCGGCTTTGCTCCATTCACCCTAATCCTGTCACTCCCTCAGAGCCTAAAAAGTCCTTCCCCAGCTTTTTTGTAGCCCCCTTCAGATACTGGAAGGCCACAAGAAGGTCACAATGTTGGGATTTCATTTTACTGTTTAACTTTGAGGGAGGAGAGAAGATTTAGGTCTTTGCTTTGTATTTCAGAGCATCTGGATATAAGGATGCTAATTCTCAAGATGAAATTCATCAGACCTAAAGCCAGGACATCCTTCTGCAACTTAAGAGAGTAACATCCAGCAACTTTAAGCAAGAATTTACCCTAAAAATTCATCAGTCCTAAAGCCAGGACATCCTTCTGCAACTTAAGAGAGTAACATCCAGCAACTTTAAGCAAGAATTTACCCTAAAAATTCATCAGTCCTAAAGCCAGGACATCCTTCTGCAACTTAAGAGAGTAACATCCAACAACTTTAAGCAGGAATTTACCCTAAAAACATCTATCACCAAATGGTTTGGGCTGGAAGAGGCCATGGGCAGGGACACCTCCTGCTAGACCATGTTGTCAAAGGCCCCATCCAACTTGGCTTTGAATACTTCCAAGCTTGGAGCTTCCACAGCTTCTGACATAAACTAGGCACATCAGAGACAAATGAGACTATGAAGCACATCAGCAGTGAGTCTTCAGAAAGAAAATTCCATCCATTGTTTTTCAGACTATAACAAAGTTCTATTTGTCCACACAATCTTCCAGCATAAAAGCTCTTCTGGAAGGATCTAAGCAATTTTCATTACCTAGACCAAGAAACAAACAAATCCCATAATGATCTAAGCCCATCTGAAGAGTTCAGGATGAACATTCTTTGCTTAAGAAAAACCAACACTGTTGGTCTGTGTTGGTTGCACTGTTAACACTTGGCACTGAGGAGAGTAGGGGAACCCCAAACAGAAGTGTTCTCCACCACTTAAGCTCCACAAGAAGTGCATTTGGGCCTGCTGGAAGGGACACACTTTGCTTCCCCAGCTGTTTGCAAAAGGGAAAAACAGTGCTGAAGGGAGGCAGCCAGGCTGCAGCTCCCTGAACCCTGCCCAAGAATCTCCTCCACCTACCGTTCCCTTGTCCATCCCTTTCTCCTTGTAGAAACTGTGGCGGCTCCTCGGAGTAGAGGCCAAGGAAATGTCTGTCCCTTCTGCTCTGTCTGAACTCTGCTTGGTCCACTCTTTCCTAGGAGCCTGTTAAAATGAAGTTGTGGATGTTGTTACATATACACATACACCAAATGTCCTCGAGAGCAAAGCCAGAGAAGGTCCGAAGGTGAAAACACAAAGCAGAAAACCATTAGAGCCATTCAGGTCCAATTGGCCATGCCTGAGTGCATTAACCTGTCACATTACTAAGGGCATCACTTGCACTGCACTCAAGGCACCATTTGCAAGGAAGTTTTATGGACAAATGAAGGTCATTCACCCAAGAACTGGAGAAGAGAAGGCTTTGAGGAGACTTTGGAGTGGCCTTCCAGTATCTGAAGGGGGCTACAGGAAAGCTGGGGAGGGATTATTGACAAGGTCTTGTAATGACAGGATGAGGAGGAATGGGTTTAGACTGGCAGAGGGGAGATTCAAACTACATGTTAGGAAAGGGTTCTTTGCAGTGAGGCTGGTGAGACACTGGCACAGGTTGAGGGTGGTGAGACACTGGCACAGGTTGCCCAGGGAGGTTGCCCAGTTGAGGTATACCTCAAATCCCTTTTATTTATTGGCAAAGTTTTCTCTTTCAACTTCCAAATCCAAGTGAGACTATTTATTTGGGTGTGTTTTACCTTTTCCTCCCCACATCTAATTCCTTTTCTTTGAAAGAAAAAAGGAGGAAGAGGGAAAGGCATCCTATAAATTCTTATTAGTTGTATTAACTATATTTGAGTCTCTGGGAAATTTAAACTAGAACTGAGACAGGAGCATGAAGAGGACTGTGGCCAGCAGGTCAAAGGAGGTTCTCCTCCTCCTCTGCTTTGCCCTGGTGAGGCCATGTCTGGAATACTGAGACCACAGTTCAAAAGGGACATGGAACTACTGGAGAGAGTCTAGTGGAGGACCCAAAAACAGCTCTGTGAGGAGGAAAAGGTGAGAGCCCTGAGGCTGTTGAGCCTGCAGAAGAGCAGCCTGAGAGGGGATCTGCTCAGTGCTCAGCAAGAGCTAAAGGGCCCACTCCAGCATGGGGACAGGGACAGGCTCTTGTGTTGTCACTGACACCACTGACAAGGGACAACAGGCACAAACTGGAAGCTCCAGCACGATTCTGTGATGCCTCTTTTCAAATCATTATCCAATTGCAGAGCTCAGAGTTTCACATCGTAGGTTGGGAGCACTAACAAAATAACATGGACCTGGTTCAAGCTCTCCATGGAAACCCCAATAAATATTTATACACCTAAAAGAACAATCTTGTCTTCTAGGACCAAATTCCTCCAGATAACAGAACCCAGAAGGAAATGAGCTCTGCCTCACTCTACAGCTCTGCTCACTGCCGCAAAGCCAATAAAGAGACACAACAAAAGCTTCTTCTCGCTTCCCATTTTAGTCACAGGAAGCAATTAGACACCAGCTGGCCACAGAATCATTGAGTCACAGAATGCCTTGAGTTGGAAGGGACCGTAAAGATTACCTAGTTCCAACCCCATGCCACAGGCACAGACACCTTCCACTAGCACTGCAGGCAATTAAATGCAGTTCAGGTATGCCAAGCTGGATTTTAGTGGGCATGGTGTTGGGTTGATGGTTGGACTTGATGGGCATAGAATCCTAGAAAGATTTGGGTCTGGGTTGGAAAAGGACCTCAGGGCGACGAAGCTGGTGAGAGGCCTGAAACACAAGGCCTGTGAGGAGAGGCTGAGGGAGCTGGGGGTGTGCAGCCTGCAGAAGAGGAGGCTCAGGGCAGACCTCACTGCTGTCTACAACTACCTGAAGGGAGGCTGTAGCCAGGTGGGGTTGGGCTCTTCTGCCAGGCAACCAGCAACAGAAGAAGGGGACACAGACTCAAGCTGTGACAGGGGAGGTCTAGGTTGGATGTTAGGAGGAAGCTGTTGGCAGAGAGAGTGATTGGCATTGGAATGGGCTGCCCAGGGAGGTGGTGGAGTCGCCATCCCTGCAGATGTTCAAGCAAAGCTTGGATGAGGCACTTAGTGCCATGGTCTGATTGATTGGCCAGGGCTGGGTGCTAGGTTGGACTGGATGAGCTTGGAGGTCTCTTCCAACCTGGCCAATTCTATGATTCGAGATCATCCAGTTCCAAGCCCCCTAGCATGAGCAGGGACACCTCCCACTAGCCCAAGTTGCTCAAGGCATCATCCAACCTGGCCTTGAGCACCTCCAAGGAGAAACGCTTTAGGTACAATGTGACATCCAAAGAGAGGATTTCTGAGGCACAATATTGTGCCTCAAACCAGTTCAAGGAGGCATCCACAACCTCCCTGGGCAGCCTATTCCACTGTCTCCCCACCCTCACATTGGAAAGAATGTTACCTTTTTGTCCTCGAGGAAGAAGGTCTCCACCGGAGGTGCCACCTTGTGCTTCCACCCGCTGTCCGCGCTCTCCAGCGGAAGGCTCTGCCTGCAGCGGTACAGATCCTTCCTTGCCCTCCCCTCTTGCACAAGGGGCAGGTTGTCTTTCCCTGGGCGGATCTTCTCCGAGTAGGATCGTCTCAGATCCGTGGCTGTGCTTCCTAAAGCGGCTGTGTAGCTCCTCCAGTCAGTTTTACTCTTCCCACTGGCAGAGTCGTTCTCACAGGTTGCCTTCTTGGCGTTCTCTTTGCCCCTCGCCACAGAGCTCCTCACCGCAGTTTTGCTCCAGTCGCCTTCTGGAGACGCCTCCAAACACTGCTCTTTGGCGAGCAGCTTCTTCTGGAAGTGGCCATCATCTGTCTTTATGGACAACTTGGAAGCAAAACTGACTTCCCACCTGGGGTCTGTGCCAACCAGCTTGACAGGCTGCACCTTCTCAATCACGAATTTTGAGCCTTGAGTCCTGGAGGTCAGGTTCACCTCTTCATCCTCATCAACGATGAAAGTCTTCTTCCGAGTGAACTCCACGGGGGGACTGATAAACTTCTCCGGAGAAAAGCTGCTGGGATTTCCCCAGTAAGGAGGGTTGAACTTCTTGTCTTTGCACTTTGGTTTCTCAAACTCTGGGCTACAGGATTCCAGCTTCTCTTTGCTCTTCTCGTTTACAACTAATTTCTCCGGTTGGTGGGACTCTTCCGCACGATCACCTTGCTTGTTAGCAACGGAGGAGCGATCTGACCCCTTCCACTCTTTCCAGATGTGGGATGAGCTTGTCCTATCTGACATATTTCTTCTGTTCTTTGCCTTCTCCCAGCTCAGTGAACTGTGCTCTCCAGACAGCTTGTCTGGAACGTTGCTGGCCTTCACCGATTCCTCTTTATACTCCGCCATGAGCGCATCGATATCAAGAATCTGGGATCTGTATCCATCCTCAGCCTTCTTTCCAGGCAGATCACAACCACTTTCGCTCCTTTTCTGGGGGGGCAGTTCGCTCTCTTTGTGGGACTGTGCAAAACCTGCAGGAGATCTGGGCTCATGGTAAGAGGAGACTTTTCTCCTGCTACTTTTGAGGTCTATTTGAGTTGTGTTTTCCAGATCCTGTTTTAACAGGAAAGCATCAACATCTATAATGTTCTCTTTAGAATGATCCAGACCTCTTTCATGATACTGTTGGTTATCTTTCCTGGGCAGGTGAAAACTACCAAATGCAACGTTTTTGGAGAAAACATCATCTTTGTCATCTTCTTTAACCTGATCCTTGCTAAAATGCCCTTCCCTGGAGTCTCCCCTGCCATCTGGACTCGTCACATTTTTAGCTGGTCGCTGCAATAAAGGTTTGGACCTCCCAGGAAAAACAGGGTCCAGGTTACTTGTTGCTCCCTCACTTGAGCCTGAGTTCATTTCACTTGCACTTGGAGCACCAACACAGCTTTTCTCTTTCTTGGTACCAGGAGGCTGATAAGTCACTGCATAGTAAGTTGCCTTCGGCTCGAAGGCAGAGCTCTGATTTTTCAAGCCATCAGCAGGACTTCCAAGAAGGGCTTGGTTTGCCTCATTCCCTTCCAGCCCTTCTTTCTCTTTTTTGCTTCCCTTTTTCACCGAGCTTTCATCCAGCTGCAGTGAATCCGTCTGGCTCAGCCTTCTGAGGTTCTCAGGAGCGAGCCAGACAACTTCCTCTGTCTTGACAGAATCCTGAGGCAAGGTCCTCCTCCTCCACCTCTCAGAAATCTTCAAATCAGAAACACTACTTCTGCTTCTCCTGAGTTTTTCTTCTGGGTCCATTACCCTGATTTTCCCCCTGTTTTCCTGGGCTGTGCTATCTAAGCTAAAGTCTTGCCCTTTGGGATTGAACTCCAGACTTTTCCTTAAGCCAAAGGCCCTGGATTCCTCTTTCTCAACAGGCACAACTTTTGGATCAGGATGGTGGCTGCTGGAAGCTTTACACAACTGCCCACTTGAAAGCAGTGCAGAAGACTGGGCCACCTGTTTGCTTATACTTGTTGAAATCACTTCCCAGTCCAAGTTGGTTCTGAACTCAGAGCTCTCTGTCCCACCTGGCCTAAAACTCCTTTTCTCAAAGGAGCATTTCATCATGTTAGACCTCTCTGCTTTCTCCACAGAACAGACATCACCCTGATCACTTTTCATGTCAGGATGTAGTCTGCTCACGTTCTCATTCACCCCCAAAACTCTGCTTTTGCTTGTGGAAGAAGCTGTTTTTTCAGGTTCAGTTCTATCAGAGTCTTTCTTCTGCTCAAGTAAAGTGCATTCACTGGAGAACAAATCATTAGGTTCTCTCAACACAGACCTGCTCACGAGCACCTTTGTGTCTCCAGCTCCCGAAATCACATTTTCCTCCCTCAAGTAGAGAGTTTTACTACTCGCCCTACCTGACTGACCAGCATAGAGAACATCCTCATCCAGTTTGCTCTCTCTCACAGATGATTTTCTGGTCCTGAGAGTCATGGCCTTCTTCTCGGGAGCCATTGTGATGGCTTCGCTCAGAGCTCTTTCACCGCACGTCTGAAGGATTTCATACCTGGGCTCGACTCTCTGGTGCAGGATGGACTCTTCTGCATTTTTAGCTGTGGGTTTCTCACTTTTCTCAACCAAAGGTTTTTCCAAGAGGACTCCTGGAGTCATTTTCTTGTCTTCACTTGAACAAGTTGGTTTCCCACTTGTTGCTACACCTGTATGCCTCGATGGATCAGACTGCTTGTGATACTCCTTCTTGATACCAATGGCTTCCTCCACATCTCCCATCCACGACCGCCTGGCGGGGCCTAAAGTCACCACTTCAGGCTTCACCTCTGGCTCACTGTTCACTTTCAGCACAGAATCAGCCCCAGGATGGTCAGCAGCAATGTTGTGTCTCTGAACATTATGGTCAAACATAGTGGCTCGGACTGTTTTAATGTAGCTTTTTTCTGTAAGTGGTTTGAATTTTTTTTCCAGGCTGCTTGTGAAGGAGACAGGATTTTCACCTTGCTGAGGAAAATGCTGCCCATCCCCATGGAAGCTTCCTCTCCTCTCTATGGGATCAGGTTTATTTGCAATCTTTAAAACCTGCCTGGCTTTCCATGGGCTCCCAGCAGTGTGCGCTTCGGTGCCATCTGTGCCAGCTGCCAGCTTCAGCTCCTTACTCTGGAACGAGAGAATCCAACAGTTAGGATCATTTATCTCAAAGGACTGCAAGAAAGTGTACTTTACACCTTACTTGCTCCTGCTCTGTGCAACAGCCTGCACAAGTTAAACTGAACCACCTGCTCTGAACACAAAACCCACTGAGGTCAAGGTCACCTAAACAAAGGAGCAGCTCCAGCTTGTGAATCTTGATTCAAACAGAACTCTCCCCTAGCTTGCTTTCTAGTATAAAGAAAGATAAAACAGATGAAGCATTGAGTAGCTGTGGAGATGTTCAAGGTGAGGCTCAACAGGGCAACCTAGTTGAGAATGCCCCTGCTTAATCCAGAGGGGCTGGACTAGATGACCTTTGGAGGTCACTTCCAACCCACACCATTCTATGATTATATGACTGATACTGGCAAGGCCACATCTGGAATATTGTGTCCAGTTCTGGGCCACTCAATTCAAAAAGGACCTCAGGGAACCGCTTGAAAGAGTCCAGCGCAGAGCCACAAAGATGCTGAACATCTCCCTTGTGAGGAAGGGCTGAGGGAACTGGGGCTCTTTAGCTTGGAGAAGAGGAGACTCAGAGGTGACCTCATTTGTGTTTATAAAGATGTGTTGGAAGGGACCCAAAGAGATCATCAAGACCAGCCCCACTGCCACAGCAGGACCACACAATCTAGCTCAGGGCACACAGGAACACATCCAGACAGGCCTGGAAAGGCTCCAGAAAAGGAGACTCCACAACCTCTCTGGGCAGCCTGTGCCAGTGCTCTGGGACCCTTGCAGCAAAGAAGTTCCCCCTTGTGTTGAGCTGGAACCTGCTGTGCTGCAGCTTCCATTCATTGCTGTTTGTCCTATCCCAGGGAGCAGCGAGCAGAGCCTGTCCCCCTCTCCTGACCCCCAGCCCTCAGAGATTTACAAGCATTTATTAAATCCCCTCTCAGTCTTCTCTTCTCCCGACTAAGCAGCCCCAGGTCCCTCAGCCTTTCCTCATCAGGCAGTGCTCCAGTCCCCTCATCATCCTCACAGCCCCCTGTTGGACTCTGTCCCTCTTAAACTGGGGAGCCCCAAACTGAAGGCAGTACTCAAGATGAAGAGTCATCAGGGCAGAGCCAGGCTCTGCTCAGTGATGTCCAATGACAGGACAAGGGACAAAGGAACAGAGGAGGTTACACATGAATGTAAGGAAAAACTTTCTCATTGTGAGAGTGACAGAGCCCTAGAACAGGCTCCCCAGAGAAGCTGTGGAGTCTCCCTCACTGAAGACATTGAAACCCCCCTGAATGTGTTCCTGTGTGACCTGCTCTAGGTGGTCCTGCTCTGGCAGGGGGGTTGGACCAGACAATCTTCCAAGGTCCCTTCCAACTCCTAACTTTCTGTGATACATGAAACATGCACAACTGTGAATTCCTGATCTCAGATCCCACGAGGCAGTTTCATCTGCAGCCAATTTCTACCGACATCATACTTCAGAGAAGGCAACAGATGCAAAAAAACAGCACAAAACCTCTGAAGGTTCACAAGCTCAACTGCCACTGAATCCCTGATGAACATTTGTGTTGCAAGCTCTAGATAAATTCAAGTTCAAAAGCAGAAACACAGAACAGCACCACAGGGGTGTAAGCACCTTCAGAGGAAGGCTAACTCCCAGGAGAATCTAAATCTACTGTGTTTTGTCAAAGCTGTCTCTTCCAACAGAGCTGTTCACTTGCTAACCAGTTAGGTGGTCAATAACTGGAAGGAACATGAAAAACTGGGTAAATACCACAGCTGGAGCTCTTCAGAAGGTCAAGGCTGAGCTGAAGTAAAGAGAGACAGCAAGAAATGTTATTTATTGCCAGTTCTTTGCTGACATCTACCTGCAGGAAAGGGAAGCAGCTTCCCAAAAGCTGTTCATGTTCCTAATACTGGTAAAAAAGCCCAGGATGCAAAAACAAAAACCCAAGCAAAGAGTAGTCCTGGGTCCTGCAAGAGTTCAATCTTTCTTCAAGCTCTTTCAACAAGAGTTTTATTACTTGAAACTTGGAATTTATTTAAGATTCTCTTAGGAAAAAGAGAAATAAATTAAAAAAAAAAGAACTGGAGTATGTCAGAAAATTAATGCTAGAGATAGTTTGAAAACAAAGGTTTAAAATCTGAGCTGTGTTCACAGGAGCACAGGATGTCAGGGGCTGGAAGGGACTCAAAGAGATCATCCAGCCCAACCCCCTTGCTGCAGCAGGAGCACACAATCTAGCTCAGGGCACACAGGAACACATCCAGACAGGCCTGGAAAGGCTCCAGAGAAGGAGACTCCACAATCTCTCTGGGCAGCCTGTGTCAGTGCTCTGGGACCCTTACAGCAAAGAACTTCCCCCTTGTGTTGAGCTGGAACCTGCTGTGCTGCAGCTTCCATCCATTGCTCCTTGTCCTATCCCAGGGAGCAGTGAGCAGAGCCTGTCCCCTTCTGACCCCCAGCCCTCAGATATTTATAGACATTGATTCAACCCCCTCTCAGTCTTCTCCAGACTAAATAGCCCCAGGTCCCTCAGCCTCTCCTCATTAGGCAGTGCTCCAAACCCTTCATCATCCTCATAGTCCTCCCTGTCCCTCTTTAAACTGGGGAGTGCAAAACTGAAGGCAGTACTCAAGGTGAGGTCTCAGCAGGGCAGAGTAGAGGGGAAGGAGAACCTCCCTTGAGCTGCTGGACACACTCTTCTTAATACACCCCAAGATCCCATTGTCCTTCTTGGCCACAAGGGCAGACTGCTGTCCCACGGATATTATCCACCAGCACTCCCAGGTCCATACTCCAGTGCCCAAATCTCTAAGTTAAGTGGTGTTTAGAAGATGGACAGGAGACCTACAACAAGGAGTGGTGAGCTGGATGTACAAATCCTCTAACTCAGAGAAAACAAAGGGTAATCACACACTACTGTGGGCTGGAAAGGACCTTTAAGGCTCTTCTAGTCCAACCTTCAAACTTTTTAATGCTTCAGTGTCCAAATTCCTAGGGTAAATGCTGTTTAGGAGATGGGACAGGAGATCTACAACATGTATGGGATAAGGAGTGGTGAGCTAGATGTAGAAATGCTCTCCCTCAGAGAAAATAAAGGCTAATCACTGTACAAACAGCCACAGCCATTTCACTGGGAGGTTTCAGGCATTCAAAGCCCCTTTCAAAACGGGATACAAAATACTTTTCACACTCTGCCACTACACTGCATGTTTAACTCCTAAACTCTCAAGAGATGACACTCCCCTATGTTCCCAGCATGGCCTAAAGATAGCCTCATGCAAATAAACCTCTTAGGATTATGTCACTCTTCATTCCCTGCAGACCCAGGATGAAGGCCTTGATTGATAGCGACACACAGGACGCAAACCTTGCTGGAGACCACATCACCTGATGCTGCTTTCTTACTTTCTGGTTCTCTTGCAATTCATTGGTGGAGTTGTTCCTGGGCTCAGAAGGTTTCTCAGGCTTTGCTTCACTGCTTGGTGTTGGAGTTGAAAACCTAAGAGGAGAGGCTTTTGTTACTCCTTTTGGTCAGAGAATCACAGGATGTCTTAGATTGGAAAAGACCTTCAAGCTCCTCGAGTTCCATCATTGGTGTCACACTGACAAGTCCTTGACTAAACCAAATCCCTCAGCACAACATCTATGAATTGCTGTGGTTGGAAAGGACCACCAGGATCATCCAGTCCAACCTTCATCCCAGCATCCTTCATCACCAGACCACAGCTTCAAGCTCCACATCCACTCTCCTTTTAAACACCTCCAGGGATGGTGACTCCACCACTTCCCTGGGCAGCCTGTTCCAGTGCCTGACCACCGGCTCAGGAAAGAACTTCCTCCCAACATCCAACCTAAACCTCCCCTGACACAGCTTGAGGTCATTTCCTCTTGTCCTATCATTAGTAATGAGGGAGAAGAGACCAGCTCCAGCCTCACTACAAACTCTTTCAGGTAGCTTTAGAGGGCAATAAGGTCCCTTCTCAGCCTCCTCTTCTCCATACTAAACACCCCCAGCTCCCTCAGCCACTCCTCATAGGTGATGTTTGCCAGACCTCTTCCCAGCCTCGTCGCCCTTCTCCGCACCTGCTCCAGCACCTCAATGTCCCTCCTACACTGTGCTGACCAAAACTGGACCCAGTACCCCCAGAAACAGTCCAAGATAGTTGGCAGGAATGCTTCCTACCACGGCAGGCTGGCAGCAAAGATCCAATAAATTGCATTTCTTAAGGAGGAAGATCACTATTTCATAATCATGGAATTGTTTGGGTTGGAAAAGACCTCTAAGATCAAGTCCAATCATCAACTTAAGAGCATCATGACCATTAAACCACATCCCCAAGTGCCATGTTCACACATTTCTTGAGCATCTCCAGGGATGGAGACTCCAGCACCTCCCTGGGCAGCCTATTCCACTCCCTGACCACTCTTGCAGCAAAGAAATTTTCCTTCATCTCCAACCTAAACCCTCCCTTACATAATTTCAGACCATTTCCTCTTGTTCTGTCACCTGACACTAGAGAGAAGAGACAAAGCCACACCTCACTGCAACCTCCTTTCAGGGAGCTGCAGAGAGCAATGAGATTTCCCCTCAGCCTCCCCTTCTCCAGACTAAACACCCTCAGTTCCCTCAGCTGCTCCTCCCCAGCCCTGTTCTCCAGGCTCTTCCCCAGCTTTGTTACCTCTCTCTGGCCCTGCTCCAGCCTCTCAATGTCCTTCTTGGAGCGAGTGGCCCCAAAACTGAACCCAGACAACAGCATAAAGAATAAATTACAATCAGTGAAAGCAAAATGCTTAACTTCTTTCCCTGCATCAAGAAGCACAAATTCTACTGAATGAAGTTAAGAGGATTAAAGAGAATTTCTCTGCAACCTACATTTTGGTCAAGTCTGCAGAAAGTGGCCGTGACTGAAGTGACCTGCGTAGATTTCCTGCCTTAACATCAGTGGCTTCTGTTGTCAGCTCTTTGATTCTCTGCTGGATGGTCACACATCTGTTTTCCTTCTCAGCAGCTGGTGAGAGAAGCTCTGCCTCCACCGGGGGACTGGGATTTTCTGAAGCAAACAGACTAATGTGTTTTTTAACGCTGCCTCTCAGGACATTACTCTCTTTTTCTGAGGAAGCCGCAGGGCTTTCAGAGCCCAAAAGTAGAAAAGTCTCTTTTTGATCCACTCTTTTCCCCCCTTTATTAGTCCTACTCTCACCAGTGCTTTCCTGGCTTCTTTCAGACCCCAGCAAGTTTGGTGTTGCTTCTGGTTTTGGCTCACTTGGCTCACTTTTAGCTTTCAGCTTGGTTTCCCACGTGTATTTTGTATTATTTAGGATGCCAACATCCTGGCTGCTGCACTTCAAGCTGGTTCTACAAGAACCACTCTTGGTAAGTTCCATTCCCTCACTTTTTGGCCCCGTTTCAGACTGATCCCGACAGCCCACATCAGTCAAAGAAACGACTGAGAGGTTCTCCTTGCTCTCGTGAGGGGAAGAAGGCTTCTTGCAAGCAGGAGGATCTTTCTGTTCAAACTTAGCTGTCAGGTCCATGGACAGAGGTCTTGGTTTTCTAGGCCAGGATTTGTCTGCAGGAGATGTTTCCTCGGAAGCTTCCAGGGTGCGGTGCTTTTGATCTCGTAAGGATTCCAGAAAGATGGCAGAAACTGGTCTGTGCTTTGGCCTTTGCTGCACATCAAGAGAGAGCTCAGCCTTGCCGTTGCTACTGTTCTCCCCAGGATGAACCTCGTCAGCCTCTTTTTTGTCACCAGTTTTGAGGGAGTTCCAAGTGACCGGCCAAAGGCTGGAGCAAAAGGATACCTGCCTGTGAAGAGACCCTTCGGGATTCCTGGGGGTCTCAGGCACTTTCTCCAGCCTGGAGGTGCACTGAAGCTCCTTGGTGTGCACAGAACTGAACACCCTGCACTCCTCAGCAGCCCTTTTCCCTTGGGCCAGGCTGACCTTTGACTGCTCGGTGCCTGCTGCCTCGAAGAGGATGACAGTGTTGGCGGTGGGACCGGTGTAGAAGGTCACATTGGTGACCACTTCCCCGCCAGCCTTGCTCTCGCTTTCAATCACTTTCTGATCTACCAGCGGAGGAACGCTTCCGCTTAACACCTTGGCAGGGGAAGCTTCTTCGGGGGCCTTTCTAAGGAGACTACTTGCGCTGACAGCCGGGACGGGGGGCTTGACATTCGCAAAAGCATCTGAAGGTTTCTCTTTAGAGAAAGGCTTGGGGAAAAGCCTCGGCCTGGATCCCAGCGAGGGCATGGCTGCAGATCTCAAAGCGCTGCCAAACTTGCTGCTCCCCTCCAGAGCCAGAGCTGCCGAAGCCTCCTTTGCCTTGTTAGCCGCGTCCGAAAGCACGCTGACGTACACGCGCTGCGCCTTCTCCTCGCTCCTCAGCTCCTTTAGGTCGGGTACTGCCGTCAGCGACGCCAAAGTCGAGTTGATTTCCACCCTGGTTGCCATAGCTGTGCTCACACGTTCAGCAGAGCCGCAGAAAGCCGAGCGGGGAAAAGGCTCTGCGAGGAAAGAAAAGCAAAAGGCAAACGCTGATGTGCAGGCAGCACAAGCAGCCAGCAGCATCCTCCCAATTTACATTCACAAGGCAGCTACGCTCAGACCAAAGGCGCCTTTCAGATGTGCTGTTTGCAGAGTGGATCCTAACGGAAGACAGACTGTTCCTCCTCCTCTAGAACACAGCAAAGCTCACCACCAGTCACCCATTAGGCTAACCAGATGAAAAAACACCACCCAAAGCCTGCAAGAACATGGAATCAGAGAATCAAGCAGGTTGGAAGAGATCTCCAAGATCATCCAGTCCAACCTAGCACCCAGCCCTGGCCAATCAACCAGACCACGGCACTAAGTGCCTCATGCAGGCTTTGCTTGAACACATCCAGGGACAGTGACTCCACCACCTCCCTGGGCAGCCAATTCAAATGGCAAATCGGCACCAAGTTTTAGGGCCACAAAGATGCTCAGAGGGCTGCAGCAGCTCTGCTATGAGGACAGGCTGAGAGAGTTGGGGCTCTGCAGCCTGGAGAAGAAAAAGCTTCAAGGAGACCTTTTAGTGAACTTCCAGTATCTGAAGGGGGCTACAGGAGGGCTGGGCAGGGACTACCGACAAGGTCTTGTAATGATAGGATGAGGAGGAATAGGTTTGAACTGGCAGAAGGGGGATTGAAAGTGGATGTTAGGAAGAAGTTGTTAGCAGTGAGGGTAGTGAGACACTGGCACAGGCTGCCCAAGGAGGTTGCTGCTCCATCCCTGGAGGTGTTCAACATCAGGTAGTGACAGGACTGGGGGGAATGGAGCAAAGCTGGAGGTGGGGAGGTTCAGCCTGGAGGTGAGGAGGAAGTTGTTGAGCATGAGAGTGGTGAGAGCCTAGAATAGGTTGCCCAAGGAGGTGGTTGAGGCCCCATGGCTGGAGGTGTTTAAGGCCAGGGTGGCTGAAGCTGTGGGCAGCCTGCTCTAGGGTAGGGTGTCCCTGGGCATGGCAGGGGGGTTGGAACTAGCTGATCCTTGTGGTCCCTTCCAACCCTGACTGATTCTATGATTCTAACCTGACCTTGAACACCTCCACAGAGGAAGCATCCACAACCTCCCTGGGAAACCTGTGCCAGTGTCTCACTACCCTCACTGGCAATAACTTCTTCCTAATCTCCAGTCTCAATCTCCCCTGCTCCAGCTTCAAATCATTGCCTCTTGCCCTTTCACCACAGCCCCTTATAAACAGTCCCTCCTCAGCCTTCCTGCAGGTCCCCTTCAGATAGTGAGATGCTGCTGTAAGGTCTCCTTGAAGCCTTCTCTTCTCCAGGCTGGACAACTCCAGCTCTCCCAGCCTGTCCCCATAAGTGAGGTGCTCCAGCCCCCACTGTCATCTGTTAGCAAATGTCTATAATTAAACAAGGGAAACAAATGAAGATCCTCCAAATCTCCAAGAAAGCTTTGCTGCCACTTACCATAATGTGCATTTTCTGCTGGAGCCAACTCATACAACCCAACTCACTGGTCATAGTGAAACCAAGATCCTGGTCACCAAGAGGACATTAAAGATGAGGGGAAAGCAACTGCTTCAGCAGCACTGCTCAGAGCTCTCCTGCAAAGAAACAAAGAGCATTCAGGTTCCAGCATGGCACACAACCAACTCCACACAGGTAACACCACATCAGGCTAAAAACCTGAGCACCAAGAATCAAGCTGACTCCTATTTTATAGAATCAGGGAATTGTCTGGATTGGGAGAGATCTCTGAAGTCATCCAGTCCAACCATCGACCCAACACCACCGTGGCCACTAAACCACGACCCCAAAGTGCCATGCCCACAGATTTCTTGAGCGCCTCCAGGGATGGGGACTCCCCCACCTCCCTGGGCAGCCTGTGCCAATCCCTGATCAGTCCTGCAGCAAAGAATTTTTTCCTCCTCTCCGACCTAACCCTCCCCTGGCACAATTTCAGGCCATTTCTTCTCGTTCTACTACCTGCCACTAGGCAGAAGAGACTAACCCCACCTCACTGCAACCTCCTTTCAGGGAGCTGTAGAGAGCAGCGAGGTCTTCCCTCAGCCTCCTCTTCTCCAGACTAAACAACTTCCAGCTTCCTCAAACTGCTCCTCATAAGACCTGACCTCTTGGGGAACCACATGCTCAAAAGAGGCATAAATCAGTGTGTATTTGTCCTGTAGAGCACAACAGAATGTGAAAGACATAGCTGGGGACTTCCCCAATTCAGGAAAAGAGATGCAGAAAAGCTTGTCCTCATCAAAACACAGCTACAAGTGAAGTTAAGCTTCTTGCCACAAGTCCCTTTTGTTCCTACAGATGAATCAGGCATTTGAGAACGATCCTGAAAAGGTCTGAGGTGCAAAGGGAAGCATCCACCCTGGGTTGTGTCAGGGCTACAACCCTGCTGACCTTTGGAAGCTGCAAGGAGAACAGAGCCTCGCCTCAGAACAACTGGACGGAGCCTTCCTCCAACAGCCTTAGCCTGAGTGCTTTTTCCTTCTCTCAGTGTCTCTTTCTTGCTCCTAACCAAACCTGAGCATTAATATTTCATCTGGTATGCAATGCAGCTGTTTCTGGAATGCCTTCCCCCTCCCCTCCCCTCTGCTAAACTGCCTCTAATGCGGAGTGGGGGGAAGTTATTTGCAGAGCTCGGTTGTGGGTGAAACATATTTATGAGGATGATACCTAAGAGAACATTACCAGGAGCTGAAGCTGCCCACAAAAGGTTGGTTGATGACAGAAGCAAACAACCCAGCACTTGCTGAGGTCCCCTGGGAAGCTCAACCTTCCACACAACCATGCTTTTAGCTTGGCTCCAGCTCTACCCAGTAATTCCTGTTGCTCCTGCTGAATGTCATCCTCCCTTGGCAGAAATCAAGGCTTTGCTGCAGTTCTCCACTTCAACTGCCAAAAGAAATGGACTTTCTGAACACAGCCACCCACTAACGAGCCGAGTGGAATCCCTCTCAGAGGGTGTTAGCTGGAAATAAGAGGTGACTCACTCGGGAGAGTGAGGGGGCAGGAGCAGCTGGTACCAAAAAAACAGGGATTCACCACCAGTTCAAAGCATTCCTCCTCTGGCCAGGGTTTGCTCTAGCTGGGTCTCATCAGGCTTTCCAAAGACATTGGCCTCTCTGTAAAGCTTGGAAGGGAAAAGAGCTTGGCCTGTTGATGAGAGGTATTGTGGAGAATGGAATTGGGGAGGAACAAGACGTGATGAGGTGGTTGTACAGGTCAGGGGAAATGCCTAACGTGCTCTGGCAGCCTCTCCTCTTGGTGGATCTCTCTCTTGAGGAAAGCACAAAGAGGGTTGAGGTTGGACTCAATGATCTATTTGGGTCCCTTCCAACCCCTAACATCCTGTGGAAAACCCTAAGAAAGGGTCTGCTATTGACCAAGTTTATCTTGACAAAGTAGTATTTGCCCTTAATTAACTGCAGAAGAGTCCCCAAAACTGAGTGCAGAAAGCTTTGGAGGTCTTCTCAGAGCTGAAATCCCTGATCATTAAGGTCCCTTCCAACCCAAACCATTCTCTATGTTGTCCATCACATGGACACACCAGAGAATTCCATGTTAAATCCACTGGGCTTGCTAGAGAATTATGAAATGCTTTGGGTTGGAAGGGAACTCTAAAGGTCACCTCTCAATGTCACTGCCTCTGTAGGGCCACTGAATTGCTGAAGTAAATCACTAATGACTGACCTCAGTTAATCAGTGAATTAATACTGAACTGCTTTGTAGTGCTTTGGGATTTGAGACTCCTCAGAGAATCACAGAAAGGTTTTGATGGGAAACGCCCTCTAAGACCATCCAAGTCCAGTCATAGAATCATAGAATCAAGCAGGTTGGAAGAGACCTCCAGGCTCATCCAGTCCAACCTAGCACCCAGCCCTGGCAAATCAACCAGACCATGGCACTAAGTGCCCCAGCCAGGGTTTTTTTTTTCAACACCTCCACCACCTCCCTGGGCAGCCCATTCCAATGCCAATTTCTGTCTGCAACAACTTCCTCCTAACATCCAGCCTAGACCTTTCCTGCCACAACTTGAGACTCTGTCCCCTTGTTCTGTTGCTGGGTGCCTGGCAGAAGAGCCCAACCCCACCTGGCTACAGCCTCCCTTCAGGTAGCTGCAGACAGCAATGAGCTCTGCCCTGAGCCTCCTCTTCTGCAGGCTGCACACCCCCAGCTCCCTCAGCCTCTCCTCACAGGGCTGTGCTCCAGGCCCCTCCCCAGCCTTGCTGCCCTTCTCTGGACACCTTCCAGCACCTCAACATCTCTCTTGAACTGAGGAGTCCAGAACTGGACACAGCACTCAAGGTGTGGCCTGAGCAGTGCTGAGCACAGGGGCAGAAGAACCTCCCTTGTCCTGCTGCCCACACTGCTCCTGAGCCAGCCCAGGATGCCATTGGCTCTGCTGCCCACCTGGGCACTGCTGCCTCATCTTCAGCTCCTCTCTACCAGCACTCCCAGCTCCCTCTCTGCCTCGCTGCTCTCAGCTACTCTGGCCCCAGCCTGTAGTGCTGCTTGGGGCTGCTGTGGCCAAAGTGTAGAACCCTGCACTTGGCCTTGTTCAATCTCATCCCATTGGCCTCTGCCCACCCATCCAGCCTGGCCAGGTCCCTCTGCACAGCTCTCCTACCCTCCAACAGCTCCACAGCTGCTCCTACCTTGGTGTCATCTGCAAACTCACTGCTGCTGGTCTTAATCCCCTGCTGCAGATTGTCAATAATGATACTGAACAGGACTGTGCCCAGCACTGATCCCTGGGGCACACCTCTAGTGCCAGCTGCCAATTGGATGTGGCACCATTCACCAACACTCTCTGGGCCCTGCCCTCCAGCCAGTTCTTGACCCATATCAGAGTGAATCTGTCCAAGCCACGAGCTGCCAGCTGTGCCAGGAGCTTGGTACTGCTTCATACCAAACATACCCAACACCACCATGGCCACTAAGCCACGTCCCTAAGTGCCCTGGCCACACATTCCTTACACATCTCCAGGGATGGCGATTCCACCACCTCCCTGGGCAGCCTGTTCCAACGCCCGACTTTTAAGTGCCTTACCTTAGTACCCTGAGTATTAAAACATAAAAGGTGGGAAGAAAATTCACTCTGCTGAGGTGGCAGCAAAGAATTCAAAAGGGTTGTTGAAAATATTTCTGTTCCTCAGTGCATGCTGAGGTCTGGGTGAAGCTTGTGAGGAGCGGTGAGAGTTACGCAAGGGCACTGGCAGGAGCAATTAGAGATTTACAAGTGCTTGTAAATGTTGCTATTTATAGGATGGGCACTTTAGCCAAACACTAATCTTTCTCTGTAGTGGGAGAAAATACCAGAGCAGAGTATTTCACCCTTGTGATGGGGCTGGGCTATAAGATACAGAAGAAGAAAACTTTGTCCTTTAGAAAAACACCCAAAACTCAGAGGATTCAAAACAGGTTTCACAAGGGGAAGAGAAAATAATACTGTAAAGTGGAGTAGAAGTGTTGGGGGTCTGTGGGGCTCTGCAGGTCATAGGGTCTTGGCCATGTGAGAGTTGGAATAGCCCTTTCTGAGTTCTCAACCTGTTAATTTGGATTTTTTTGAGAGGCAGAGCATGTGCTTTCACAGAATGCCAGGGGTTGGAAGTGATCTCTGGAGCTCAGCCAGTCCAACCCTCCTGCCCAGGCAGGGGCACCTAGAGAAGGTCACACAGGAACACGTCCAGGTAGGTTTGCTACATCTCCAGAGATGGAGACTCCACCACCTCTCTGGGCAGCCTGCTCCAGGGCTCCCTCACTCTTCAATTCAAGAAGGTCCTCCTCATCTCTACATGGAACTTCTGATGTTCCAGTCTGTGCCTGTTATCACTTGTCCTGTCACTGGGCACCACTGCAAAAAGCCTGCTGCCATCCTCCTGACACACACTCTTGAAGTATTGATCAGATCCCCCTTAGTCTGCTCTTTCCAGAGTAAAAAACCCTCAATTCTCTCAGCCTTTCCTCCTCTCAGAGATGTTCCAGTCCCCTCAGCACCTTCCCAGCCCCCGGCTGTACCTTCTTTTACTTTGGTTGTGTCACAGTCAGCCTTGGGTTCATGCTGGGATTCACACATGTGGCCAAGTTATTCTCCTCTTCATACGTGCACAGTGAGTGATTGGATTAAGTAATTAAGAGAGCAGATCCCATCAGTGACTCTCCCTAGTTTTGGAAGAAGCAGCAACAAGATGCTTCTGGAGGAGAGGAGGCTGAGGAGGGACCTTATTGATCTATACAATGCCCTTGAAGGGAGGTCATAGCCAGGTAGGGGTTGGTACCTTCTGCAATGCAACCAGTGACAGAGTGAAAAAGTCTTAAATTGGGCCAGGGGAGGGTTAGTTTGGAGATGAGGAAAAATTCCTTTGCCGCAAGAGTGGTCAGGGATTGGAACAGGCTGCCCAGGGAGGTGTTCCAGAGTGGTCAGGCAACAGAATAGGCTGCCCAGGGAGGTGCTCCAGAGTGGTCAGGCAACAGAATAGGCTGCCCAGGGAGGTGTTCCAGAGTGGTCAGGCATTGGAACAGGCTGCCCAGGGAGGTGTTCCAGAGTGGTCAGGCAACGGAACAGGCTGCCCAGGGAGATGCTAGAGTCCCCATCCCTGGAGGTGTGCAAGAAACCTGTGATCATGGCACTTGGGGATATGGTTTGCTGACCATGGCAGTGTTGGGCTGATAGTTGGACTGGATGACCCTAGAAAGCTTTTCCAACCTTCATGACTCTATGACTGACTGATGCAAAAAGGTGGCCAGAGAAGAAGGGAAAGAAACACCAAAAGACCAAAGCTGTGTTTTTAAAGACTGAATCACTTCTAATTTGGGGAAGCCTTTCTGCAAAGAGGAATGAAATGAATCTTGGGTGGCTCTGTGCAGCCTCTAAGGAGCAGAGCATTTGCACCTCCTCTATTTACACACTCAGGGCCTCATTTTGTTCTATACTGCTGGGAGATTTGCTGGTAAAATTGTGCCTAAAGAATAAAAAAACTGCTGTTTATTTGGTAGTTTTCCTACTGGGGTATGATTAGTTTAAGCAGGCAGGGATATTCCCTGCTGGAGCTATGCTATCTGCTTCTTTTAGAGCAGAAAAAAGATCTTTTTTTCCCCCCTCTGTGAGATTTTGATGCATCCCACCTCTAGCAAAGACAGATGGATTTGTTTATCTGCTGTAAGGTCCAGGGACAGTTTATAGCTTGTTTTGCTTCGTGTCATTGGGAAGATTCTTATTTCTGAGCAAGGAAGGTGGTGACAACCACGTGAGTCACGGTGCAAAAACCATCTGCAGGCTGCTGCCCCTGTCCTAATAGGCTTAAAGGAATTAGCAGTGATGTAAATAATGGTTCTGTGTGCAGCTGATGGGCAAGGCAGGGCAGCAAAACAGACAGAGAATGGTTTGGGTTGGAAGGGACTTGAAAGATCATCCAGTTCCAACTCCCCTGCCATAGGCAAGGACAACTCCCACCAGCTCAGGTCGCTCAAGGTGCCATCCAGCCTGGCCTTGAACACCTCCAGGGAGGGAGCATTCACTGCCTCCCTGGGCAAACTGTGCCAATGTCTCACTTCCCTCACTGCAAATAATTTCTTCCTGATATCCAATCTAAATCTCCTCTCCTCAAGCTGAAAGCCATCGCACTACAGTCCCTCCCCAGCCTATCCCTTCAGATACTGAAATACAGCTCTAAAGGTCCCCCTGGATCCTTTCATTTCCAGGCTAAAGAGCCCCAACTCTCTGCCCTGTTCCCATAGGGGAGGTGCTGCTGCCTGCTGATTATCTTAGTGACCTCCTCTGGACCCACTCCATAAGTTCAATGTCCAAAATGGACATCGAGGGCACCATTTAAAGGGTGTGTTTGGGGTGAAGCTCTTCTCTCCTGATTCCTGCAAAACTAACACCATGCAGCGAGGAATTCAGCCTGATTTCTAAAGAGCAATGCTAATGGCCTTGGGCAAGATGGATTGTTTAATTAAGAATCCAATCAGCACCTCGAGACATTAAGATTTGAAGGCTCAGTCTGAGCCTGGAGCAGGGTTCGTGTGCGCAGCTCTGTAACGCCCTGCAGTGGTTCAGCTTGGCCCAGGGAAAATCCCACTCCAGATGTTCTGAAACTGAGCAACAAGAAGCATACAACCATGGAATTGTTTTGGTTGGAAAACACCTCTAAAAATCACCAAGTCCAACCCTTAATCCAGCACTGCCAGGTCACCACTAAAGCATGGCCCTCAGCACCACATCTCCACCTTGAAACCCCTTTCCACCACATCTCAGCTTAGAAACCCCTCCAGGGATGGGGCCTCCAGCACTGCCCAGCCTTGGCAAACCTCAAGGGCAATAGATTGTTCCTCATGTCCAACCTAAATCT
The DNA here is from genome assembly GCA_013400475.1 of Tricholaema leucomelas. NCBI lineage: Eukaryota > Metazoa > Chordata > Aves > Piciformes > Lybiidae > Tricholaema lacrymosa > Tricholaema leucomelas. Next base: position 205,257 of record WAAF01011398.1, read on the forward strand.
CCTGTGGTGTAACTTGAGGTCATTTCCTCTTATCCTATTGCTTGTTCCCTGGGAGAAGAGACCAAACCCAACCTGGCTCCAGCCTTCTTTCAGGAGCTGTAGAGAGCAATGACTTCTCCCCTCAGCCCTCTTCTCCAAACTAAACACCCCCAGCTCCCTCAGCTGCTCCTCACCAGCCCTGTTCTCTAGACCCTTCCCCAGCTTTGTTGCCCTTCTCTGGACCTGTCCCAACGCCTTACTGTCTGTTGTGCACCACTGAGTCTGCCCTCACCCTCTTGCTGAGCATTGCTCAGATGCCCTCTCAGGCTGCGCTTCTCCAGGCTCAACAGCTTCAGGGCTCTCAGCCTTTCCTTTTCACAGAGATGCTCCAGGCCCTCAGAGCCTCCACAGGACTCTCTCCAGTAGTTTCCCATCTCTGTTGAACTAGAGATAACCTCTCACTGACAACAGGAGTCCTCTTTATCCAATTTACAGCTTTCTGAAGTTCACAGAACCATAAAGTGGCTTAGATTGGAAGGGACCTCAGAGATCATCTACTCCAACCTCCCTGCCATGGGGCAGGGACACCTCACAAGCAGACTCAGCTGCTCAAAACCTCATTCAACCTGGCCTTCAACACCACCAGGGAGGAGGAGGAGCAGGAAGTTGGAGCTTTATAATTGTAAAAAAATGAGTAATTGGATGATTCCCCCCCCCAGCTATTTTGTTCTTGCTTGAATCCACATTTCAGGCCACATAGCTGAGCCATGAGAATGTGAAAATCAGGGAACTGGTGGTGTTGGATGGATGGTTGGACTTGATGGTCTGAGAGGTCTCTTCCAACCTTACTGATTCCATGTAGGAAAGAGGGAAAAAAAAATAAAGATTGCAGTGCAATGCAATAAACCAAAGCAGAAATCTCTCAGAGGGGTAAGTTGTGGGTTAGGAATGTTGGCTGGAGCAGCAAACTGTGTGCTGTTAGCCAGGATTATGTCCCACATTGTATACTCCCTGCCCTGCGTGCCGCTGAGGATCAACTTTTATTCCATGTAAGAAGCTCTGTGCCTCCCTCCTCCTTTTCCAAACAAAATAAAAGAGCCACAGGAGAAAAATAAAACAAACCCCAACAATATTCTCAAGCACTGCAAAGAATGTTGGGTTTGCAGCTTCAGTTTTGGGGCTTTGGGGAGTTGCCTGTGAGCATCACCTCGATTGCAGCCTGGCTGCTCTTCACCAGACCTTTGCATCCTTGGAATGTGTTTTAATAGGATCCTGATGGCATTTCCCAGCATAAAGGAGTGGGAGAGGGAGGACAGTTGCATTAAGATCTGTGGGATTGTGGACAGGACAGATTGATTCTGATAAGCTGACTGGTTTAGGTGACTATTTTGGATAGGAGAGGTCATGGACCTGGAGGGGACTAACGCAGTTGAGATGGAATTTCAAGTGGATTGAGAGATGAAAGGGAAGGTGAAGAGAGTTCATCAGCCTGCCCGAGAGAGGGGAGGGCAGAAATAAACCTCTGCAGTTCACCGTGCCAGTGTGGTGATGTGCAGAGAAGCTGGTTCCTGGCCACAGACTCAGGAGGGTAAGATCCTGGCTTTGGTTTTAAATCTTCACATCAATATTTCACAGAATCCATAAATAAACAGGTTTAGAATCATCAAAAAAAAAAAATCACAGAAGGCATCGGGTTGGAAGGGCCCCTGAAAGGTGAACTTATCCAACCCCCCTCTGCAGGCAGCAGGGACAACTCCAACTAGAGCAGGCTGCCCAGGACCACATCAAGTTTGACCTCGAGTATCTTCAGGGATGGGGCCACAACCACCTCTCAGGGCAACCTGTTCCAGCATCTCACCACTCTCATTGTGAAGAGCTTCTTCCTAATGTCCAACCTACATCTCCCCTGCTCCAGTTTCAGACCAGTGCCCTTTGTCCTATCCCCACAGGCTCTCCTCAATAGTCCTTCCCCAGCCTTCCTGTAGGTTCCCTTCGGATATCAAGACGCTGCTCTAAAGTCTCCCTGGAGCCTTCTCTTCTCCAGGCTGAACAGTCCCAACTCTCCTAGCCTGTCCTCGTAGCACTCTGACATCTTTCTGACCTCTCCTGAACCCACTCTGCCAGGTTCAAACCCTTTTTGTGTTGGGTGCCCCAGAGCTGGACACAGCACTGCTGGCGAGGTCTCAACAGAGCAGAGTGGCAGAATTACCTCTCTCCATCTCTTTGATGCAGCCCAGGATGCCATTGGCCTTCTGGGCTGCAAGTGCCTGTTGCTGGCTTGTGCCCAACTCCTCATCCATCAGCATCACCAAGTCCTTTTCTGCAGGGCTGCTCTCAACTTCTTCATCCCCCAGCCCAGACCCACCTCAAGGACTTTGCTGACCGCCCTGCAGGAGCTTGCACTCTGCCTTACTGAACCTCAGGAGCTTCTCCTGAGCCCACTTCTCCAGCCTGCCTAGGTCCCTCTGCATACCATCCTGTCCCTCAGGCTGGTCAACCACACCACTCAGCTTGGCACCATCTGCAAACCTGCTGATTTGTAGGGTAAACATACATCAAACCAGATCAGCTGAGAAGTGCTCAAAGACTCCCCCCCCTCCAAACGCTGTCCCCAAAGCAGCCAAGAGGATGGCAACACCAAATTGAGCCCCTGGGTGAGAGATGATGAAATACTACATAGATGTCCTAAAAATCCACCCAGAGCACAACAGCTCTTCAAGGAAAGGAAAAGAATCTAACCTCCTGTAGCCACCTGCACCTGCTGCAAAGGTTAAATGTGCTTTTAACGAGGAAAAGTCAAGTTCCTTCTTGCTGCAGAAATTCAAATGGCTGCTGCTCTCCCCTTGCCTCTGCAGGAAGAATGTAATTAAAGCCTGAGCTAATCTCCTGCCTTTGCTGGTGAGGTCCTGGGGAAATTGCTTTGTCATGGGAAAAGTCATATTTTGATGGGGGGAGAAAAAAAAAAATCAGCAGTCTGAAGGTCAGCTTCTAGGGTGGCACTTCACAGGCTCTTGTCACAGAAGGGAGATTTATGACAGAAAGTACATTACAGTAATTGAGATTAGGGTAAAAACCTGCTGGGGGTTTAACCAGGGCCTGACAAAACTGGAATCTGCAAAACAGGACTCAGTGAAATGTGGGTTTAAAGATGGGAAGCTGTGGCCTGGCTGTTGGGCAGGCCAAGTTATTTATTCTTTGCCTTTTGAGGATTTTAAGTGATGGTTTCTTAATGATTCTTTAATAACTGCCAGAAAAAGGAACATTCTTTTGCTTTATGGTGTTAAATCAGGTGGCTTTGTGCTTCCAAAGAGCAGTGAGGCTGGTGAAGGGGTCTAGAGAACAGGTCTGGTGATGAACAGTTGAAGGAGCTGGGGTTGTTCAACCTGGAGGAGGCTGAATGGAAACCTCATTGCTCTAACTCCCTGAAAGGAGGTTGGAATGAGGTGGGGTTGGTTTCTTCTGCCTAGTGCCAGGTGATAGAACTAGAGGAAATGACCTGAAATTGTGCCAGGGGAGAACTAGGTTGTAGATGAAGAAACATTTCTTTGCTGCAAGAATGTTCAGGGACTGGCACAGGCTGCCCAGGGAGGTGGTGGAGTCCCTATCCTTGGAGGTGTGCAAGGAATGTGTGGCCATGGCAACTGGGGACATAGTTTGCTGGCCATGGTGGTATTGGGTCAATGGCTGGACTGGATGGACTCAGAGATCTCTCCCAATTCAGAGTGAATTTTTTTACACCTTAACACTCAAGGTACTAAGGTAAGGCACAGAAAAGTCAGGGGTTGGAAGAGGCTGCCCAGGGAGGTGGTGCAGTTGCCATCTCTGGAGGTGTGCAAGGAACGTGTGGCCATGGCACTTGGGGACATGGTTTGATGGCCCTGCTGCTGCTGATGGTTGGACTCAATCTCAGAGGGCTTTGCCAAACAAAACAACTCTAGGATTCTATGCCCTTGCTTTAGAAGAAGTGAAATTTGGCTCTTTGTTGTTTCAGCAACACATCAAACAGTGACTCATGCCCCTGACCTCGAGCAGGTGGCACTTGGACCATCCCTTCCTAGCTGAAGCCCATGGAGGCAAGGCAGGGCTGGATTGTCTCCAGAGGCTCCAGCTTTGGGGTGGGAATGCTCTCAATTTGGCAGGCACACCACGGACACAGCTGAAGGAGAGCAAGGAGATGGATGAGCCAGCTGTCTGCAGCACAGAAATACAGGGCTGGAAATACAAAACCCCAACCCTTGGCATTCTTCCACCTGCTACTCCCCTACAGAATACCACTGCCAGAACCATGCCTCACCAGCAAAAAGGAGCTCAGAGACCACCCACACCTGGAAATATGTCCTGGAGTTGTCTGTACTTCTCATCTTCTTGGCAAGGAGAGAAGACAAAGGACAACAGCCCCCGAGCTCAGAGCTGACAGGGCGCAGATGCCAACTCTGGATGTTCCGTTCTGCTCTCCATGCTCACTGCCCCCAGAGCCACCAGCTGCTGCCAACACTTTGGAAGCAGCAGCAATGTGATGGGGACAGTTTCCTCCCTAAACACTGTGGGAAATGACACAGGGATTGAGACTGAAACTATTTATTCCATGGAGCAAACGTGAAGCTAAAACACCTCCTCAGAAAAGGCCCATGGAGAAGGACTGCCACGGTGTGCAGCAAGCAAAGCTAAAGACAATGGCAAAAGGTGCAACCTTCTCAGGATCACAGAGTCCTGGTGTTGAGACCACCAAGCCTAAGCACTCACCCAGAGCTCACAATCCCACCACTACTGCTAAGATGCTGCTGCTAACCCACATCCCTCTGCACCACATCCAACTGGCTGTGAAACACCTCCAGGGATGGCGACTCCACCACCTCCCTGGGCAGCCTGTTCTAGTGCCTGAGAATCATAGAATCAACCATGTTGGAAGAGACCTCCAAGATCATCCAGCCCAACCTATCACTCAGCCCTATCCAATCAACCAGACCATAGAACCATAGAAACAACCAGGTTGGAAGAGACCTCCAAGCTCATCCAGTCCAACCTAGCACCCAGCCCTGTCCAGTCAACCAGACCATGGCACTTCATGCAGGCTTTGCTTCAACACCTCCTGGGATGGTGATTCCACCACCTCCCTGGGCAGCCCATTCCAATGCCAATCACTCTCTCTGCTAATAACTTCCTCCTAACATCCAGCCTAGACCTCCCTTGGCACAACTTGAGACTCTGTCCCCTTCTTCTGTTGCTGGTTGCCTGGCAGAAGAGCCCAACCCCACCTGGCTACAACCTCCCTTCAGGTAGTTGTAGACAGCAATGAGCTCTGCCCTGAGCCTCCTCTTCTCCAGGCTAAACAATCCCAGCTCCTTCAGCCTCACAAGCCTATCTGGAAACAAATGTTCCCCATTCCCATGGGAGATGGGAGTGCTGCTGAGCTGAGGTGACATGCAAGGCAAAGTAGCCTGTGGAGCAGATCTGTGGGGCTTTGGTCCATTAAGACAGAACACCTACTTGTTATAAAAATAGGCAAATGGCTTCGCAGAGCTACTGCCTGTGGGCAAAGGCTATGGGAGGCTTCAGAAATAAACCTGACACACCACCCCCTGAACCCAGGAAGGACTCAGGAGAATGGATCACTTCATTTAAATGGAGCTTCTGAAGGTCACTGTGCCACAGAAATAGCCTGATGTGAGAAGATGTTTCCTGCTTGTCTCCATGCCTGGCAGGTGCTTGTGTGTCAGCAGAGGCTGTAAGAAAGGACAAAGCTCCTAATCCTCTGATCTTCCTCTTCACATTCTAACAGGATTTCCACTGCTGGAGAACTCATTTGTGGCCTGGCACAGTAAACCTCCTTCAGAAAGTACAACCAGCTCATGTTCTTCTGTGACTGGCCTGGACTCACCAGGGCTGCTTTCTAAATGCCAACTCTTTCATTCATTCACAGCATCCCACCATAGCGGGGGGGTTGGAAGGGACCTCTGAAGGTCATCCTGTCCAACCCTCCCCTGCTCAAGCAAGGCCAGCCACAGCAGCTTGCCCAGCATCACAATGCCCAGGTGGGTTTGGAAGCTCTCCATGAGAGGGAGACTCCACAACCTCTCTGGGCAGCCTGCTCCAGGCCTCCAGCACCCTCACACCAAAGAGTTTCTCCTCCTGTTCAGATGGAACCTCCTACTCAAATGGGTTCCACTTTGTACCCACTGCTCCTTGTCCTGTCTCTGGGCACCACTGAGAAGAGTCTGACACAGGATGTGCCACCCACAGGCAAAACACTTCATGCAAAGATGCTGTCATGGTTGTGCTGCTTCAAAGCCCTCACCTAGCTAAAACAAACTCTGCCATTGCATCTTCTTTCTGCTCCATCTCTCCCAGCTTTGCCACTTGATGTCTTCACTGACTGACTCCCATTTGCTTGCTTAGAAAAAGCCATGCCCTGTGTGCAACAGCCTTGGGGTTTGCTGCTAACAACATTTTTTCTTCCAGTACAGACAGTCAACATTGCCTAGGAGCAGTGTCCCCTTTCAGTCCAGCAGTCTACTGTCAAATATTTGCCTTAGTCACCACAGAAGCATGTGGTCTAACTTGGTCAACAAGCAGCCCAGAAGACTTGTCCCAAGGAATACTCGAGGAATAGAACTGCAGCCAACACCTCCTGGGATGCATCAAGAAGAGTGTGGCCAGCAGGTCCGGGATGCTTCTCCTCCCTCTTTGCCCTGATGAGGCCTGATCAGAAGTCCTGGGTCCAGTTCTGGGCTCCCCTGTTCAACAGAGACAGGGAACTATTGCAGAGAGTCCAGCAGAGGCTACAAAGATGTTGAGGGGCCTGGAGCAGCTCTGTGAGGAAGAAAAGCTGAGAGTCCTGGGGCTGAGAGCCTGCAAAAGAGCAACCTGAGAGGGGATCTGAGCAACGCTCAGCAAGAGCTAAAAGGGTGGGAGGCAAGAGGATGGGGCCAGACTCTTCTCAGTGGTGCCCAGTGACAGCACAAGGGGCAATGGGCACAAAGTGGAACCCAGGAGGTTCCATCTGAACAGGAGGAGAAACTTGTTTGGTGTGAGGGTGCTGGAGGCCTGGAGCAGGCTGCCCAGAGAGGTTGTGGAGTCTCCTTCTCTGCAGAGCTTCCAAACCCACCTGGCCATTGTGATCCTGGGCAAGCTGCTGGGGGTGCCCCTGCTTGAGCAGGGTAGGGGTTGGACAGGATGATCTGCAGAAGTCCCTCCCAATCCCCAGTTCTGCTGGGATCCTGTGAAGTGGTCCTGCTCTAGCTAGAGGGTGGGGGGAGATGACTCCCATGAACAGGTTATTCTGCCCTATGAACAAATGTTCAGTTTCTAATCCAGCTCCTCTAGGTTGTAGCAGCTCAGCACAACACTGCACCACAGCAGCAGCTCTCTAAAGTGGGCAATGATGCCATCTCCCTGTCACCATTGGACAAACACCATGAAAACAGTCTGCCCAAGACAGCAGTAATAAACAACACAGGTCACCATGCCAAGGCAGCCAGGTGGTCTATGGCACAGCTTCCAAAGGCATTGCCAGCAGGGCTGCTGACACCACAACACCACCTTGCACCAAGCTTTGCTTCTCCAGCTCAGAACTAACACAGGAGGCAATTCAGTGTGCTGGGCACCAAGATTAAATGGAGCTGTGAGCACTACCTAGCAAATTCTGACTGATGACACCCCTAACAGCTGGCAATGACAACAGTGGCAGCACCTGGAAAGGAGGAAGCATCTGACAGGGTTCTAATCTAGCTAAAAATGTCCCTGTTCAGTGCAGGGTCTTGGAACTAGATGACTTTTAAAGGTTCCTTCCAACCCAAACCACTCTATGGAATCACTGTCCCTGGAGGTGTGGCCATGGCACTTGGGGTCACAGTTTGATGGCCATGGTGGTTGGATTTGATCATCTCAGAGAGCTTTTCCAACCCAAACAATCCTATGGTTCTCTGATCTCCATCCCAAGCAGAGGGCTCGGCAGCACTGCCAAGCAAACCCCATCTTGATGGGCAAGCTTTGCTCTGTGCAGAAGCAGACCCTGACACATCTCTCTCAAGTGTATTTGGGTTATGGGGACACATCTGAGTGGAGGGAAGAGCAGAACTGGACTTGGACCTGGGTTTATAGCATTGGCATCAACTCAGGGGGAGATTTTTCCAGTGTGCTCAGCAACAACCTGCCCCAAACTACCTTCAGCACCAGTTCTGGTAGCCAACTCAGGAAGAGATTTTTCCAGAGTGCTCAGCAATGACCTGCCCAAAACCACCTTCAGGACCAGTTCTGGTAGCCAACCTCACATGGAAAATACCAGCCTCAGCTTTTCTCCCCAGCACTGCCTCTGATGCAGGGTAGGGCATCAGATAAAAAGCCTCCTTTGCCCAAGCTCTTGCTCCTACAGCAGCAATTCAAAAGCTTTCCATGGGAGATGACCCAGTCTGGACCAAGTCAATTATTAACAGTCTTTACCAGGATCAGTTTGACTCCAGTTCTGCCTTTCACTACACTGATTCAGCCACTAAAACTCAAAAGAATCATCAAGGTTGGAAAAGACCTCTAAGATCATTGACTCCAGGCTTCCACCCAACACCCCATGACCCCAAGTGACACATCTACTTGTGAACACCCCCAGGGATGGCTCCACCACCTCCCCTGGGCAGCCTGCTCCAATGCTCCAACTCACTCTGATTCAAACGGACACCACCAGAAATTCTGCAACTTCCACTCACATCCCATAAATCCTGGGAAAGCCACTAGAGCTGAGATGGGTGGATCTGTGTGGAATCAAATAAAACACTGCTCTGAAAGCAAAAACACCTGGTGGCATTTATCACTCTCTGGGCCAAACCCCCTTATGTCATCCTCAGCTCTACCACACAATTACACACTTTGAAGTTAATCCTTCTGCCTCTCAGGCTGTGAGCAATGTGCAGACAGCTCTGTGATCTCTTCCTTGTATTAAGGTGGGTAGGGTAGGGCAATGCAGCAGGGTGCTGCCACCCATCAGGCACCACTGATCTGCCCCAAGCTGCAGACCCATTAAAAAAAACTGCTGTCAAGATTAGGGTTTTGTGCCAGAGGAGCTCCTGCTGCTACCTTAGAACCAGACAATTGTTTGGGTTGCAAAAAACCTCCGGGATCAAGTTGAACCATCAAGCAGTGAGGTGGGGTTGGTCTTTTCTGCCTAGTATCAGTTGACAGGAGGAGAGGAAATGGCCTGAAATTGTACCAGGGGTCAGGGATAAGAAAAAATTCTTTCCTGCAAGAGTGGTCAGGGATTGGCACAGGCTACCAGGGTGGGTGGAGGAGTCCCCAGTCTCTGGAGGTGTTCAAGAAACTTGTGTCTGTGGCACTCTGAGACATGGTTTGCTGGCCATGGTGGTGTTAACAGCTGGACTCAGTGTTCCTAGAGGGCTTTTCCAACCCAAACAATTCTATGGTTGTAATTCTAAGAGCTCCACCCTGCCTGACCCAGTGCAGCCCCAGCTCAGGCACTGTGCTGTTTGTTTTGCAGGAAAATGCTAAACCTACAGATTTGGATGCCGAAGCAAAGCCAGTGAAGTGACTGCAAACACAGTCTTGTGTGCTGGGTTAAAGCCAGTGCTGGCTGGGGAGTGATAAACAACCTCCTGTTAATTGCACAGTTACAAATACACACTCGTGCCCCCAGTTTCTCACTCAGCCTCCTCTGCAGATGTGAAGGAAAGCAGAGCCACCCAACAATGCCTTCTCCAGTCACTCTTTGCAGCCAAGTTCAGGTACTGTTCCATTAGCAGTTACCACCCTTGGCCTCCCAGACCCCAGAAAGCTCCAAATCAGTGCCCATCAAGCCCTGGCACTGGCCACCAGACTCAGAGCAATGCCAAAGACTCACAGTGACCCCTCTCCCAGGGAGGAGCATCTGAGCAGGATGCTGCCAGACAGCAGAGCGTCCAAATGCATCCTTTGCCTTCCAGCACATGCTGTGATCAGTTTTAAAGCTCTCCAGATCCTGACCTGCCATCTGCTTCATTGCCTCCTTCCCCACACTCCTGAAGATGTTCTCCAAATGCCAGGTTTAGGAGCCCCTCCCATGTCCACAGGCTTTTGCCATGCTCCCATCAACAACAGTCCTGCTGGAACCAGTCTAACTATCAAGATGCTGAGATGCAGGTCTCCAGAAGACAGCGTTTGAAGGAGCAGCAAGAAGCAGCAGAGCCCAGTTTATAAGTGTTTTAAAGCAGTAAGAACCACCCAGACTCCAGCAGCCCTGAGCAGGAAAGCAGAAATAGTCTTGCCCCGAGAACTTGTGGGAGGGCTCCAACCACCCTGAGGTATTAGGATGGTAGAATCCCATCCTGGTGTCCAAAACTCCTGTGGCCATGGCACTTTGGCACATGGTTTCATGGCCACGGTGGGGTTGGGTTGATGGTTGGAGCAGATGACCCTGGAGATTTTTTCCAACGCAAACATTTGTGAGTCTACCTTCAGACACCAGCACCGAGACGGCAGCGACACAAGTTCAGCAGGCACCTGGTGAGAAGAGCTGGAGCCAAGCTGAGCTCTGCTCACACGTGTCTCACACACGATTACAACACAGGCCAGAAGAAAGCTGAAAGCTTCTCCCTGCCCAAAGCAAACCCTCTGCACCCCGAGCACAGAACAGAGGCTCCAATGGAATCTGCCAGCGCTGCAGAAGCAAAAGGAAGCACAATCCCAATACGTTTAACAACTCAATTAGCATAATGCTCAGCAGGCAGAAACCTGCTTCCCTGACCTTCTTGAAATGCTGATCTGGAGCTATTGATGAGTCCTTCCTATGTGTGCTGTGATTCAGCTCCCAGAAGTCAAGGAAACATCCCCTGTCCTGGCAGGTTTAGTGAGAACAGGTCAGACACGAAAAATCTCTCCTGCAGCTGCACACCACCAGAGAGAAACCACCAGCACCTCTCTCCTACCTGGTAGGTTTGTACTTAGGAGAGGAGCAAAAGATCTGAAGCAGCAGAAACTCCTCTGTCATCAAATCCACTCACTTGTTCTCTCCTTCGAAGGTAGTGACCACAGAGAGCTGCAGGGATTTGTTCCCAAGTACCCATTTTGTGGAGAACACAAAGTGAACAGCACAGTGACTGCTAAGAATCACAAGATCCCTCGATCCCAGCACGGTGAAGGTTGGAAGGGACCTTTGGAGATCATGCAGTCCAACCCTGCTGCAACACAGGGGGACCCACAGCACCTTGTCCAGCATCACAATGTCCAAGTGGGTTTGGAAGCTCTGTAGAGGAGAAGACTGCACAACCTCTCTGGGCAGCCTGCTCTAGGCCTCCAGCACCCTCATACCAAAGTTTCTCCTCCTGTTCAGATGGAACCTCCTGTGCTCCACTTTGTGCCCACTGTCCCTTGTCCCGTTGCTGGGTACCACTGACAAGAATCTGGTCCTATCCTCCTGCCCCCCACCTTTTAGATCTTGCACTGAGCAGATCCCTTCCAAGACAGCTCTTCTCCAGGCTCAACATCCTCAGATCTCTCAGTCCTTGCTCCTCAAAGAGCTGCTTCAGGCTCTTCAGCACCTTCAGAGCCTCCACTCTGGTGGTTCCTTGATTCTCTTGAACTGGGGAGCCTAAAACTGGACCAAAGACTCCAGATGTGGCCTCACTACAGCAGAGCAGAGGGAGAGGAGAAAATCCTTCAACCTGCTGACCACACTCTTCTACCTACACCCCAGGGCACCATTTGCCTCTTGGCCATAAGGGCATATTGCTGGCTCATGGACAACTTTATTGTCCACCAGCACTCTCAGGTCCTTCTCTGCAGAGCTGCTTTCCAGCAGGTCACCCCCACAAGCTGTACTGGTGAACCAGTGTTGATGTTACAAGCTACATAAACTCAGAGATGTTTCAGAAGACACTACTATTGGCACAGACCAAGAGATTTATTGTCTTGGCCAAAACTGTTACTGTGGGTTTGAACATGGCAAGGGAAAAAATCCTGTATCAGTTGCAGCTGTGAACTGCCAGAACAGGCTGATGTTTAGGTAAGTTGATTAATCATGTTGATTAAAACATTCCTACCCATAGCTGTCATGTGGTGGTGCCAACAGTCAGGGCACTGTTTGACAACAAATAACAGAAATGGCATTTTTTTGAAGGTCTCCAAACAAAGGCATGAGCCAGCTGAGCTCCACAGCTTCAGCACAGACACTCAGTTTAAAGGCACCTGTGACCAGCAGGACCAGTGAGGTGATTCTCCCCCTCTGCTCTGCTCTCCTGAGACCCTACCTGCAGTATTGGATCCAGTTCTGGGGCTTCCAACACAAGGGAGACATGGAACTGTTAAGAGAGGGTCCAGGGAGCTGGAGAACCTCCCCTATGGTTACAGGCTGAAAGAGTTGGGGCTGTTCAGCCTGGAGAAGGTTCCAGGGAGACCTTAGAGCAGCCTTACAGTATCTGAAGTGAGCTACAAGATTGCTGAGGAGGGACCTGCAGCAAGGGATTGTAGTGACAAGATGAGAGGCAATGGCTTTGAGCTGGAAGAGGGCAGACTGAGACTGGAGATTAGGGAAGAATTCTTTGCAGTGAGGGCAGGGAGACACTGGAACAAGTTGCCCAGGGAAGTTGGGGATGCTCCCTCCCCAGAGATGCTCAAGGCAAGGCTGGACAGGGCTTTGAGCAATCTGGGCTAGCGGGAGGCATCTCTACCCATGGCAGACGATTAGAACTAGATGAACTTGCAGGTCTCTTCCAATCCAACCCACTCTCTGATCCCCTGATCTATGCTCATTTTATTCAATGAGGGATTGTGAGTTTTCTCAGTGGCCAAAAAATCCCAACCCTAAGCTGAATGCTTTCGTTCCAGATGAGACAGCTCTTGTCCGCTCAAAGCCTTGTATGGCTGAACATACTCGCAAGAGATAAACACCCCTCCTGAATTTTGGCACAGCTCACTGCCTACCAAGAGTCACTGATACCATGAATTGAGAAAGCAGCCAGAATTAATCCAAGCTGACATCTGGGCTCATTAAGAGAAGGGAACAAACACAAACTTCAACCCCGCTCCTCTTTATGGCTTGCAAACTCTCATCAGCGCCGTAACGGAAAGATCTTTGCTTTGCCACCGGAGGAATAACAAGGTTTAGAAGTTCACTTTCATCACTACCACTTGTTGAAAGGCACAGGGGGGAAACAAAAAAATAAAGCTTGTGTTTCACCAAATCCAAGAGGAGAAGAAACAGGCAGTAGGAAAATAATCAACAGGGCCAGGAAAGCACCCAACAGGGCCACAAAAACAGCCAGCAAGGCAATACCCAACAGAAGGGGCTCATGTGTGGGTTCACAACAGATTCTACTAAGATTCTACTAAGATTCTACTAAGATTCTACTAAGATTCTACTAAGATTCTACTAAGATTCTACTAAGATTCTACTAAGATTCTACTACTTTCATGTATTTCACTAAAAGTCTTTTGATCCTTACAAACCACAAAGGATAAAATAGTTTGCCAATAAGATCCCACTAAGATCCCACTACTTTCATGCATAAAGTCTTTTTACCCTTACAAAGGGTAAAAAATGGAGGGTAAAATAGTTTGCTACTAATGTTCCACTGATATTCCACTTTTTAGTTATTTCACTAAACCACTGCTGGCTTTTTTACCCTTGGAATCTCTGAAGGGTAAAAAGAGCTCCCTAAAGCCAGTGCCCTAGTATTTCCAAACCAGTATTCCACTAAAGCCTTTGTAGCTTTTGACCTTTAGAAGCTCTGAAGGGCAAAATTCGTTTTAACCCACTAAAGAAATCCTTCCAAGGCATTGATGCCTTCTTTGTCTCCTCTCCCACGCATCAAAACTAACTTATTTCAGACCAAAACAACAAAATGCAGCCAAGTTCTTTTTCCTCTCTATTTGCATCCACCTTCTTTGTCTCCAAGCTCTGCTTCTGCAGTCCAGTTGCAGTTGTCTGCTCCCAGACACACAGTCAGAGAGCTTCCTGGGAATGCCAGAGCTTTGGGACTTCGCTGCCGGACTGTAAGTGGGTCACGGCTGGCACTGGACCTAATGGGCTGCTGGGATCATGGCAATGCTCTCCCCAGCCCCCAGCCAAATCAAGGGGATGTTCTGACCTGGAAAAAACTCAGATCTCCTACAATCCCCTGCATCAGAGCTAAGGCTGCCAGGCCCCTCTCCTACAACCCCCTGCATCAGAGCTTAGGCTGCCAGCCCCCTCTCCTACAACCCCCTGCATCAGAGCTAAGGCTGCCAGCCCCCTCTCCTACAACCCCCTGCATCAGAGCTTAGGCTGCCAGACCCCTCTCCTACAACCCCCTGCATCAGAGCTTAGGCTGCCAGACCCCTCTCCTACAACCCCCTGCATCAGAGCTTAGGCTGCCAGGCCCCTCTCCTACAACCCCCTGCATCAGAGCTTAGGCTGCCAGCTCCCTCTCCTGCAACCCCCTGCATCAGAGCTTAGGCTGCCAGCTCCCTCTCCTACAACCCCCTGCATCAGAGCTTAGGCTGCCAGCTCCCTCTCCTACAACCCCCTGCATCAGAGCTTAGGCTGCCAGCTCTACCTGCTACAACCCCCCAGCAGAGCTTAGGCTACCAGTCCCCCCTCCTACAACCCCCCAACAGAGCTTAGGCTACCAGCCCCACCTCCCACAACCCCCCAACAGAGCTTAGGCTACCAGCCCCACCTCCTACACCCCCCCAACAGACCTTAGTTAGGCTAAGGCTGTAAAATCAGCCCAAAGTGACCCCAAAGCTGGAGCTGCTGGCATGCTGCAGACAGACTCTTTGGAGAACTGCTGGAACGCAGCAGTTTTCCCTCCAAGTGAAGGCTGTTGATAACAATTCAGCTGCTGAAGGTCTAGTTATCTTTTGCTCCTTGTTCCAGCAGGCTTAATGAACACCCTGACTCATAATTACTACAGTAGTAAGAAGCTCCCAGCTCTCACACTGCCGCCAGACCAACACTCATCTTTCCCAAGGCATGCAACAGATTTATTGTAGCCCAAAACAGGACTGTTTCAGCACTTAATTCTGGTAACAACTCTCAATAAAAGGGTCTAAGTGGTTTAAAGTAGCCCAGATCTGCCCTCCCCCACTTCACCCCCAGTGTTTAAGTGCACGTTTGTGGGATGTGACTCAAAGAAACACCCCTGAGCAACCTCAGGATAATCATCTTCTGTAGTTCCAGGCTGCTTAAATAGCATCAGCACAAGCACCCAAGACTAAGAAAAAAATCATTTGCTCTTCTCGAGCATGTTTTGTGGAGATGAAGGGTACCAAAAGCTAATTCAAACATGTCACAGAGATGAAGAGTATCAAAAGCAAATTTGAGCATGTTTTGTAGAGATCAAGAACAGAAGAAAAGCAAATTCAACTCCTGTCATTTCAACATCATCCTAAGGTGTTCACAAACTGTGGCAATCCCTATTAACAATCTCTTCTTGTGCAGATGCCTTGAACAAAAACATCCCCAAGCAGGCTGGAAAGCTGGTTGAAAGTTTTCTTGCCTGCAGGAGTTCCAGCATCACCTATTTCCAGAACAAATCAAAGATGGTAGGAAGCAGGAAAAGATTTTTTTCCTCTTGCTTTGGGAAAGCAGTCTCAAGATGAAGCTGTTTCTGGAAGCAAACTTCCTTTAGAGTCTAGATTATTTAAGCCTAGGCTTGAGGAACATCAACATCATCATCCAGCAGACACTTCCCTCTCTGATCAGGTGGCCAGGTCATACCAGCCAAAGCCAAGGGCAAGGTCCTGCAGCTGGGTCAAGGCAATGCCAAGCACAAATCTAGGCTGGGCAGTGAGCGGTTGGAGAGCAGCCCTGAGGAGAGGAACTTGGGGATGCTGCTGGAGGAGAAGCTCAGCAGGAGCCAGCAGTGTGCACTTGCAGCCCAGAAAGCC
>WAAF01011398.1:224988-250954 GCA_013400475.1 Tricholaema leucomelas
AGCCCCACCAGCCTTGGCCTCCTGAGCCTTAGACTCCCAAGCGCCCAGAGCCCCACAAGCCTTTGCCTCCCAAACCCCCAGAGCCCCACAAGCCCTTACCTTCCAAACCCCCAGAGCCCTGCAAGCCCTTACCTCCCAAGCCCTTGCCTCCCAAGCCCCCAGAGCCCTACAAGCCCTTACCTCCCAAGCCCTGAGAGCCCTGCAAGCCCTTACCTCCCAAGCCCTGAGAGCCCCACAAGCCCTTACCTCCCAAGCCCCCAGAGCCCCACAAGCCTTTCAATAATATCTATTTCCCAGTGACAACTGATGTTATTTTTCTCCTTTGGGGGAAATGAGGCACCCAGGAAGCAGGTTAACTACCCTCAGAGGAGTCCGCAGACACTCCAGGGGCTCAATTAGCATCCAGAATGACACAGGACTACAACACAACCAACCACCCAACCATGAGCATCATCAGAAATGACCCTTTTCCCCTAGTAGCTGGTCAGGAGGGAGCAGGTACTCTGCCCTCTCAGCCCCAGAACTGCAGCGTGAGCACAAACCTTGGGCTGGCAACGCTCACAGCGTTCACTGCTGCACAGAAAGTGAGACAGGGAGGACAAAACGACAAAGCCAAGGATTCCAATTAAGAAGCAGCCCTGCATTGTGACTGCCTTTAGGGACTTTCCACACGACGGCCGGCACTCGACACTGGCACTCATCAGAAAAGAAACATTTAGCTCAGAATCAGTTCAGAGCCTGGTCTGAAAGAGAGCAGAGCGAAGCTTATGAGTCTATTCACACCGAATGGTACAGCTAGCAAAAGCTAATTACAGGCTGCACCTTCTGTTTATACAGGATTCCTACCTCTGTAATTATTCTGAAGTAGAAAGGCTTTAGAGATTTACTGGCTAATAAATATCCTTGGCTAAAAACTAGCATAGGATCACAGGATGGTTTGGGTTGGAAGGGACCTTTACAGATCATCCAGTTCCAACCCTCCTTCCACTAAGCCTTCCAGACTGACTCCGAAGAGAAACCAAGCAAAGCTTAACCTGAGAGCAGACAGAAGTCCTGCTAGGATCCAACCAACCTCAGTTTCAAGGCTCTAGATGCCTCCACAATGAACATAGACTTTGCTATCCCAGAATGGTTTGGGTTGGAAGGGACCTTTACAAATCACCCAGTTCCAACCCTCCATGCCATGGGCAAGGACACCTTCCCCTAAGCCTTCCAGTGTGAGTCTGAAGAGAAACTAAACAAAGCTTAACCTGAGAGCAGGCAGAAGTCCTGCTAGGATCCAACCAACCTCAGTTTCAAGGCTCTAGATGGCTCCAAATTGAACATGGACTTTAGTATCCTAGAATGGTTTGGGTGGGAAGAGACCTTTCAAGCTCATCCAGTCCAATCCCCCTGCACTCACCAGGGACATCTGCAACTACAGCAGGTTGCTCACAGCCCAAACCAACCTGAGCTGCAATGCTTCCAGGGATGGGCATCAACCACCTTTGAGCAACCTAGGCCAGGCTCTCCCCACCCTCAGAGTCAAACATTTCTCCCTTCTCTCCACTCTGAATCTCTCTCTTTTAGTTTCAAACCATCACCCCTCATCCTATCACAACAGATCTTGCTCAACATTCTGTCCCCCAACTTTCTTATTTAGCCCCTTTAAGCACCAAAAGGCCACCAGGTGGTCTCCCTGGAGCCTTCTCTTCTCCAGGCTGAAATAGCCTCAAAGATTATAGGGCTGGGTGGTAGATTAGATTGGATGATCTTGGAGTTCTCTTCCAACCTGGCTGATTCTGTGATTTGTGGGTTTTTTTTAAACCAGAAAAAGGCACTGGATAGGGCTGGGTGCTAGGTTGGACTGGATGATCTTGGAGGTCTCTTCCAACCTGGTTGATTCTATTCAATTCTAAAGGAAGAAAATCCTATCAAAGAAGAAAAAAAAAAAAAAGATCAATTCCTGAAAGACTTCTTGGGAAAGAGCCTTTACCCTGGGGAAGCTGCCAGGGAAGTTTATGAGCATTTCTGCCATACATCTTCTGCTTCCCCACCACACCCTAAGAACGTCAGAGGAAAACAAAGAAAAGGAAGATGTAAGAGAAAAATAAATCGTAATAAATGAAGAGATCTGAAGCCTTCCCGTTTCTAGAAGGGGGACAAGGAAAAGAAAATGCCAGCAAGCTTCACTTCTGGCACGAAGTACCTCCGAGGAAGCTAAACAACTTCACAGTTACCCTGGAAACATAGTTCACCTCTCCAGCCTACCGGCAGAGCTGGCTGCAGTTACCAGCCTGGAATAAAACAGCACTTTGGACAAAATATCCACTGCTGGGGGCTGCAATCCCTCCAACGTTTCATCAGGAGCAGTGCCTGAAGAGAAATCTGTCACTGAACTCTGAAGACTCCCATCTGGAGGGATGATGGAAGGCTATGGTAGCTGGGAATGGTGCAGCAGCAGAGCTCCACCATCTGCCGAGCGCCAGCTCCCCTAATCCCATTGCTCACCCGCAAACGACAATCAGCGGATTACACCACAGGAATAGAAGTCAAGTCAACACCTGAATCCAGGGGATTAACCTCCTACCTTCCGACGGGAGGGACGAAGGAAGAGCAACAACGCTGCAGGCAACAAACAAGGGAGGGCAAAACTAGCTCCCTACACCGCCAGACGAGAAATAAAGCGATGGCAGAGATCCCTCTATCCCAGCCTGGTGGGGGGTGGAAGGAACCACTGCAGATCATCCAGTCCAACCCCCCTGCTCAAGCAGGGTCATTCACAGCAGCTTGCCCGGGAGAACAATGCCCAAGTGGATCTGGAAACCCTCCACAGAAGGAGATTCCACAACCTCTCTGGGCAGCCTGTGCCAGCACCATCACACAGGAGTAATTTCTCCTCCGGTTCAGCTGGTTCCAGCTTGCTTCACCCTCTCAGAATCCCAATTTTGCTCTTGACCGTGAAGATCTCCATGCAAATTGAGGGATCCAGGACCCGACCTCTGCGTGATCTTTTCACCCCTAAGCAGAGCTCTGCACCCCTCCATCCACACCTACACCACTTCCAGCTGGAGTTACGATGCACAACGGACAGCGGGGTTGTGTAATAGAGGAGAGCGACAGAAACTTGACGCCTAAATGTCAGACCTGCTTCCAAAATAAATCCATACTCCCGCTGATGTGCCACAAGGGAAAGGATGCGCACCCACCAAGTGCAAAAAAGAACCAGCGCGATGACCTCAAACTGCCACCTAAATCTAACTCTAGAGAGCAGATCCATACCCTCAAGTCCAAAACCGAAGCACTTCTGAAAGTCATGAACCCTCTGCAGACCACCAGCAGGAACCCACACGGCTGTGAACTCCTTAGTGGGGAGAAACGCGGGGCGGGGGGGCAGGGAGGAAAACATCTTTATTTGGAACATTTAAGCACATTAGCATCACTAATCCGAAGGGGAACAGATAATTGGAAGCTCTTACCCAAAGCATCTTGGCTTACAAAATAAAGCTCTAATCTACTCACCAACAGAACATCATACCCAGGGGCCACCAAAACCAGCATGAAAACCACCCAGAACCGCACCCAGAGATTTCAACCACCAGAGATTTTTGTCTTTTTTCCCTTTCCCCCCCTCTCCTCTCTTTTTCCCTTTCCCCTCCTCTCTTTTTTCCTTCTTCTCCCCTCTTTTTCCCATTCTCTCCCCGCTCTATTTCCCTTTCGCCCCTCTCTTTAAGGCGTACACAGAACGGTCCAGCTTCTCCTCTCGCCCTTGCCTTCTGACGCAGTGAAAAGCAAGCACCGAGGCCACCCCAAAACCACCGTGTTTGACCCATCGGTGGGAGTTTGCCCTCTGAGTGCCCGTGTGTGTGTGTCCCCGTTACCGAGTAACTGGGAGCACAACTCCCGGGAACCCCGGGGGGACTCTAAGAGCCGGCCCGGCGAAAGGTGGTAGGAGACTCCAGGGTAGGAGACTCCAGGGACCGTGCTCCTCCAAGAGCAAACGAACCTCCCCCCACCGAGTCTACCCCCGGTACTCACCGGAACGGCAGCACCGGTTCGTCCCTCCAACCAACACGGGACAGCGCTGAAGACGGGGGAAGTTCCAAGCCAAACTTTAAAACGCACCACGGCACCTCAACGGCCTCTCCTATGGCTGGACACAACCGGACACCCCCACCCGAATGGGGGGGGGGGGGGAGGAGGAGGTGGAGCGGGAACGGGGGCGGAGCCGCCGGGACGGCGGGGGATGGGGAGGAAAATGGAAAAGGGGCGGGGGTGAGGAGGTGGGTAGCCCTTCCGAGCTTCCCGGTGAGGAAGGGGCGGCTGGCTACAGCGGGAGGGTTACAGAAAGGGGTAAGGTTATGGGTAGGCCGCGCTGTTTGCCCCGTTCCCGGTGCCCCCTCCGGAGCCGCCGGTGGCGGCATGCGCGCGCGCAGCCCAACCCGGGCCCGGCCCCGGTCCACTCCCCCCCGCGCCCCTCCCCTGCCCTCCCCCCCGCGCGGGAAGCGCCGCTGTTACCGTGGCAACCGCGCGGCTCATTGGCTGGCTCCCTGGCATGGCTCCGCCCCCTCCTCTTCCCCCTCCCACGGGCGCCGTCACGGAGCGCGCGAGTTCGCGGCCCGGCGCCACCTGAGGGGGGTTTCGCCCTGCCTCGTGTCGGTAGCCTGAGGGACAGAGCCCCCGACCGTACCGACGGAACTGTCGGGCTTGGAAAAGGTCTCTACGGTCATCCAGTCCAACCATCTGCCCAGCAAACCGTGTCCCCAGGGGCCGTGGCCACTCGTTGCTTGCACACCTCCAGGGATGAGGACTCGGCACCTCCCTAGGCAGCCTCTGCCAATTCCTGACCACTCTTGCGGCAAAGAAGTTTTTCCTCATTTCCTGAGCCTCCCCTGGCACCATTTCAGGCCATTCCCTCTCCTTCTATCACCTGAAACTAAGGAGAAGAGATCAACCCCACCTGGCTCCAACCTCCTATCAGGGAACTGTAGACAGCAATGAGGTCTCCCCTCAGCTTCCTCTTCTCCAGGCTGGACATCCCCAGCTCCCTCAGCTGCTCCTCCACAGCCCTGTTCTCCAGACCCTTCAGCTTTGTTGCCCTTCTCTGGACGTGCTCCCTCCCCTCAATGTCCTTGTTAGAGTGAGAGGCCCAAAACCAAACACAGGATTTGAGTTGTGGCCTCAGCAGTGCCCAGTACAGGGGGACAATCCCTGCCCTAGTCCTGCTGGCCACACCATTGCTGATCCAGGCCAGCATGCTGGTGGCCTTCCTGGCCTCCTGGACGCATCCTGGCTCGTGTGCCAACCAAGTCTTCTTTCACCAGACAGTTTCCAGCCACTCTGCCACAAGCCTGGAGTGTTCATGGGGTTGCTGTGACCCAAGTGTAAGCAACTGGCACTTGGCTTTGTTAAACCTCAACCAGCTGACCTCAGCCCATCTGATCTCACCCTCCAGCCTCACACCACCTCTGCTTCTGCTCTTTCTCCTTCCCTGCCTGGAGCAGCTGGGCTCTAGTTGCAGGTGTCCATGCTGGCTGCAGTGGGCTTGGACCAGATGACCTTTAAAGGTCCCTTCCCAACCCAAGCCACTCCATGATTGAAGGACAGCACAGCAGCCTGCTTTCTCCTCCTCTGGGGACACTTCTCCTCAGATGTCAAATGTTTCTCTACAGCTGGGGACGTTGCTGCTCAGCCAGGCAGCCCTCCCTAAACAACGCCCCCCGAGTCACTACGTGTGCCTGCAGTCACCTCGGTGGCCCCACCACCTTCTCCAAGGCCATGGCAGGGTGGCAGTCACTCAAACGCTCCAAATGCTGGGGGTTGTCGTTACAAAAGGTGTGGTTTTCGTGTGACTGAGTCCAAAGTCATCTCCCCAGGAGACTGGTGACTCACGGCAGACAGGCAGTGCCCACATTATGTCTGGGGACAAAGGAGGACCTGGCTGGCAGCAGGTGTGGCAGCAGCCGACCAGGAGGGCTCACGGTGTGGCAGGCAGGAGAAGGCAGCTCCACATGATCCCTCCATCCCTGAGCAAGACCTTCAGAGGTCAAGCAGCAGGGGCCATGTCCCAGCTGCCAGCTGGGAACTTCCCGATCAGCCATTAACCAGCCCTGGAGGGAGCAGATTTAAAGCTCAGCTCCTTGCTGAGCAAACCACGCTGATGGATCTCCCCCGTGCCCCTGAGCTGCTGGAGGGAGGTGACATTGCCATGCCTTGCCTGCACAGTAGCTGCCTCCAAGCAGGTGCATGGATGGGGGCCAGCAGCAAGGCTTCAGCAGCAGAGCCACCCAACTCTGTAGCAGCTGCAGGGATAAAGCAGCACCTCCTCTGTCCTCACCCTTGCTGTGCACACCCACAGCCCATTTACATCCAGATCCCTTTCCCACAGCCCTCCCCCCCCACTTCTCCCAAATCAGGATAATGTCTGTGTTTTCCCCACCTTAGCAATCCTTTCATCTTCACCGCACATGCAAACCCAAAGGGATCCCAGTTCCGTGACTCATTTGCCTTTCTCTTTTCCAGCAGTCAAGGCACAACCCATCCCCTCACCCACTGATCCCTCCCAGCACCCTTCCCTGGCACCAGTCACCCCCATGCCGGCACCCACCCCACAGCTCAGGCTGGTATCTGCCCCTATGGGAGAGGATGATCCATGGCTGGGATCAGCGTCTGCAGAGAGGGTGTTACTGCTTCTTGCACCTCTTTGAAGTGGTTCTTCTTCCATCCTTGGCTTGGGAGCCCCTGCTGTAGCATGTGGGGCTTTCAGCAAGTCATGAGAAGCAATAAAATCCTCTGCTCAGTTATTCAGGAGCCTCTCTAATGGCAGCACCCTTCCCAGAAAACCACCTCCAGGCAGCAAGAGGAGAACTGGCCAAGCCAGGCTCTGCAGGCTATGTAGCCTCTGGGAGGCTGCATTCAAATGGTTGGCTTCAAGAAGCACAGACTCGTTCCCAAGAAGCTGCTCCCTCGTTTCCCACTGTCTGAGGAGGAACCTCAGCCTGTCCTTTCTGGAGATGCCTGGGGAGATGAGACCTGGGAGCTTCAAAGCAGCCACAAAAACTCTCGGTGCATCAAGCCCTGGCAGGCCAGAGGCAGCAGCTGCACCTGCAGGACTGCAGAGCTGCGGGGTAGATGCAGTGGTGTGGAGCAGGCCTGGGCTTGACCAGCCTCCAGTGCAAAGCTGCAGGGGCCAAATCCTCACCTGAACGCAGCTCATGTTGCCCTGGGGGCATCCTGACCGTGCAGGTCCAGCAGACAGTGGAGATCCATGGGACTGACTGTGGGGAATTGGGAGCCTCATCAACCATCACTCGGGGGCAGCCAGGAACCCCACTGGACAGCTTGCTGAGCCCTCACATCCCAGGAAGGAGAACCATCATCCAACCATCACCCAAAGGTCACCCAGCTGTCACCCAACCACCACCCAACCATCACCCATTGCCACCTGACAAGAGCAACAAAGCTGAAGAAGGGTCTGGAGAAGAGAGCTGGGGAGGAGCAGCTGAGGGAGCTGTGGGAGTCAAGCCTGGAGAAGAGGAGGCTGAGAGGAGACCTCATTGCTCTCTGCATCTCCCTGAAAGGAGGTTGCAGTGAGGTGGAGTTGGTCTCTTCTCCTTGGTTTCAGGTGATAGAAGGAAAGGAAATGGCCTGAAATTGTGCCAGGGGAGAGTTAGGTTGGAGATGAGGAAAAATTCCTTTGCTGCCAGAGTGGTCATGGATTGGCAGAGGCTGCCCAGGGAGGTGCTGGAGTCCCACGGCCCTTGGGGATATGGTTTGCTGGGCATGGTGGTGCTGGGTTGATGGTTGGACTGGGTGACCTTAGAGGTCTTTTCCAGCCCAAACAATTCTATGATCCTATGACATCTGCAGCTCCCTTGGGCAAGCAGGACCTCAGATGTGGCATGCAGCCCTGGCTCCAAGAAGAGTTTCTTCCCCCATGCTCTCTCTTCCCACCAAGACCCTGCATCAGCCTTTCTTCCCCCCCTGCTGCCCGGTGAGCTTTGGAGCGGAGCTGGCCGCAATCTAGGGGCAGAGTGAAAGGCAGAGCCCTGCCCTCTGCCCCACGTATTTAAATTAGAGCTGTAATTCCACCCTGCGGTGTGGATGGCCACAGCAAGCAGACGCTGCCAGGCCCACCTCAGGCAGCCACCTGAGCTTTGAACCCTTGGTTTATGATTTCACCAGAGCCATCAGCGCGGTGGCACGCAGGCAACGCAGAGTGGAGGAGGGACGAGCTCCTCATCTGCAAGAAATGCCCATTCCCTGCCACCAAACCAACAAGAGGCTCTGCCAGGCTGTGGCACCAGCTTACCAGCAGCTCCTCTTCTCACATGGGTGATGCTCAGGCACTGAAACGGGTTGCCCAAGGAGGTGGTGGAGTCCTCATCCCTGCAGGTGTTCAGAAGGGCTTGTAGAGATAAGGTGAGAGGGAATGGATTGAAGCTTCAGGAGGGGAGGGTGAGACTGGTGATTGGAAAGAAATTCTTCCCAGTGAGAGGGGTGCAACATTGGCACAGGTTGCCCAGGAAGGCTGTGGATGCTCCCTCCCTGGAAGTGTTCAAGGCCAGGCTGGATGAGGCCCTGAGCAACCTGCTCTAGTGGAAGATGTCCTTGCCCATGGCAGGGGCTTGGAACTAGATGATCTTTAAGATCCCTTCCAATCCAAACCATTCCATGAAAAAATGTTCTGTGAGGAGCTCAGGGACGTGGTCTAAAGAGTTGTGTGCAGGGAGGTGTTAGGTTATGGCTGGGCTCAGTGATCTGCAGGTCCCCTCCAACCAGGTGGTTCTATGATTCTGTGGAGCTGCTGCTTCTCCACCACACAACCTTCCAAGGTGGGACCTTGGCAGAATCACAGTAGGGACGGCAGAACACAGTGGCTAGCAGCAGAACTGGAGTGCTCCCCTGAGCTGGCTCCTCTGGCACAGTCTGTCAGTGCCCTGCAGTGGAGAAATGGGTTAATTGCATATGCAATGGGGACTCACTGCCAAACCTCCTGCTGCAGCCCTGACCACCTGAGGTCAGGCCGTGGGAGCTGCTGGGGAGACCCCAAACAAGCACCGTCACAACAACAGGGATAAAAGTCCACCACTGTGTCACTTCTGCCAAAACAGGAGGAGGAACTTCTTTGTTGTGAGGGTGCTGGAGGCCCGCAGCAGGCTGCAAGAAGGTTGTGCAGTCTCCTTCTCTGCAGAGATTCCAAACCCACCTGGGCATTGTGATGCTGGGCAAGCTGCTGTAGGTGCCCCTGCTTGAGCAGGGGGGGTTGGACTGGTTGATCTCCAGAGGTCCTCTCCTACTCCTCCACCCCATGCTAGGGTTCAGGGATTCTGTAACAGCAGCCAGGCTCTGCATGACTTCACCAAGTGCAAGATTCTCTCCTTTGCTCCAGCCATTGATCTCCATCCCTTCCCACTGAGTTGCCTGTGTTAGGAAGAGATGGAGATGTATGAAAAACCACTTCATCTACTCTCCTCAGGCCCACCTGGGCTAGAAAGGTTCTGGCCTGAAGCAGTGAAGCACCTCAGTGTCCTGTCTTGGCAGCCCTCCACCAAGGCAGTGCTCCCATGGAAGGCAAATCTATCCATGAAAGTCTGGGGTGAGGCCCCAGGAGGAAGCAGCCAGGGGCTCCCTACACACCTCAGGCATCAGGTACTGCACAAAGGTGCTCCACTGCCAGCCACAGGTAACCTGCAGAAGGGGCAGCAGAAGATCCTGCTCACCACCACCACGACAGGGAGCCTTAACAGCTCTTTTCCCACTTCTCCATCTTCACCTACCCTGAAAAGCAGTGCAGAGCTGCACAGAGAGCATGGCAGAGGGCACAGACCAACAGGCCATGGCACCCCCATTTCATCCTCTGCCATCCTCTAAGTTTGACTTCTGATTGCAAGAGGAGCAGGGCTGGGAGGAAGGAGGCAGGAGAGAGGGTCCTGATTTAAAGGGAAGAGCCTCTCAAACACACAGTCCAGTGTCCCCTGGCTCCTTCCGACCAGCCTCTGTGTGCTTGAGAAGGTTGAGCTCTGCCAGGCTGCCAGCCTGGAAAGGACATTGCCCAGGCTGGAACCTTCAGCATCTTCAAAACACTTCTTTTTCCCTCCGGGAAGGAGAAATGCAGCAAGGCAAAGCAGAGGTGATCAGAGCCTCAGTGCTGAGAGCAGCTCCAGCCAGAGCCGCTTGCCAAAAGCCCAGGGATAAGCGAGCCTCGTCCCTGCGCTGCTCCTCGGGAGGCAGGAGCTGTCGGAGTGCACTGTGCTGGAGGTTGGATTGCATCAGTGAGGGAAAAAAAAATCAGTGGGTGTGGAGGGTGGTTTTGGCCCATTATATCATCCCTGGCAGTTTGAAGCTCGGCTGGTTGGGGTGAGGACACAGCACCCACCCCAGCCAGGGCCCGCCCTGCGCTATCAGCCAGCAGCACATGGTCAGGCGTAGGGGGACAGCAGGAGAACAAAGGACAGGCCAGTTCCTGGGAGTCTGCTCTTGTTTTCCCAAGCAGAAGAGTGACTCAGATTGCAGCTCGTGCTCCTGTAAGGCAGCCAACAACAACACGCTGGGAGGCAGAGGGATGGAGGTGAGGAGCTCTCAGCCATTTGATCAGCTCAAACTCAGCCGCCCGGACCCTGCGCAGGGACAGCAGCACCTGGATCCCAAACAGCCTCCCTGAGCTCCTGCAAGCCTTCAATCAGAGAGTTGTTCAGGCTGGAGAAGACCTTTTGGCTCAGCCAGTCCAACCCTTAATCCAGCACTGCCAGGGCACCACTAAAGAGTGCCCCTCAGCACCTAATCTGCACAGCTCTGAAACCCCTCCAGGGATGGAGACTCCATCACTGCCCTCCTGGGCAGCCTGGGCCGGGCCTTGACAGCCCTCAAGGAGAACCCTCCACAGCTACCTGAAGGGAGGCTGTAGCCAGCTGGGGTTGGGCTCTGCTGCCTGGCAAGCAGCAACAGAACAAGGGGACACAGCCTCAAGCTGTGCCAGGGCAGGTCTAGGCTGGATGTTAGGAAGAAGTTGTTGGCAGAGAGAGTGATTGGCATTGGAATGGGCTGCCCAGGGAGGTGGTGGAGTGTCTGTCCCTGGAGGTGTTGAAGCCAAGCCTGGCTGAGGCACTTAGTGCCATGGTCTGGTTGATTGGGCAGGGCTGGGTGCTAGGTTGGACTGGCTGAGCCTGGAGGTCTCTTCCAACCTGCTTGATTCTATGAGAAGAAATTCTTCCTCGTGCCCAACTTAAACCTCCCCTGATGCAACTTGAAGCCATTTCCTCTTATCCTGTTGCTTGTTCCTTGGGAGAAGAGACCAACCCCACCTGGCTCCAAGCTCCTTTCAGGGACCTGCAAAGAGCAATGAGGTGTCCCCTCAGCCTCTCTTTCTCCAGGCTGAACAACCCCAGCTCCCTCAGCTGCTCCTCACCAGACCTGCTCTCCAGACCCAGCTTCACTGCCCTTTCCTGGACCTGCTCCAGCACCTCAGTGTCCTTCTTGGAGTGGTGTAAGAAGCTTCTCAGAGAACACACCGTGGTGTGAAGCAGCACAAACAAGCTTGGTTTGTGCACTGTCATGGTCCAGAGCTCTGATTGTGGCAGTGACCACCCCAGGCCATGCATGTAGCTGCTGGAAGTGCTGCAGAAATGCTTTCACTGTCTGAGAAACCCTGCAGGAAAAAGCCCTCAGCTTCCTTGTGCTTAAGAAAGGGCTCAACACCTCCCTGCTCCTTTGTCTCCCATGTATGAGCTTGGTTTTTTCCATGGCTGTGAGGAACTCCCACAGCTCATGGGAAACACCAGAGCATGAACTGCTCCAGCACAGCCACTGAGCACACTGCTGGTGAAAGGACACCCTCCAAATCCCAGGATGGCAAAACCAATCTCCATGGTAGAGACCTCCAGGCAGGCAAAAGCTGCTCAGCCTGGAGAAAAAAAGAGGCTCAGAGGGGATGCTCATGCTCTCTGCAGCCAGGTGCAGGTTGGTCTCTTCTCCCAAGGAACAAGTGATAGAGCAAGAGGAAACAGCCTCAAGTTTCACCAGATGGGCTTTAGGTTGGACACAAGGGGCAATTTTTCTCCCTTGAGGATTACCAAGACCTGGCCCAGGCTGCCCAGGGCAGTGGTGAGGTCCCCATCTCTGGAGGAGTTCCAAAGCCATGGAGATGTGGTGCTGAGGGCCATGGCAGTGCTGAGTCAGTGGTTGGATTTGTTTGGGGCTGGAGCAGGGGCTGGTTTCTGGGCACCCATTCCAAGCTCCTCTGTCTCTAAACTCGATGATCTGAAAGGTCTCTTCCAACCCAAACCACTCCTTGACACTGTGATTCCTGTGGCACACCCCTCGAGCTCTCAGTGCTGCTGGGCATGGGAGGGCACCCAAGGCTGTCAGCAGGGTCAGTGCCACTGTCCCTTCCCCTAGCACCAGGGTACCTTAGCGATGCTGGCACACACTGCTGTGGGCACCAGAGGATTCTGCCTCCAAAGGATCTGCTCCACCCAGCTGTGGGTCAGCCTTTGTGCCACGGCTTTGCTCTCCCTGCAAAAGGGCATCTCTGAAAGACCTGTTGGAAGAAGAGGTTAGGTGTGGCTGGAGGTGGCATCAGGGCAGAGCAGATGCCTGGAGGAGCAGAGCTGTGTTTGTGCTGAGGTTTAAGGTGGTCACTCATGCATGCTAACAACCTGCTATAAATAGCCCTGGTCCTTCCCAGCTGCAGTGCTGCACCGGTGCCATGTGCTGGGATGTTGTGGGGACAGGGTGTTAGAACAAGCCCTGGCAGCCACACTGCACCAACACAGCCCCCTGGCTGCCCCCCTCACCCCTGCCAGACACAGCCACCACCTTGGGCTGCACTGGGCTTGTGCCACATCAAACTGGTTTGTCAGCTGTGGTTGCTGGATCGGTACCAGCAGCCCAAGGGCTCAGACTCCTGCAGCAGAGGATCAAGACCCTGGAAAGCAGTGGGAGTGCCACCAACCCTGCCACCTGGGAGGAGCTGCCACCTTCCAGCATCACTGCTGATCGAGATCTATGGGGTGGGGGGAGGCCAGTGACAGGACAAGGGTCAGTGGGCACCAACTGGCACCAGGAGGTTCCATCTGAACAGGAGGAGACGCTGCTTTGGTGTGAGGGTGCTGGAGCCCTGGAGCAGGCTGCCCAGAGAGGTCGTGGAGTCTCCTTCTCTGCAGAGCTTCCAACCCCACCTGGCCATTGTGATGCTGGGCAAGCTGCCTGCCCCTGCTTGAGCAGGGGGTTGATCTGCAGAGGTCCCTTCCACCCCCAGCGGGGTGGGATTGCATTCTCCTGCCGTGCAGCCCAGCGCACAGCCCGGGGAAGAAGCAGCAGCCCTGAGGAGCTGCTCTGCAGCTTTGCAAGAGGCCGCACGGAGCTGGGAATTCTGCTGGAGCTCGGAGTGGCTGCAGCTGCCTTCAGTGCACTTCAAAGCACAACCTCAGGACAGCTGCTTTGGTCAGAAAGTGTCCCGAGTTAAAAATTAATGAAGCTCCCTTTTTTTTTAGGCTCATTTCCTTCCCTCCTCCACCAGCAGGACTTTGTCCAAGCCTCTCTGCACCATCAGTGCAGAGCGGTTCTGCTTTTGCAGCTCGGGGCGGGGGGGGGGGGGCCGGGGACCTGGCCTCCAGTCATTAGACTGCTAATTAATAACAGGTAATTAAGACGTTCACGAGGTCTGCTTGGAACCCACCCTGACATTTTTGCAGAGGCTGCGTGTTTGGGGAGTGTCTTCAGCAGCCTTTTGAAGTTCTCCTTCAGCCTCCAGGAGCCTGCGCTGCAGGCTGCTGCTGTGCCATCAGAGCAGACATGCCCCAAGAAGCAAACATATTAAGGATTAATTAAACACCAGCTTTTATTTAATTAAGCCTCTTCTCTTAGGTATGTAGAGAGGCAGGAATCTGGAGCTGGCATCCACCCTCTCTTCCACTCCTCTCTCCCGTTTTTAGAAGCGCCTTTAAACTTGGTGCTGCTTAAACTGGGACTTCCAGGCTGGGGCAGGTTTGTCCTTCCCCTGCCAGCAGCACAGCAGCGACAGAAGGGGTGGCTGGTGGCACCAAGAAGGATCAGGGTTGGCTTCCTCCCTGCTTCCAAACACAACACCCTCCCTAGGGAGGGTGGAAACCCTCCATGAGCATCCAAGAAGGACACAGACGTGTGGGAGTGGGTCAAGAGGAGACCACGATGATGATCAGAGGGCTGGAGAACCTCTGCTATGGGGACAGGCTCAGCTTGGAGAAGAGAAGGCTCCAGGGAGACCATGGAGATGCATTGCAGTATCTGAAGGGGAGCTACAGGAAGGCTGGGGAGGGACTGTTCGGAAGGGGCTGTGGGGAGAGGGTGAGGGGCAGCAGTTTGAAACTGGAGCAAGGCAGGTTTAGGTTGGACATCAGGAGGAAGTTCTTGACAGTGAGGGTGGGAGACACTGGGACAGGTTCCCAGGGATGTGGTAGAGGCCCCATCCCTGGAGACATGCAAGGTCAGACTTGCTGTGGCCCTGGGCAGCCTGCTCTAGCTGGAGAGGTCCCTGCTGCCTGCAGAGGGGGTTGGATAAGATGAGCCTTGGGAGTCTTTTCCAACCTGATGCAGTCTGTTAATCTGTGAAGCTCAAGACCTTCTGGAGTTTCCAGAGGTGATGGGCACCAGCCCCAAGTGCAGCAGGACCCCAGCAGCTTGTCCTCCTGCTCTCCTCTTGTTCTTCCAAATCTGGGGCTTCTGTGACTACCTGACTGTAATAATTTGAGCTTCCTCTTGATGCTCTCATCCCCTCTGCATCTTTTCCTGGACTCCTGCCACCCACCTACCTGCAGTGGAGCAGCCCTGAGCCTGTCACATCACTGCCAGCTGAAGCTCTGGGGACAGACCAATGCAAGCCGAAGAGATGGAGCCCAAGGTCATTTCAGACACTACCAGAAGAGCACTGCCTTGCCCCCTGCACACCCCATGGGTGTTAGCAGAGGGTTACACACAGCTAGAAAGGGTCACCACCACCTCCTGCTCTGGGCTGCCCCACAGCCCTCCCAGAAGGGCTTTCTGCCACCCTTCCACCAGCTGCACCTCAGTGTGCTTCACCCCAGGCAGCAGCAGGACCCATCCCAGCCATCCCTAGCAACTTCTCCCTCCTCTTTATGAGCTCCATTTCCCCTTCACAGTTTAAATTCTCCATGCTGCCAGAAGGTACAGCAAGAGGAAGGATGGAGATGACAGGAGCAGCAGGGGCAAGGAGGTGCTACTGTCACTGCCTGGCTGTGCTGCCACACGTGCTGGCTGGAGCCAGGAGGCCAAGGGATGTGATCAGGGAAGGTGAGGACCACCATGCAGACCAACACAAGCACTGCAAGAGGAGAGGAGTGCAAAAAGGGAGAAAAGGTGACAGTAGGGTACCCCAGGAGAGGGACCAAAGGTGGCTCTAAAAGCTGGGGATGATGTGAAAGCACAAACCTCCTCCAAAGCACTGTTCTGACATCACCTCTCTGGCTGCCTCCAGCACCCACCTTGGCTCTGCAGGATCTCCCCCTCCTGTGGAACAAAGCACTGGCCCCAGCAGTGGGGTTCTGTGGATCTGCTGCTAGGTCTGAGCTTGAGAAAGGGCACTCATGGGGAAGAGACACCCCCCCGAGTTCAGGGTGTGGAGGGCTTCAGGATCCCAGTGCTGGGTGGTGTCTCCCCAGCCCAGCTGCCACCTGCAGCTCCCCCTGCCCACCTCCTGGCTGTGCCCAGGTCCCCAGCCACTAAGCTGAGCTGGGCTGTGGCACAGCAGGTGTTTGCCCAGGCCTGCCCCAGCACTTCTCCAGCCCCATCCAGTTCATTAGCACCATGGTCTGACTTCCCCTCCAGCTTCTCTGCCACATGCTGCCATTCCCAGGGGCTGGGTGGAACTTGGCCCCAGCCCCAGAGGAGTCCCTGGGCTGGTGACCAAGTGGAGCAGCCTGCAGAGTGCTGGGACAGGAGCAGGAGTGACCTCGGTGCAGCTGGTCACAGTATCATGGCTGTGAGGCTGAAAGCAGAGCCAGGAATGTCCCAACTGATGGGACAGAGGGAGGCAGGGGCACAACCTCCTTGCTGCAGACAGGGCTCTGTGTGCAGGACTGGCCCCAGATCTGACTCCCTGCAGGGAAGAGGTGGAGTCCCCATGCCTGGAGAGGTTTCAAAGCCGTGGAGATGTGGTGCTGAGAGCCACGGTTCAGTGGTGAGCTGGCAGTGCTGGGTCTGGAGGAGCTGAAAGGTCTCTTCCCACTTAAATCATTCTCTGATGTTAGGAGCAACAGCTCTGCCCCAGACCATCTGCCCTGCTGGAGCCTGGGACTATCATCTCACCCTACTCACATGTTGCTCCTGACAGACCTCTGCACAGCACAGCAGTGATGACATCCTCCTTGGAGCTGTTTTGGAAAGGAGATGCCTGAGCAGGACAGACACAACCCCCAGTGCACCCAGCAAGGAGAGAGAGCTTCCTCCAGCCCACCCAATGCACCCAGCAAGGAGAGAGAGCTTCCTCCAGCTCACCCAATGCACCCAGCAAGGAGAGAGAGCTTCCTCCAGCCCACCCAGTGCACCCAGCAAGGAGAGAGAGCTTCCTCCAGCTCACCCAATGCACCCAGCAAGGAGAGAGAGCTTCCTCCAGCCAGGAGTTAAAGTAGGAGCAGTTACTTTGCTGTGGCTTTGAGTTGTCCATTAAAAATTAGCAGCTTTTCTTATTGTTTTTAGCAACAAGGAGCAGGCATTCTGAGGACAGAGACAGAAATATGTCCTCAAAACAAGGATTTTAGCATCCATCCCAGTGCTCCTAGGAGACAGCAGCTCTTTTGACTGCAGCTCTCACCCCTCATGCCCTCAAAACAAGGAATAAAGCACCTGAGCATCCATCCCAGGGCTCCCAGGAGACAGCAGCACTTTTGGGTGCAGCTCTCACCCCTCATGTCCTCAAAACAAGGAATAAAGCACCTGAGTATCCTTCACAGTGCTCCCAGGAGACAACAACACTTCTGGGTACATCTCTCACCCCTCATGCCCTCAAAACAAGGAATAAAGCACCTGGGCAGCCATCCCAGGGCTCCATCCCATCCATCCCAGTCCACCCAGGAGACAGCAGCACTTTTGGGTGCAGCTCTCACCCCTCATGCCCTCAAAACAAGGAATAAAGCACCTGGGCAGCCATCCCAGGGCTCCATCACATCCATCCCAGTCCACCCAGGAGACAGCAGCACTTTTGGGTACATCTCTCATTCCTCATGCCCTCAAAGCAAGGAATAAAGCATCTGAGCATGCATCCCAGTGCTCCCAGGAGACAGCAGCACATTTGGCTTGAGCCTTCCTCCAGCCCAGCGCTCCTGAAGCAGCAGCAGCAGCATCCCTGAAGGCATCAGAGCTGCCTTTTTGTGTCTCACCCAGGGACTGTGCAGCCATAAAAGAAGCAGCAGGAGTTTATTGATTTGAAAATACATTAACCATAGAGAACAGAGCTTTAATTCTCCTCTCTCTGAACAAGAAGGAGGAACAGTTCACATGAAAAACAGAACAACCAACCCAGCACATGGACCAACAAATAGAAACCAGGCATCCTGCCACAGTGTGGAGTTCAAACCAGCTCAAGCACCATGAGCAGCACTTGTACAAAGGTATGGAGAAGCTCTCGTGCTCAGCAAGCTCCCAGAGACCCAACTGGCATCCACAGCCCACAGAAAAGCAGCAGTTCAGTGTAGGGCAAACAGAAGAGTCAAAGGTTGGGAGGTCAGACAGATGCATTCATCACCCTGCTGCCAGGGGGCACAACCTGCTCCACCCATGGGGGCTGTGGTGAGGGCCTCAACCTGCCCAGCTCAGCCTGCCCCCCTCTAACAATGCATCTTGGCACTAAGGGCAGTGACCATGGTGGGGCTAAAGTGCCCTCTGAGCTGGGTTTGTCCACCAAGGGCTTGGTTCTGTTTTTCTGTTTGTGGAATCAGCTTTCTCCTTGCCTGCCTCCCGGGAAGAAGCTTCCCAAGAGGAGATTGAATTGCTGAGAGGTTTCAGCTGATTTCCAGGACACTTTTAGTAGCTCAGGCTGAGGAATTTGACAGAATCATACAGGTTGGCAAACACCTCTGAGATCATCAAGTCCACTCTTCTACCCAACACCTCTGTGACCACCAGGCCCTTTCTTCACCTTCCCCAGCAGTGAGGCCACACCAAATTCTTAAGACTTCCAGGTACTTCTGGAGACCTTTGTGCATAGTTTACATTTTAGCACTGACTGGGTTTAAAAAGAACTGAAGAGGGTCAGTGGTGCCTTTCAGCCCTTGCAAAAAGAGCTGATGGGGTCTCACCTCCCTCCTAACCACATGCTGCTCCCTGGCTGTGTGCTGAGCTCCTTGGAGGCTCTCACCCCACTCAGGCTCTTGCTAGGCAGAAGGAAGTGGTGGCATCTCCAGGAGACCTGAGAACAGCAGCAAACCCATTTGGGAGGACAGAGACTCCACCACCTCCCTGGGCAGCCCATTCCAATGCCAATCACTCTCTTTCTGGGCAGAATTTCCTCCTAACATCCAGCCTGAACCTGCCCTGGCACAACTTGAGGCTGTGTCCCCTTCTTCTGTTGCTGGTTGCCTGGCAGCAGAGCCCAACCCCACCTGGCTACAGCCTCCCTTCAGGGAGCTGCAGACAGCAATGAGCTCTGCCCTGAGCCTCCTCTTCTGCAGGCTGCACACCCCCAGCTCCCTCAGCCTCTCCTCACAGGGCTGTGCTCCAGGCCCCTCCCCAGCCCTGCTGCCCTTCTCTGGACACCTTCCAGCACCTCAACATCTCTCTTGAATTGAGCAGCCCAGAACTGGACACAGCACTCAAGGTGGGGCCTGCCCAGTGCAGAGCACAGGGGCAGAAGAACCTCCCTTGTCCTGCTGGCCACACTGCTCCTGAGCCAGCCCAGGATGCCATTGGCTCTGCTGCCCACCTGGGCACTGCTGCCTCATCTTCAGCTACTCTGTACCAGCACCCCCAGGTCCCTCTCTGCCTGGCTGCTCTCAGCCACTCTGTCCCCAGCCTGTAGCATTGCTTGGGGTTGTTGTGGCCAAACTGTAGTTCAAAGAAAGCCTGGCTGAGGCACTTAGTGCCATGGTCTGGTTGACTGGATAGGGCTGGGTGCTAGGGTGGACTGGATGAGCTTGGAGGTTTCTTCCAACCTGCTTGATTCTTGAGAGAGGGAGGCTGAGGCACAACCTTGCCTGCTCCAGACATGGCTCTGTGTGTAGGGCTGGCCCCAGCTCCAGATGGGGACACAAAACCTCCACATGCCAGCAGCTGAGGAGCCATCACACTCAGCCACAAAGCAGAGGCTGTCACCTGCAGCTCCATCCTTGGCTCCCTGCTCAGCTTCCATGTGCAAAATCGATTTAGGAGAGGAAATTATTCAGCTGCTGAGCAGGAATTTAGGGCTGAAAGTGCTTATCATTGTCCTAAAATTAGATGGGTGACCCAACAACCTACATTCTCCAGGAAGTTCAGGATTGGGACAAAGCTCAGAAGAAATCCAGCACTCTGAGATGCAGGAACACAGATATGGACCCAAAATAACCTTCACTCTGGCCCACGCTGCCACCACAGAAGCAGTGTCACCAGGGACCACAAAGACTTGGGTGACTTAATCAGTGACAGGAGTTGACTTCAGGGCAAGGAAGTAGGACAATGACCCTGACTGAAGATCACTGGAGGGCCTGAAATAGCAGCAACACCAAGAGGCATCTTATCTGCTGCAGGAGACCTGAAAACTTCTGACAACTGCCTCTGGTGCAAGCTCCAACCCTGCCCTATTGCTACCAAATGGTCACTTCATCTCCAGGTTGTGCTCTTCCACCTTCAGTTTGTGCTCAGGAGACAGACAGAAGCTGAAAATGTGCCCAGAACTGCTCAAGAGTTGTGAAAATACCCAAGTGGAGTAGAAGGTATTTGACAGAGGGTTTGCTGGCCATCATTTTGGCTTCACTGAGGGCTGAAGTGAGAGGCCACCATCAGCTGGGCAGCAATGCCACAGCAGAGCTGCAAGATGAGATTTAAAGCAGTAAATGTACATGATGAGAACACTGAAACCGGTCCCAGGCCATCCTGAGGAATGTCTGCCTCAGGGGCAAACATCCTGGTGCAGAGCATCAGCCAACTACTCAGAGAGAAAGGGAAGGGAATGTAGCCAGCCAAAAAGGGAGGGAGAAGGGAGGGAGGGAGAAGGGAGGGAGAAGGGAGGGAGAAGGGAGAAGGATCTCATCCTGTAAATTGCTCCTGGCCACAAGGTTGGTGTGTCTGAGGTGGGATTTAGGGATGGGCTCAGCCTACCCCCGGTGGGTTCCTAGCAGAGCTGCCATCAAGGAGTCCCTTGATCTGTTCTTCACTTCTCAGGGATGATGGTTGATAGCTGCACTTCCACTGCTGGCTCTAGTGACAGTAGAAGGCACCTCTGGACACAACAGAATGGATAATAAATAACAGAGACATCAAGAGGCTGGATGAGAGCAGAACAGGAGAACAGGGTGGCAGCAAGAAGTTCCCAAGCAAAATAAAAGCCTTCTCAGTCTCCATGAAAGATGTTCAACAGCAAAGCAACTGAGAGGCTTGACACAGGGACAGAAAAAGCCCTACAAAAAGCCCCCACTGAGGAGCCAAGACAACTTCTGAGTGTTCACACCAGCAACACTGAAGGAGGTGGGACTAAAAGTGATTTGGTTGCATCAGCAGAAAGCTCCAATGCAGAAAAGAGAATCCATGAGCAGCTCCCTCACACGGGGCCAGGACACGAACAGTGACTGTGTTTAAAGGCACCAAGATCATCTGTGAGCTCAGCAGCTCCAAGAGAACACCAAGTGAGCATCCCACACCTCTGAGGGCACTCAGTGCAGGCTGAAGACTCTGTTCTTCACTCAGCTCAGCTCTGGAGCACCCTGGGCTACAGACAAGCAGGATGCCAACCTGTCTGCAGCCAGGGGAAGGATTGAGGCTCGAATCACAAGGCACAGCAGCTCAAGTCAAGCAAGCAGCAGCAGGATAAAGACAGACCCCAGCGTGCAGAGCCACGGCAGGGATGGATTTCAGCTGCAGGGAGCTGCTGGGATGGGACATTCCTCTCCCTAAGGAGCCAGACAAGATGACTGTATATGGACAAGCATTCCTCCGTGGCAGGCAGGGGATCTCAGGCTGCCCAGCCTGCAGAGACTAGGACAATGCTTTCCTCTTGGAGCAGCCTAGCAGAGGGACCAAGCCAGGAGAAAGCCTATGGACAGCTGGAGAAAAAAACCCTTCCCTTTCTTTTTAGTAGCTTTTAACCATCGAATAGATCTGAGCCCCTGACTCCTGCTGTTGCTTCACTGTGGATCTCCACAGCTGGTCAGACAGTGGTGACCCCGGAGGGGTCAGCAAGGAGCTACTCACTGCCACTGCTGATGAGCTGCTCCACAGCAAGGTGGGACCACAGGTGGATGGGGCTGTGGAAGGGCTCAGGACTATCATACACAGTCTGCTTCTGACCTCCCGTGGCTCCCAGGCCAGCGAGGGTCTGGCAGGGTGGGCAGCTGGGGAACAGCAGCGAGCACCAGAGCAGAGCCTTTGTGTTTTCTGCCTCATGCCTGCACGGGAACACAGAGCTGAAGCTCCACTGGGAGCAAATGGCTCTGCCTGACTTCTGTAGGAATCTGAGCAGAGCAGGGTGTGGAGCAGAGCTACTCCAGATGGGTGCTAGTTAGGGGCTGAGCAGCCCCACAACAGCCTTCTACAGGTCGTGCAATCCTCCCTCCTAACCAACCAGCAGGACCAGCTGTGGGGAGGAACAACTTCAACCCCCATTTCCATGACCCACCACATTCTTTGGACTACCCAATCCCTCTGCAGCCCTCACCAAACCTCAACTCTGCAACTGTCCTTACCCAGGGTTGGGGGGGCACAAGCACCCTGCACCTCAAAGAGGTCTGCTCCTGTGGGCTCAACTCAGCACCACAGTTAGGGGAACAAAGCTGCAACAAAGCTGCAACAGAGCTGGAACAGAGCTGCNGGGGTGACCTTATTGCTGTCTACAACTACCTAAGGGGTGGCTGTAGCCAGGAGGAGGTTGCTCTCTTCTCTCAGGCAGCCAGCACCAGAACAAGAGGACACAGCCTCAGGCTGCACCAGGGGAAATTTAGGCTTGAGGTGAGGAGAAAGTTCTTCACTGAGAGAGTCATTGGACACTGGAATGGGCTGCCCAGGGAGGTGGTGGAGTCGCCGTCCCTGGAGCTGTTCAAGGCAAGGTTGGACGTGGCACTTGGTGCCATGGTCTAGCCTTGAGCTCTGTGGTAAAGGGTTGGACTTGATGATCTGTGAGGTCTCTTCCAACCTTGGTGATACTGTGAGACTGTGAAAGCTGCAACAGAGCTGCACAAAAGCTGCAACAGAGCTGCAACAGAGCTTTTTTCTTCATTTTTTTCCCCCTCTCTCTCTTTTTTTATCCTTCTCTTTTTTTCTAGTTTAAAATCAGAACTAACATCAAGGTCACGACAGTGACTCTGCTCTGAGCTTCCTCTTGCTATCCCAGAACAAAATCTCACAGCACAGGAGACAGAGACAGATTGGCACAGCATGGAACAGGTGCTATAGAAACCACACACTTCTTAGAAGCAAAAGATTAATATATAGATATATGTCTTTTTTTTTTTCTCCCTCCCCACCCCCTCCAAAAGGACAAAAAAAAAAGAACCCACTTAATAATTTTTTCTCTCTAGCCTGTATAGATCTTATATAGAGACACAATTCTCTTGGTAAACATTTACAAGATATCATCAAGAACACTGCAAAGAGAAATCTGCAGGTGCAGGACCACACACACTCAGGTACTCCAGCGTACAAGGACACACACACAGCAGATGTACAATCGATCAATCAATAAATACTTGGGGCTTTTCCCCTCTCCCATCCCCTCCCCACCCCCAAAAAAAAAAGGTTGTTCCCAAAACACTGTTCTCAGTTAACACAGACAGGGAATATTGTGCAGAATTTCTTGGCTGGTTTTGTTTAAAAACCAAGGGAAGAGGAAAACAAAACCCAAAGAGAAGCTGGAAGGATAAAAGTTGTCAGCGCTGCTGCTTGGGAGGATTTGTGTTGAAGCTGACTTACTGCTTGTTGGCTCTCAGAAAGAGGAGGGCAGAGCCATTCCTCTTCCCTCTCTGGAGGAGGTGATGCAGGCAGATTGGCATCTGGGATCCAGAGGGAAGAGGAATAGGCTGGTGGGGACAGGCTGGGCTTTTGCCTCTGCTCTGTGGAAAGATGGAAGTTCACACAGGAGCTGGAAGGTTTGAAGCTCCTGTTTGAAGCCTTTCTTTCTTGTGCTGCTACCCAACCATGCACTCTGAGGAGATGTGATGCAGAGAACTGCTTCAAAGCACTTCCTGGCTTGGTGGGAACACATCTGCTGGTTGGCATCCTGAGAAACCAAAGGGCTCCCTGCTGCTCTGCCCACCCTGCTCACTCCTCCTCCCCAAAGGGCTCTGTGCTGGCTGCTGTCCCCTGGTTTTTCCAGCTTCAGGCTCCATGTCCTAGCCCTGCAGAAGGATCAGCTGATTCACCCAGGAACTGCAACTCACCCCAGCAGCCCCTGCAGAGCTGTTCTGAAGCAGAGTTTTTCCTCCTCTGCAGATTTCCATCTGGCTTTAGTTTGTTTCCTCTCTCCAAGCAACATCTGACAGACACCACAGGTAGGTACAACACACAGCTGGCACAGACAGATGTTCCCACAGAGGAAGGGAAGGGCTCCTTTTCCCTTCAGGTGAGCAGCACTCCAGCAGCAAGAGAAGAGCAGGGGCTTGGTTGGCAGGGAGGAGGAGAGCACACACACACACACACACACCCCACACACATTGCAGGGAAGGGCAACAGACATTTTTGCAGCAAAACTGGAGAGAAAAGTACCCTCATGGAGAGCTACCACCCAGCACCTTCTCTGCTGCTGAAAGCACACCTTCATGGCAGCCTTCTGTGGCCAGGAAGAAGCCCTCTCCAGCTGAACTGGACCTTAAACCACCAACACCTCTCCTCTCCCTTTAGAGTTTTGGTGGTTTTGGTTTCTTTTTTAATATATATTTTTTTATCTTCTGGGTTTTTGTTGGGTTTTGTTTTTGTTTTTTTTACCTGAGTTGGAAAATGAATCCAAACCCTCTGTAGCAGGACACAGCAGCTCAGCTCTCAGGCTGGTAGTGCTGGAGAGGCACTTCAAGCAGTGTGCTCCAGGGGTTGGAGAGCCACTGCAGGAGAAGTGGCCACAGAAGTGCATCTTTCAAAGGCAAAGACCACTCAGGGACCTTGGGCTGTCACAGGTATGTGAAAGAAGGCCTACCAAGGCTTCACTGGAGACTTTCAGTGGGCTCTGCAGCCCTAGAAGTGCACTGAAAACCTGCAGGCACCAAGGGGATTGTTCCACTGTCTAGCTTTTGAGTGGCTGGTCTTCAAAGAGAAGAGGAGGCCAGCAGAGACCAGGCACCTTCAGAGGGAAAGCCAGGACAGTCACCAGAGGCACAGCTCTGACTCACCTTCTGAGGAGCCCTTCCTTGACAGGGGCTGGAAAAGAACAAGAGGGAGACCAGACTCCTACCACGAGCAGCTAGAGTAAGGCAGGTAAGAGAACCTCAAGCTTCAAGTTCCCAGAGGAGGTCAGGACCAGACTTTGCAGCATTCAGAGAGCATTACAGAGGCTGGATTCTGAAAGAAGAACCCAGTGCTGAATTTGGAGCTCTTCTGAACATCCACCTAGAGCTGAAACTCTTGTGTGCTCAGATACTATAGTAACAAACAAGGTAAAAATCCCAGGGAGAGACAGAGCCTTAAAAAAAAAAAATGTACAGGGGCTGCAGTGCATGAAGGGACAAGATCAAAAGAGAAGAATTTCAGTGATCAAAGTCCCTCTCTGCTACTGGCAGAACCTCATGAGGCTGGTACCAAGCTGTGGCAGCAGCCATGTGTTGCCCAGGCTGGCAGGGCTGGCCAGCATCCCCATGCCAAGGGGCAACAGCTCTCCAAGGAAGCAGCTTTATTTCCTTGCCCAAGTTTGCCCTGTGGAGTCTCCCAGACCCTCAGCTCTGACCTGGGATGCTGGCAACAGCCTCAGCAGTTGTGGTGGTGACCACACTCACTGCCCTTCTGCTGCAGCAAGGTGAGGAAGCAACTGCCCAGGTCCTGCTTGCAAAGCAAGTCCTCAGCAATAAAATGCAACTGTAGGGATCTTTGGTTAAGTCACTGAAGAAGGCTGTGAAGATCTGAGCCAGGACCCCTGGACCTAACACTGACCACAGCACTTGGAGGGCTAAGGGGACTTCCAGTTTAGACCGCAGCATGTGTGCAACGACCTCACCTCCACAGGTGTGGCACTTGGAGGAGGAGGAGAAGGGGAGGAAGCATTGAAAGGGGGTCCTGGCTCTCTGTCTGGGTGCCTCTTCTTCTTCACATCCTTCACTTGTTCTCAATCAGAGTCTGAACTTTGTAGACCAGGTCCCGAGCCAGCTTCAGGATCTGCTTGGTGTTGTGTCTCTCGGCCATCTCTGCAACACAGACAGCAGCAACCCGCTCAGAGCCCAGGCCTCACCACTCTCAGCACAGCTCCAGGCAGCAGCTGAAGCTGTCCAAGATCCCCAGCACCATCTCTCACAAAGACATAGAGTCAGAGAATGGAAAAGATCTTCAAGATGGTGGAGTCCAAGCATGAAGACAGCTGCCTCTGAAGAGACAACGTTACCCAGCTCATCCTGGACGGCTGAAAGCAAGCAGCAAGCAACACCTGCACTCACAGCTCCCTTCAAGGACAGCAAGGGGAGTTGTTGCCAGAATCCAGACCATCACCAGACCCCCTCAGAGTCTGACTGCTTAGTGGCAAAGGGTCTCTCTCTGCCATAACATTCCCAGTATCAGCATCACACAACCCTCCACTGCTCAGTTTGCTTTAAACCTTTGCCAGTATAGCCCAGACACAACCATCCTGTGCTGGCTCAGGAGCAGTGTGGCCAGCAGGACAAGGGAGGTTCTTCTG
>WAAF01011398.1:251338-286382 GCA_013400475.1 Tricholaema leucomelas
AGCATGAGAGTGGTGAGAGGCTGGAATGGGTTGCCCAGGGAGGGGGTTGAGGCTCCATCCCTGGAGGTGTTCAAGGCCAGGCTGGCTGAGGCTGTGGGCAGCCTGCTCTAGGGTAGGGTGTCCCTGGGCATGGCAGGGGGGTTGGAATTGGCTGCTCCTTGTGGTCCCTTCCAACCCTGCCTGATTCTATGACTCTGTAAGACAAATGCCTGCCTGTATATTGCGCAGAGCTGTAAATAAAAAGCTTCATTCCTTAATCTCCATCTGGCTGAGTCTAGTCTGGGTGATTTCATAAGAGTGGGGGGGCAGGGAACACCCAAACCACCACAACACCTAAACAGCTACCACAAAGCCAGCCCCACAAACTCCAGCTGTACCATTGAAAAACTTGATGATGTCTGTGAAGTCCATGTTGTTCTCCAGGATGATGTCCCGGTACATCTCCACCAAAGCCAGGGCGATGAAGAGCACATAGTGAGCAGAAGAAACGTGTGCAGCTGCCCAGATGGTCTCCCAGACAGCAAACACATCATCATACACCAGCTCTGGGAAGAGAGGAGAAGAGCCAGCAGTTACCACACCAGCCATGGCTGTCCAGTCCTGACTCCTAGAGCTCCCAGCAGCACTGCGAAGAGACGCTGGGCGGTTCCTTCCCACGGGAAACCTGTTCCAGTAGGAAGCAGTCAGGTCAGTCATCTATAAAGATAAATCATCTGGCCTGCAGCTGGTGGCACAGGCTTGAGGACACAAACCAGGTGGAGGATCACCAGCAGCTCTGGAAGGACAGGTTCTGCACGGAGACAGAAACATCAGCCCCAGATCTGGCGAGGAGAAGCAAAGCAGGGACACGCAGTGAGAAGCTCAGGCAAGTGACACTGGCAAGCCTGGCAGCATGGCACATCTTGCCCTTCCCACCCCACCTGGCTGGGCTCAGCTGCCTCCTCCCAGCACACACCTCTCTTGAAGTCCAGGAGAAACCATCTGTAGCAGAAGTAGAAGTGAGTGTAATCACCGTTCTGGTGCATCAGCTCGAAGAGCTCAGAGTCCAGGATCTGCCAAGAAAAGCCACAGGAAGCTCAGCAGAGCACAGCAGAGGCACCAGCAGCTCCTCTGCCTGCCTGCCTCCCTCCATTCTCACTGCTCTCCCACCATGCCACCTTCCACATCCTGCCACACCTAAACTCCAGGCTCTTTACAGCCCCCGGCTCACTTTCCTGTTTCCCACCCACTCAAAGCTCCTCTCAGCCCCTCTGAGACCTCCCCACCCCTAAGCAGAGCTTTCAGAGACCACCAGGACCCTCCTACCTGGATCAGAGACCTCATATTGGCAAAGTGAGTGTCCATGGCTCCTCCATGGGGGAAGTTCTGATTCATCCTCTTCATAAGCTCAGTGAAGCAGCTGAAAGCCAGAGCCTCTGTGCAGGGAAGAGACACTGCTTGGCTGCACGGACACTGCTGCTTCACCACAACCCACCACCTGCAGCAGGAACGTCCCTCCCTGCTCCACACACACACTTAGGTCCTCAGCTGAAGTCCACCTTGTCCCCAAGCTAGGCTCTTCAGAGTCTAACAGCACGAAGAACAAGCACGGTCCTGTTAGCAGCTGCTCCACACCTTCAAGCATGAGACCCTCCCATCGCGAAGGGCCAGGACCGAACCCAGCAGCTCCTCTCAAGGTAGCTATGGGGAACAGCAGAGCAAAGCCACACACTCACCATCATCCAGGATGACCAGAAGAGGGGCTAGAAGGTCACACATGCCTTGCACATAGCCAATCTCAATGTGCTGCCAGATGTAGCTGTGGAAGGGGAGAAGAGAGAGCAGGAAAGTGATCCATGAACCCTTCCCACCTCACAACTTGCCACCTTGCCTCCCCATGCCCTGCAGTGGAAGTTCCTGGCATGCTGGTGTCTCCTACAGGTTGTCACCTCTACAGCTGCCTTGGAAATGATTCAACTGAGATGACTTTCAGGCAAAACCATTCCTGGCACAGCCTTGGATCAACACTCTGCCGTGGCCATGGCAAGGTGTTGATCCAAAGCTGTGCCATGGCTCCTCCTTCCCTCCTTGATTCATCTCTCCACCATATCATCAGCTTCTCCCTCCCTGTGCCCAGCAAGCAAGCAAGCA
Source organism: Tricholaema leucomelas (assembly GCA_013400475.1). Classification (NCBI taxonomy): domain Eukaryota; kingdom Metazoa; phylum Chordata; class Aves; order Piciformes; family Lybiidae; genus Tricholaema lacrymosa; species Tricholaema leucomelas. The sequence goes on from WAAF01011398.1 coordinate 253,469, forward strand.
ACCCTGCAGAGATATCTTCCCATATTTGGTAGCAAGTCAAAATGTGCTCTTGAAAGGACTTAGCTCCACTGTTAGACACCAGGGAATGATCTTTTCCACCCTGCTTGCCACTTCTCCAAGATCTGCTGCCTTGTAGGTCCTATCTCAGCGGAGATCTCCATCTCCAGCTGTCAGCTCAAGTGACAGGTCGAGTGAAGCAGCAGCTTCTCCTCGTATTTGGGAGATGAATAATAACATTGTAACTTTTGTTGCCCTCCCCCCACCCCCAAGCAGCCACAGCTGTTGAGCTGGAGCTGGTTTGGAGTTGGTGACTGTCACACAACCACCTCTCAGTCACAGGGAAGGAGCAAAGAGAAGCAGAAATGCTCCCAACTGTTTTCTCCAGGAGAGGCATGAACCAACTTGCTTCAGGCCCCTTCTTCATCAGCACCACAGCTTTGAGGGCTCATGAAAATATTTCTGAGGCATGTTGCAGAGAGCAGGTGGGATGTGATGGGTTCAGACCACGAGGCAGCATGCCTGGGCAGCCCCAGGGAGCCCTCTGCTTTGGCCAACAAGCCCAACACGTGGCAGTCACAAGGCAGAGCAGCAGCCAAGATGGATGGAGCCTTTGGTCTGCAATCTGTGAAGTCACAGAATCACAGGATCCCAGCATGGTGAGATTATCCAGTCCATGCTCATGCAGGGCACCCACAGCAGCTTGCCCAGCATCACAATGCCCAAGTGGGTTTGGAAGCTCTCCAAAGAAGGAGACTCCACAACCTCTCTGGGCAGCCTGCTCCAGGGCTCCAGCACACCAAAGAAGTTTCTCCTCTTGTTCAGATGGAACCTCCTGGGTTCCACCTTGTGCCTGTTGTCCCTTGTCCTGTTGCTGGGCACCACTGACAAGAATCTGGTCCTGTCCCCTTGCCCCTCACATTTTAGCTCTTGCTGAGCATTGTTCAGATCCCTTCTGGGGCTGCCCTTCTCCAGACTCAGCAGCCCCAGGCCTCTCAGACTTTCCTCCTTACAGAGCTGCTCCAGGCCCCTCAGCATCTTTGTAGCCTCTGCTGGACTCTGTCCAGTAGTCCCCTGTCTCTCTTGAATAGAGGAGCCCAGAACTGGACCCAGGACTCCATATACAGCCTGATTAGAGCAAAGAGAGGCAGGAGAAGTTCCCTGGACTTGCTGGCCACACTCTTCTTAATGCACCCCAGGGCACCATTGTTATTCATAGAATCACAGAATCATGGAATGGTTTAGGTTGGAAGGGACCTCAAGGATCATCCAGCTCCAACCCCCTGCCATAGGCAGGGACACCTCCCACTAGAGCAGGTTGCTCAAGGCCACAAGGGCACACTGCTGGCTCCTGGTGAAATCTGTTGCCTACCAGCACTGCCAGGTCCTTCTCTGCAGAGCTGCTTTCCAGCAGGTCACTCCCTCACCTGTCCTGATGCAAGAAGTTCTTCCCCCCCAGGTGCAGGACCCTACCTGTTGCCCTGACTGAACTTCCCAAGGTCCTTGGAGCCGTGACCCCAATTCTGGGACAATGAGAGGGATTTGGGGGATGAAGTCAAGGAGCTAAAACGCAGTAACCAGACCAAAGTTTGGGGTGCCAGTGAATTCAGGGAGAGCAGCCTGCAGCGCCAGGAGCCTGCCCTATGGCAGGGAGGGCTGGCAGGCCCCCAGCCTGACCTGCCAGAGCTCCCACCTGCACATGATGTTGCGGAGCTTCTCCAGGTTGGCAGGGGTGAAGTACCAGTAGTTGCGGTCGCAGCGCTGCACGTCCTTCTCGATGCGGTGCAGGTTCACCGTGTACATGTCCAGCAGCTCTGGCTGCACACAACAAAAGCCAAGCTCGGTTCTTTCCAGGTAAAAAACCCAGAGAGAGTTGTGAGTGCAGCAGAACTTTGACACTCAAGTGTAGGATCAGCACTGGGTAGGGTTTGGGTGGGAGGTGGAGAGCCCCTGGACACCCAACTGCAGATCAGTATTGGGTAGGGTTTGGGTGGGAGGTGGAGAGCCCCTGGACACCCAACTGCAGATCAGTATTGGGTAGGGTTTGGGTGGGAGGTGGAGAGCTCCTGGACACCCAACTGCAGATCAGCACAGGGCAAGTGCAGGTAAGCAGTGGGACACTCCCTGACCAAGTCCATACTTACAGAGTAGGTGACACCTGTCGAGGAGACAGCAGATGTGTCACTGTTGGCCAGATCAGTCACAGCCAGAGAATCCAGCTGTGGGTACAAACTCTCCATCTCTGGTTCCTCAGAGAGGTTATCTTCACTCTCCACCAAGCTTTGCTTTTCAGCTTCACTGTCTGCCCAGCTCTCCACCACCGTCAGGGCCACGCTGTCACGATCGCGCAGCACCCCCGACGAGCTCTCATCCACAGGAACAAAATCCACGCTTCCACTGGTGGAAAATTCACCTTCCAGGCTGTCTTGGCCTTGCAGCTTCTCTTCTTGCTGGGCACCATCTTGCTCCTGTGGACCTGGTAGGTCAGAGCCACCAGCTTTACCCTGAGAGCTAGTGGAGGATTTGTTGGTTTCCATGGCGCTGTCCTCATTGCTGAAGCTACGCTCTGAGAATCCTGATGTGATGGAAAAGTTCTGGGAAGATGGGTGGCCTGAATCAGGAGAGCATGTGCCATTGGGAACTGTCCCATTGGAGATCTTGCTTTGTTTGCCATCTTCCAGCTGAGCATCTCCTTCAGTCTGTTCTACTTCATCAACAGATTCAAACACCTGCAATGCCCGAGTGGAGATCCACGTGAGGGAGAGGAAACATCCTGGACTCAACAAACTGTTGGGAACATGGGCATGATGCTTTGCAGCTCTTGGGGACATCATGCCCATGTTCCCAACAGTTGGAAGGGAGGAAGATCTGCTCTGCATGTGAAGGGCTCATTAAAGCAACCAGTGGAAGAAAGCTCAGAGGACTTGAGGGCATTTTAACTCTGTTGCAAGAGACCTTTGAGATCACTGAGTCCAACCATTAACCAGGTCACCACTAAACACTGGTCCTCAGCACCACATCTCTACAGCTCTGAAACCCCTCCAGGGATAAGGACTCCATCACTGGCCCTAGGCAGCCTGGGCTAGACCTTGACAACCCTTGAAGAGGAGAAATTTGTTCCTCATGTCCAATTTAAACCTCCTCTGGGGCAGCTTGAAACCATTTCCTCTTGTCCTGTTGCCTGTTCCTTGGGAGAAGAGACCAACACCCACCAGAGCCAGAAGGTCTCCCCACAGCCTCTTTGTCTCCAGGTCAAGCAACTCCTTTCCCTCAGCTGCTCTTCACCAGACCTGCTCTCCAGACTCACTACTGCTGTGCCTGGCTGTGGCTCCACATCTTCCCTAGAATGACAGACACCTTCAGCCCAAACATCTAGTGTCATGTCTCATGTGAACCAGACTCTTGGAGGACTTTCTGGACATGGTTCTCAGCCTTTAGGTTCTTCTGGGCTGGATCTGGCAGGTCAGTGCTTGATGATTTCACAACTCAGAGCCTACAGTCCCTGCTCCAAAGGACTGCACTTTACTCAGCATGCTAGACTTGGCAGAAGCTCGCTCAAACAGGTTGGTTTAACACATGGTGACTAACACAAGGAGCAGCCAAGGGCCTTCAAGTGTGAAGGCCACATGGGGGCTGGGTCCTTCAAGCCTGGGCAGATCAGGCAGGTGATTATTAAACCCTGCCAAGCAACTTCTGACCTCAGTGTCTCCAGAAGCAGGTTTGAGAGTCCTTTACCTCCTCCAAACAACCACCACTTGCATTTGCCAGACATCACTGTGGGTATCAGCTAATGACAACCTGTGTGCTGGCTGCTGCCTGCAGGAGCAAGAGGGGACCAAGCTCTGCTGCTCACCTGCGTGCTGGAGCTGGAGTCACTCTGCAGCCGGGCGTGATTCTGTCGGCCAGAGCTGCAGCTCTGAGAGGACTGCAAGAGAGAGGAGAAAAAGCCAGTGAGGAGGCAAAGGAACAGAAGGAGAAGGCAGAGGAGGGAAGGAGAAGGCAGAGGAGGGAAGGCGAAGGCAGAGGAGGGAAGGAGAAGGCAGAGGAGGGAAGGCGAAGGCAGAGGAGGGAAGGAGAAGGCAGAGGAGGGAAGGAGAAGGCAGAGGAGGGAAGGAGAAGGCAGAGGAGGGAAGGAGAAGGCAAAGAACAGGAGAAGGCAAAGAACAGGAGAAGGCAAAGAACAGGAGAAGGCAAAGAACAGAAGGAGAAGGCAGAGAACAGGTCTGCAGCATGGGGAGGCTCACACCATGCTGTCAGGGGTGGACACATCTGCACATAAGGAGCAAGCAGAAAATCCACCCATAAATCCCCATAGGTGCCCCGTGGAAGATGTTGATGTCACAGAGATCAGAGAACTGCTTGAGTTGGAAGAGACCTCTAAGATCATTGAGTCCAACCCAGTACCATCATGGCCATGAACCTGTGTGCCAAAGTGCCACGGCCACACATTTCTTGAACACCCCCAGAGATGGGGACTCCAGCACCTCCCTGAGCAGCCTGTGACAATCCCTGACCACTCTTGCAGCAAAGAAACTTTTCCTCCTCTCCTGGCACAATTTCAGGCTATTTCCTCCTGTTCTACCACCTGATATTAGGGAAAAGAGACCAATTCCACCTCACTGCAACCTCCTTTCAGGGAGTTGCAGAGACAGCAATGAGGTCTCCCCTCAGCCTCCTTTTCTGCAGGCTGAACAACCCCCAGGTCCCTCAGCTGGGCCATGCAGCTGTGTCACACAGCACAGTGCCCTGCCTGAGCCTGCCACTGACACTTAGAGCTGGAGAAGATGATAAAAACCCCAAAGTCCTCGGCCAAAGCAGTTGTTCAAACACTGCATGTTTGGGTCTGCAGAGAACTGCTTTCTCCTGACCTTCAGAGAGGTCACATTGCCTGCCTGCAGTGCAAATTTCTACCAATCTGTCCTAATTTGGCAGCAGTGCAGCTCACCCCATCTTGGTTTACATAAAAGATGAAGTCAGAGGCTATAAAACAATCCCTCCACGCACACTGAAGCTTTCCCCCCCGTTCTTAAAGGACAAATATTGATGTTTGAAGCAAGACTCAGTGGAGGCAGCCCCTCCAAAAGTCAACAGCACCCTATTCTGGATGCCAGCTGAAGCTCAGAAGGAAGCATTGGGCTTTGCAGCAAACAATTGAGGCTCTCCCCGGTGGATTCCTTCTCAAGTTTCACTCCAGAGTGAATTCTCCCTGCCCCGAGGCTTTATTGTAGCACAGGAGCTGCTGTTGCTCAGGCTGCTGGACCTGCAGAGCACTGAGATCACAGAACCATGGAATCACAGAATGGTTTGGGTTGGAAGGGACCTTAAAGATCATCCAGTTCCAACCCCCTGCCATGGGCAGGGACACTTCACACTAGCCCAAGCTGCCTAAGCCTCAGCCAGCCTTGCCTTGAACACCCCTAAGTAGGAGGCATCCACAACTTTCCAGGGCAAAACGTTCCAGTGTCTCACCACCCTCACTGTAAAGAATTTCCTCCTGATCTCCAGTCTCAGTTTCCTCTCTCCCAGCTCCAAGCCACTGCCTCTCGTTTTATCACTACAAGCCCTTGCAAAAAGTCCCTTCCCAGCTCTCCTGCATCCCCCTCCGGGTAGTCCAGCTGAAATGGCCAGCAGAAGCTGTCCCCACCCTGGCATTGTGGGCAATAGGTGGGCCGGGCTCTGCTGGAGACAGGAAGGGCGACAGTTTTCCTCCATTAGCATGGGAGTGTTTCAGAACAGGAAACTTCAGGTTGAGAAGGGAAAAAGGAGGAAGCTTTGTCCACACGAACCCTGCCAGCTCCCCTCCCAGCACACGTTCACCGAGTCACAGACTGCTTTGGGTGGGAAGGGGCCGTTAAAGGTCATCTAATCCAACCCTCCTGCAGCCCTTGCTCCCCCTCACCTCGTTGCTGATAGTGGAGTCCCTGTGCATCATCCTCTGAATGTGGGAGTCCAGGCTGGCCCCAGAGGAGCACTTGGCCAAGGCTGCTGCGTGTGACTCCTTCTCCCGCTGCCGGACGATGGCCTCACAGCCCAGCCACTCGGCCATGGTGTGCTCGTAGCAGGCACGGATCTGCTCATCAGCCTGAGGGGTTCACACACAGAGGGGCTCGGAATGAAGGCCCAGAAACCAGCTCCTGCTCCAGCCCCAAACAGCCCTGCAGGGACAAGCCAACTCCATGCCTCCCTCAGCTGCGGCTGCATGGTACACAAAGTCACCCGGCTGCAGCACGGTGCCAGCCAGAGCCTGACCCACCAAATCTTGCCAAAATGAGGGTGGAGAACTGACAACCCAGCTCCTTCTGCCGTGCACAGGGGTGAGGGCACTGAGCAGCAGCAGCCAGCAGCTGCACAGGGCAGCACCGAGCTTCAGCCTGTCAACTCCTGCTGATCTGAGCCTTTCAGAGAATCACAGAATCATTTAGGTTGGAAGAGACCTTGAAGATGATCAAATCCAACCACTGACCCAGCACTGCCATGGGCCTCAGCACCACAACTGCACAGCTTTGCAACCCTTCCAGGGATGAGGACTCCACCACTGCCCTGGGCAGCCTGGGCCAGGTCTTGGTAATCTTCAAGTGGTAGAAATTGTTCCTCATGTCCAACCTAAACCCCTTCTGGTGCAACTTGAGGCCATATCCTTGTCCTATCACTTGTTCCTTGGGAGAAGAGACCAACCCCACCTCACTGCAACTTCCTTTCAGGAAGTTGTAGAGAGCAATGTGGTCTCCACTCAGCCTCCTCTTCTCCAGGCTGAACACCCCCAGCTCCCTCAGCTGCTCCTCCCCAGCCCTGTTTCTCCAGACCCTTCACCAGATTTGTTGCCCTTCTCCGTCCCTGCTCTAGATCCTCACTGTACTTCTTCACCTAAAACTGAACCCAGCACTCACGGTGTGCCCTCACCAGCTCCAAGTACAGGGGAACAATCCCTGCCCTGCTTCTGCTGGCCACACAATTGCTGATCCAAACCAGGATGCTGGTGGCCTTCTTTCTCCCACCTCTCATCTACAGCTGCAGCACAAAGGTGTCCCAAGAGCCAGAGGGTTCACAGGGCAGACTCTGGCACAAAGACCCTTCATGCTGTGAAGCACCCAGGACACACCAATACAACCCAGCAGCTGCTGAGCTGGCAGCACACCCACACCAACCTCTTTCCTCTCTGCCTCTGTCATGCCAAAGTGGTAGTGGCCCAGCAGGAAGGGCCAGACAGCCTTCCTGATCTCATGCTGGATCCCACCATAGTAGATCAGCCGCAGCAGCTCCTGGTCCTCATAACTCTGTGGGAAGAGCTCTGAGTGAGGGCAGAGACACAGCCAGGACCACAACCCAGCAGCAACCCCAGCTTGGCTCTGTCACTCTTCAGTCCCCAGAGTGCTGCCCAGACACTGACCACCCACAGACTCACTGCCCACCCACTGCTGATGCTCCCTCAGATCCCTGCTTGAGCTTCAGCACAGCCAGAGACCCCTGTGGAGGGACACGGTGGGGAACACTGGCTCATCACAGCCAGAAAATGACCCACCAAAGCCACTCGAGGTCACTGCTGCGTCCCTGAGTGCCAGCAGCACGGCGGGGCTGCAGCACTGATCACAGCTCTCCAGGCATCCTCTGTAAGAATGTACAGAGACCTCCCTCAGGATCACAGTACTCAAGGTGACAGACACTGTCCCTGCACTGAGAGGGACATCTGCAACTACAGCAGGTTGCTTAGAGCCCAAACAACCTGACCTGCAATGCTTCCAGGCATGGGGCATCAACCTGGGCAACCTGGGCCAGGCTCTCAGCACCCTCAGTGTCAAACATTTCTCCTTTCTCTCCACTCTGAATCTCCCTCTTTTAGTTCATACCATCACCTCTTGCCTTGTCACCACAGGCCCTGCTCAGAAGTCTGTCTCTAGCTTTCTGATTGGTCCCTTTAAGCATTGAAAGGCCACCAGAAGCTCTCCCTGAAGCCTCTTCTTCTCCAGGCTGAACAACCTCAACTCTCTCAGCCTGGCCTCACTGCAGAGGGCTTCCAGCCCTTCCAGCATTGCTGCAGCCTCCTCCAGCCCCATTCCAACAGGTCCATGTCTCTGTTTTGCTGAGGACTCCAGAGCTGGCCCCAGCACTTCACGTTGAGGATTAGCAGCCTCAGGCTCTGTGCCCCAGGCAGGCTCTCCGACTTCTCTCTTTGGGGAACTTCTCCTCCACATGCTTTACCCTCCCATGCTGCAAGCACTGCAGTGACACTGCCCCAGAGATCCCAAAGCCAGCACAACTGGCACATCCCAAGAGCCTTGGCCCTACCGTGGTGTCCTGCAGGTATCTCTGCCATATGTCCACAGTCAGTCCTGAGCTGGCACTGCAGGGCACATCAGGAGACACGATGCTGTGGTTGACCAGCGCCGACAGGTGGGTTCTGACCGTGGAGAGGTGCCGGCAGTAGGCCAGCCCTGCAGCAGGCAGGAGACAGCACTCAGCCAGGGAACTCAGGGAGAAAAGCTCTAATGAACATGGTCCCTGAAGGGTCCCTCTGAAGCTACAGCCAGCCTAAGCCAGCAGAGCATAGAGTCTACTGGGACACACTCACAGGCTCCCAGGATGACAGAGGTTGGAAGGGACCCAAAGAGATCATCGAGCCCAACCTCCCTGCCACAGCAGGACCACACAGTCTAGCTCAGGGCACACAGGAACACATCCAAACAGGCATGGAAAGGCTCCAGAGAAGGAGACTCCACAACCTCTCTGGGCAGCCTGTTCCAGTGTTCTGGGACCTTTACAGTCAAGAAGTTCCCCCTTGTGTTGAGCTGGAACCTGCTGTGCTGCAGCTTCCATCCTTTGCTCCTTGTCCTATCCCAGGGAGCAGTGAGCAGAGCCTGTCCCCTGCTCCTGACTCCCATCCTTCAGAGATTTATAAACATTTATTAGATCTCCTCTCAGTCTTCTCCAGACTAAACAGCCCCAGGTCCCTCAGCCTCTCCTCATCAGGCAGTGCTCCAATCCTCTGATCATCCTCATAGTCCTCCCTTGGACTCTCTCCAGCAAATCCCTGTCCCCCTTAAACTGGGGAGCCCCAAACTGAAGGCAATACTCAAGATGAGGTCTCACCAGGGCAGAGTAGAGAGGGAGGAGAACCTCCCTTGATCTGCACCCCTGGGTCCCATTGGCACTCTTGGCCACAAGGGCACATTGCCCTTGCACCACCAGCGCTGCTGCTCACTGGGCTGAAATCTGAGGGTCACAGTGCAGATGTTTGCTGCGGTCCTGAGAATGGTCCTGCAGGTATCAGACAGGTCCCACTACCCTTGGCCACTGCCCTGCTGCCTCAGCACCACTCCTAGTTCACAGTCCAGGATTTCATCCCTTGCCCATCACACATCTGAAGGTACCATGGCCAGGACCAGTACTCACAGCCATAGAAGGCCCGGGAGAGGATCTGGTACTTCATATTGTCACACAACAGCTTCAGTGGAGCTCTGCCAAGAAACACATGGGATGTGAGGGGAAGTGTTCCATGCATGTCCTCAGCCTCTGCTTTGTTCTAACTGTTCCAGCTTTGCCTCCAAAAGTGCACCATGGGACCTCTGCTCATCTTGGGAGCAGCAATTCCTGCTGGCAGGACATGGCTGCAGAGCAGCTGAGAAGTTCCAGATGAAGAGACAAGCCTCACTTCAGCCTGGACAGGAGGCTGTAGTAGCATGGGTGTTGGTCTCTTCTCTCAAGTAATCAACAATAGGACAAGAGGAAAGAGCCTCAAGTTGTACCAGAGGAGGTTTAGGTCAGGCACAAGGAAAAATTTCTTTGCTGCAAGAGTGGCCAGACATGGGAAGAGGCTGCCCAGGGAGATGGTGGAGTCTCCATCCCTGAGAGTGTTCAAAAAGCCTGTAGGTATGGCACTTTGGGACACGGTTCAGTGGTCATGATAGTGTTGGGTTGATGGTTGGAGTCGATTTTAGAGAGCTTTTCCAACCTTAATCTATCTATGACACGTCCTACTGGGCCCTGCAAATGGTTTTTGGACAACCAAGCTGAGGCTGGAGACCCCATTTGCACCATAGCTGCTCTAGTTCAGCCCCCCAGCTGGGCTTTCCCCTCTAAGCACGTTTTGCCTGTCCAAGAAAGCAGCAAAGCCATCATACCTCTCGTGGCTGCAGCCATTGGATGGTCCTCCATCAGAGGAGCCACTCTGAGAGCAAGAGGAGCAGGAGGACTTGCGGGTGCTGGGTTGCCACATGGGAGGGAGACCAGCACCCGCCGTGTCCATCAGGTCCTGGGGCACTGTAAGAGGGCAGAGAGAGGAACATCAGCTGCTGGCACTGCCCCAGAGGCAGGTGAGCCACAGGAGGTCAGATAGGAGAGGTCTGATTGGATGCAGCATCCCAAATTCTTCCCCAGGAGACTTCAGCAAGTAGAGAGGACCCACACCAGGTAATCACAGCACCAGCACTGGTCAGGTCAGGAGAAAAGAAAGGAAACAAAGAGCAGGGATGAGAGAGTGAGTGAGAGAAAACCACCTGCTGATTAACTACAGTGCCTTCAGCAAGCTGATCTGGGACAGCTGAAACCAAACCTCCAACCCAGAGAGATTGGAGAGAAGTCACAGAGAGAAACCAGGATCAGAGAGATGAGAGAAACCAGGATCACAGAGATGAGAGAAACCAGGATGGGAACCAAGTCCTGCTGCAGGAAGAGTGGATGACTGGAAGGGAAAAGCCCCCATCACTCCAACATCAGCATCCCATCCAAGATTCAGGGAAAGACAGCAGCATCCAGATCACAAGGCAGGAGAGAATGTCTTCGATGGAGGGACAGCAGAAGCAAGTAGCTCTTCATGTTGTCACTTGTTAAATCCCTGTTTAAACTCCAAAGTGCTACTGCAACAGCCTTGGATCCTGCATGGATGGGGCCATGCAGTAGGGCTGCTGGCTTGGCCTGGCACTGTCTCTGCCCTTGGGTGATGAGGGTGAACTTTTGGGACACAGAAAAAGATTTACTGAGGAATAATCCTATTACCTCCTCCTTAGAAAGTGAAGCATGGTAGAAATTTCAGCTAGAAGAGGGTCTCCTCACCCATCTTGATCTCACTGAGTGTCTGAGATGCTGAACAACTGACAGCAAGAAGAATGGTGAAGCCTTACTGCCCTCACACCGAGCAGGTGCGGATGGGTCAGTGACAGTCAGCAGTGACAGGGGACACCTCTGCAGGAACGGGCAAGTGACAACATGGGCAAAGCAGTAGAACTAGACACATTACACTGATGCTGAGTGGCCCTCAGAGCAGCAAGGAGAGGTCGAGATGTGATGGGAAGACTCAGAAACCATTTAGGGATCACCAGGGTCTTGCTTGCAGCTGCAGTCCTCTCCATCTTCCCCCTCGTAGCAGCGACGCAGATCACAGAGGCAAGGAATGGGTGAAAATTACCATTAATGGTAACTAAGAGACACAGAGAGAGGAGAAGGGCACAAATGAAAGGGGAGAAAGGATGAATTTGCAGAGAAGAAAGAGCTGATGCAGTTCCAGCCCCCTCTGGGAAGGTCCGCAGGAACTGCACAGGCTTTGCTGACGCCAGCTGAGGAGATTGCAGCAATTCATTTCACGGAAAATGTGGCCCCCAGCATGGAATTTTAAGGGGTAGATGATCAAAAGGAAACCAGAGAGAGGAACATCTCCATCTGCTATTTTAGCCTCAATCAGATTTTTATCTGACTCACTGAATTGCGTTAGTCAGCTAAAGGCAGGGAGAAGGAGGTGTAGTCTGAACTGCTACAATGGAGGAGTCACAGATCTGATTGCACCCTTCCAACCTCAAAGATATAGCACCAAGGGTTTGATCAAATGTCATCTTTCCAAAGCACCCCACAACTTCTCTATTCCACTTTTGGTTTTCCCCTGTGATGTGCCCAGAGGTCAATAAAATGTTCTTAGTATCCCACAGAGGAGTGAGGACAAAGGTCTGGTCCCTTCAGCCAAGCACAGAGTTCAGATCTTTCAGCATTAAGAGATTTCTGGTTTGGTGGATGAAGCAGCAGCCTCTGCCTAGCTGCATCACCACCCTGTGAGCCAGGGAGTGAAGATTTGTGGGTCCAGCCTGGCAGCACCCAGAGAAGCGTGCTGCAACCTCTCCACTGTGCTGCAGAAGCAACAGAGCTGGATTTAATGCAGCACTCGCCAACCTGGCCTGGTGACAACAGAAGAATCAGCCCTGGAGGCTTGTGACACTGAGAAGTGACCCCAAAAGAGCATGAACAGAGTGAACCCCACTGCTGAAACCATGTGCAAGGTGGTTTTTTCCCAACCATTAAGGCAATAGTGAGCTGTTGAGCAGCTGCAGAAGGCTTTGGTAACAAGTGAAAGGTTCAACCAAAAAACCTAACTCTCCTCAGCCCCTATGTGGTGCTGACCAAAGCTGTAACACACAGAATCCATTGCCCTGGGACCATTCCCCAGCTCAGGGGTGTGCCCCCAGCTCATGCATCCCATAATAACGCCCCAAGAGACTCTCTGCCAGCCCACTCACCAAATTCAGACTGTGTCCCTGGGTAGATGATCCTGAACACATAATCTGTGGCTTCGTCGTCTTCCTTGTCGGACGCAGACTCGGAGGAGCCCTGGGGACTTCGCTTCCTCAGCTTGGGGAACACCTTTCCCTAGGTGAACAAAACCTGCTCTTCACAAGCCACCCCATGCAGCTGGGCACTGCCTCACCTGCCAAACTGCCCAAGGAGAGCATGGGATTCACCAGAAGAGATGATGGCTGAACCTTTCCCGGGCAGCAGCTGCCTTTGGATTAAGCTTTTGACTCCGCCGTGAATGGGTTTCATAGAATCGTGGATGGATGGGTTGGGTTAGAAGGGACCTTAAGGATTATCTTGTTCCACCCATCCTGCCATGGGCAGGGACACCTCCCACTAGCCCAGGTTGCTCAAGGCCTCAGCCAATCTGGCCTTGAACACCTCCAGGGAGGGGGCATCCACACTCTCCCTGGGCAAACTGCACCAGTGTCTCATCACCCTCACTGCAAAGGATTTCTTAGAATCACAGAATCAAGCAGGTTGGAAGAGACCTTCAGGCTCATCCAGTCCAAACTTGCACTCAACCCTGGCCAATCAACCAGACCATGGCACTAAGTGCTTCTTAGAATCATAGAATGAACCAGGTTGGAAGAGACCTCCAAGCTCATCCAGCCCAACCTAGCACCCAGCCCTGGCCAATCATGGCACTAAGTGCCTCATCCAGGCTTTTTCCTGAACACCTCCAGGGATGGTGACTCCACCACCTCCCTGGGCAGCCCATTCCAATGCCAATCACTCTCTCTGCCAACAACTTCCTCCTAACATCCAGCCTAGACCTCTCCTGGCATAACTCGAAACTGTGTCCCCTTCTTCTGTTGCTGCTTGCTTGGCAGAAGAGCCCAACCCCACCAGGCTACAGCCTCCCTTCAGGCAGTTGTAGACAGCAATGAGGTCACCTCTGATCTCCACTTTCAATCTCCCCTTTTCCAGCTCAAAGCCATTGCCCCTCACTCTGCCACTACAGGCCCTTGCAAAAAGTCCCTGCCCAGCTTTCTTGTAGCCCTCTGTCTGCTAGTGGGAGGCCTCCCTAACATCAGGCAGAGGATGCTGCCCATCAGCTCTGCTCTGAGACACTCCACAAGGGAACACCAGCAGGAACATGCAGTGCCCTGGGCTCAGAAGCAGCTCAGTTTTGGGGCACCTACCTTTCCTCGTTGTGACCAGAGGGGTGGATCCAGCTGCCCATGGGGTAAGAGGCCATTCTCCAGGCAGGACAGGAACTGCAGCAAGTGTCCTCCTCTGGGGAACCGCAGTGGGGGCCTCTGAATGCCATCCTGGCTCACCAAGACAACCGTCCCACCGCTGTCTACTGCTGGCAACAGTGAGAGCAGAGACAAGTCAGGACTGGGGGAATCATACCAGTTTAAAATGTAGAGGGCAAGAAGGCTCAGGGAACAGGAAGGTATGGAAAAGAAAGAATTTCTTCTTCATTTGGATCCTTTTGGAGCCCTGGAGAAGGTTTGCCTAGGAGATCACACCCTGACCAGAGAGCATTGCTCTGCAGGGAGCACTCCCCAGCCCAGCACCACAGCCAGGAGCTGGTTTGAAGGTTTTCCTAGAAGCACTTCCACAGCACTGACCCAACCACCCTGAGCTCTGGATATCCTGGGGCTCCATCTCCATATGGGCTCTCCTCCAAAGATCTAATGAAGCAAGTGCCACAGAATCACAAAATCAATCAGGTTGGAAAAGACCTTCAAGATCAGAGTCCAAACAATCAGCCAGCACCTTCTAATTAACTAACCCATGGCACTAAGTGCCTCATCCAGCCTCTTTCTGAACACCTCCAGGGATGGTGACTCCACCAGCTCCCCAGGCAGCCCATTCCAGTGGCCAATCACTCTTGCTGTGAAGAACATGAGGTGACATGAGCCTCCAGCAGCCCCTCACTGTGGCCTTACCTTGCTGGTGGCAGTGCAAGTAGACAATCTCCTCCAGGCGTATGGTCATGGCATAGTCCCAGTAAACACTGGAGCAGAGAAAGAGAGCAAGCTGTGAGCTCTGGGGATGCAGGAGGCTCTGCTTCTGCTCACACCAGCCCCAGAGCCTGTCTCCAGGTGAAGCTACAGAAAGGATGAGGTCCCAGCAGCAGTGTGACTGCCACAAAGCCAGCCTGAAGAAGTGACAACATCCCTCCAGAATCGTAACTGTCCCTGTCCCTACAGCTCAGTCAGGACAAGTCCAGTCCCACCCACCCTGGACTGTTTCTCATTGCTCCCAGACACAAACAAGGTGCCCATGGATCCTGCTGACTACAGGGAGGGAGGATGTGGAGCCCTACAGTAGTAAAGAACTCCTCTGGCCACCCCAGCAAGGATTCTTATGCTGGTTTGAGGGAAACTCTCAAACTACCACCCTGATGTGGTGATGTGAGAAGCCCACAAACCTGGTAGGAGCAGCCCTGGAGCCCCAAGGGAAGAGGCAGGCTGAGCCTGGGCTGCTGCTCTGCTGAGCTCCTGTCCCCAGGGAAGAGGGAAAAGAAAACCTCACCATCTGTGGGTTTTATTTAGAGCTGAAAAGAGATTTGATTGCAGTTGCTGCTGTTTGAGAACTGAGGGGACTGAGCAAATCTAGAGAACACTGGAGAGCTGCTGGTCACTAGGCAGGGCAGAGGGAGGAAGCCGGAGATGACTCCAGGACAGGGTTTGCTTTGTTCCTCAGGCAAAACAGGACCTGGCATGACTCTGTAGCTTCAGGGCAGAGGGACAGAGACAGCAGGAGGGAGCTGGAGATGTCTCCAGAAGACACATGGCCTGGGGCAGGGTTTGATTTCTGAGGAGAGCCCTGTATGAGCACTGCTCTGTGAGGGTGGCAGCGTTCACCAGCACCCCAGCACCCTGCCAGCTTTGGAGCAGCACTACCTGCCGAGCCACTGAAACAGTGCTGCAAACAAAGGTGGCTTCAAACGGCTTCAGCAAGTCAGCCAAGGACAGGAAGGGTGCAGAAGAGTCACTCCCTCTAGATCCACACTTACTTTGTCAGTTGGCTTCTCTCTTCCTTGGTCACATCTTGACACTGGGAAATTTTAGAGCTTAGGCTGGTGCCCAAGTCAAGAACTCAGAAAAATAGTGTAGAGATGAAAACAGTGGTTTAGGGGGAAGGTAGAAGGCAGAACAGAATGGCCCAGGGGCCAAGAAGACAGGGGAGATGAAAAGAACACAGGTAAACAACCCCTCCAAAAAACTCTAACTCAGAGCAAACAAAACTGAGAATGAGTTTTGCTGAAGAAGATCTTTACCCTAGGACAAGGAGTCAGTGTCCTACACCCTCCAGCTTTCCTGCAGTGTTTGCTGCTGGGAAGGGTTTGTGTTTGTTTTGTTCCTCAGGTGAAACAGGACCTGGCATGATTCTGTAGCTGAAAGGATGGCAGCTATCAAGGGAAATGCCAGCAGCCCACAAGGTGGGCCCAGGGCATGGCAACACACACTGCTGAGCAAACTAAGCAGCCTTCAGCCCCCCTGGAGGAATGAGCTCCGTGGACTCCAACAAATCCAAGGGATTTTGAGGACCTGCACACAGGATCAGCTGCAGGCTGCACCAGAACAGAGCTAGGGAACAGCCTGGGCGCTGTCATCAAGGTGGAATTATCTGAGAAGTGAAGTTCCTTCTCTCTGCAGAAGCCCTGTCCTTGTTTATGAGCTCCCCAGATCAAACTAAGCATCATAAACTGAAAGCATTGGGCAGTGTGCAGAGAAGATCCAGAACAAGCACCTCACAGCTCACTGAGAGCCTCACTCAGCACAGCATCTCCCACTATCTCCCACAAGCCTCCTTCCCTGTCCCTTCCCTTGACTCAAGGACAACTTTTGTACTTTTTTTTTTGGCTTGGTGACTTGGACACCAGACCCAAACTCTGAAGCTGGGGAAGGTTTGTCACCCCTCTGCCCTGTGCACTTGGAGCCAGCCACCTCTTCTCGTAGTCCAGATCGCCCACGGAGCCGTTCATCAGCTGGTTGGGAGTCCACTTCAGGGCCATGATGTCAGCAGTCTGGTGAAGGGACAGGTATCCTGGGATAGCCTCCATGTCATCTCGCTTGAGAAGAGAAACACAGGGGAAAAGTGAGCTGCTGACAGCAGGCTGGAAGATGCCAGAAGCATAAAGCTCCACCGCTGAGGCTGAGCCGTGCCCTAGAGAGCAGCCCTGGACTATACACAGCCCTGTCTGCTGTCCCTGAGCCCAGCCACTCTGAGAACCCACAGTGACCCTGCAAAACCTCCCAGCAGAGACACCAGGACACTTCATCAGCCTGGGAAAGGGCTGGGAGCTGCTCTTCAATTGAGACTAACTTAACTTAAACTAAGTAGAATCATAGAATCAGTCAGGGTTGGAAGGGACCACAAGGATAATTCAGTTCCAACCCCCCTGCCATGCCCAGGGACACCCTACCTTAGAGCAGGCTGCCCACAGCCTCAGCCAGCCTGGCCTTAAACACCTCCAGCCATGGGGCCTCAACCACCTCCCTGGGCAACCCAGTCCAGCCTCTCACCACTCTCATGCTCAACAACTTCCTCCTCACCTCCAGGCTGACTCTCCCCACCTCCAGCTTTGCTCCATTCCTCCCAGTCCTGGCACTCCCTCAGACCCTAAAAAGTCTCTCCCCAGCTTTTTTGTAGGCCCCCTTCAGATCCTGGAAGGCCACAAGAAGGTCACCTGGGAGCCTCCTCTTCTGCAGACTGCACAGCCCCAACTCTTTCACTCTGTCCTCACAGGAGAGCTGCTGCAGCCCTCTGAGCATCCTTCTGGCCCTTCTCTGGACACACTCCAGCATCTCCACATCCCTCTTGTCATAGGAGCTCCAGAACTGGATGCAGTACTCCAGGTAACTTAAACTAAGTAGTTTGCCCTTCATCCATTTGACTACAATAAGCAGGAAGAGACAGGAGGAGGGTTCTGTGGTTTCTGCTCAAGAGCAGGCAGGGAGAGGAGGCAGTTTCCACTCGGAAAGTAGCAGACCTCTTCTGTTCCACTGGGAGGATCCATTTCACAAGAACCTCAACAGATACAGTCCAGTCACTGCCTGCCCAGATGAAAAATCACAGAGTCCTAGAATGGCTTAGGCTGGGTTGGAAGGGACATTAAAGATGACCTACTCCAACCCCCCCTGCCACAGACAGGGATGCCTTTCAACTAGCTCAGGTTCCTCAAGGCCACATCCAGTCTGGTCTTGAACACTGCCAGGGAGGAGGCATCCACACCCTCTCTGGGCAACCTATTCCAGAGTCTCACCACCCTTGTACTGAAGAACTTCTTCCTAAACTCCAGTCTAACCCTGCTCTCCCTCAGCTTAAAACCATTCCCTCTTGTCCTGTTGCTGGACACCCTCATGAAGATTCCCTCTGCAGCCTTCCTGTAAGATCCCTTCAGATACTGGCAGGCAGCTCTAAGGGCCCTCCAGGAGTCATCTTCTCTCTAGGTTGAACAAGCCCAGCTCCCTCAGCCTCTCCTTATAAAATCATAGAATCAGTCAGGTTTGGAAGAGACCACAAGGATCAGCCAGTTCCAATCCCCCTGCCATGGGCAGGGACACCCTACCCTAGAGCAGGCTGCCCACAGCCTCAGCCAGCCTGGCCTGAAACACCTCCAGCCATGGGGCCTCAACCACCTCCCTGGGCAACCTGTTCCAGGCTCTCACCACCCTTATGGTGAAGAACTTCTTCCTTCATAGCAGAGGTGCTGCAGTCCTTGGAACACCTTTGTGGCCTGTGCTTCTCTCCATCAAGGAGAAACCTAGGAGAGAATTCCCCAGCAGCACTTTGTGCCCCAGCAGGTACTCACTGGCTGCACCAGGACGTTGTTCTTGCCGTAGAGGAGCGTGGCTCTGGAGTTCTGGTGCAGGGACTCCACATAGTCCCTGGCAGACAGCGATGGTCTGTCATCCATACTGCCACTTGAGTGCCTTTTCTGGATCTGGAAGAGAGCCACCTACAAAGGTGAGGTGAGCACAGACACCTCCTGCTTTCAGAAAGCTTCTCTTGAAGCTCAGACCCTCCTCACTTGTACACTTCAGGAAATCACTGGAGAGAGAGTCACAGAATCATTTTGGTTGGAAAAGACCTTTAAGACCATCGAGTCCAACCATTATCTAACACTACCAAGGCTGGTGCTAAACCATCTACACATCTTTTAATTCCCTCCAGGGGGGATGATTCAACCACTTTCCTAAGCAGCCTGTTTCAGCACCCGACAACACTAAACCTTTCCCTTTGTGCCCTCTATGAGGATTCCTGGCCCTGGCCAAGCTCGACTTCCTACTCAGAGAAGCCCCAGGAGTGTACTTTGCTTCCAATAAGCAGAGCAGACTTCAGCTGGTTTTGCTTTTCATCCGTGGTTGATGTTCTCAAAGGGCAGAGACGCCACTAAGCAGCACCACGTTGCTCCAGCACTCCTGCAGTCTCCACGGGCCATGTCCCCAGCACTTTAGGCTTGAAGACTTCAAATAACTGCACTTTTCTATCTCCTCCCATCAGAGGGCTGGTTTCACAGCCCTCTGCAAACAGACAAAACCTGGCTGCCTGTGCTCCCCAGGAGGAGCAGAGCGAGAGGCTGCCCCTGGCACACTCACGCAGAGCGCAGGGCGCTTGGTGGGCGAGTCCTGGCGACAGTGGGAGCTGTGGATCCGGTGCCTCTGAACCAGCTCATCAGCTGAGGGGTCTGTCCAGAAGTGGTCAGCAGTCTTCATCTTGGTGTACTCCAGTGCACAGGGCCCCACTGCACAGAGGAGAAAAATCACAGCCGCAAGGAGGTTGGTGGAGGTGTTCCTATGACTGAGGTCAGCTCACAGATGCACAGATTGCACTGGGTTGGAAGGGACCCTCAAAGGGCATCTTTTCCAACCCCCCTGCACTCAGCAGGTCACATCAGGTTTGACCTTGAATATCTCCACCACAGCTCTGGGAAGCCTGTTCCAGTATTTCTCACCCTCATTGTGCAGAGTTTCCTCCTGATGTCCAACCTAAATCTGCTCTGCTCCAGTTTCAAACCATTGTCCTCATCTTCTCACCACAGGCCCTTCTAAACAGTCCCTCCTCAGCCTTCCTGTAGGTACCCTTCAGATACTGAAATGCAGCTCGAAGGTCTCCCCGGAGTCTTTTCTTCTCCAGCCTGAAGAGCCCCAACTCTCCCAGCCTGTCCCCACAGCAGAGGTGCTCCAGCCCTCTGACTATCTTTGTGGCCTTCTCTGGACCCACTCCAGCAGGTCCACATCCCTCATGTTGAGGGCCACAGAGCCGAACCGAAGACAGTACTTGCAAGTGAGGTCTCACCAGAGGAGAAGGGCAGAATCACCTGCCTTGACCTGCTGGCCATGCTTCTGATGCAGCCTAGGATGCCACTGGCCTTCTGGGCTGCAAATGCACATTGCTGGCTCATGTCCCCACTGCCTGACTGGTCATGTCCATGCTGAGCCCTGTGCTTGCAGCACTACGCTCCAAGAGCCCAGCCTCAGCCCTGCTTTCTGCCCCTCCCTACTACTCAAGCCTCTGCAAGACAAGGAAACTCCCAAGCTCAGCCTCACAATTCTCCATCTCTAGGCACTGCTCAGCTCTATACATAGAATCATAGAATGGTTTAGGTTGGAAGGGACCTCAAAGCTCAGCCAGTTCCAACCCCCTGCCACAGGCAGGGACACCTCCCACTAGAACAGGTGGCTCAAGGCATCACCCAACCACATCATGTGGTTTTCACAGGGGCTCCACCTGCCCAGGGCTGCTAAGTCTTCTGAAGTTCTTACTAGAGAACAACTGCATTGCCCACCCCAGATCACAGAGCTGGGAACAGGAGTTTGGAGAGCAAGCTGGCAAAGTGGGGTCTGAAGGGAGAGTTACCCAGTAAAGATGCAAGGATTGGCCCATCCACAGGATCCATCAGGAGAGCTTCTTTCTCATAGTACTTACTAGAAAAGAGAACAGATAGCAGCACCTTGTAGTATTCCATGCCCCAGTAGAGAGTGGTTTGAAATCCCTGCACTGCCCCTCTCTTCCTGTATCCTCCCTGCTGAGAGGACAAGAAGCCTCTATCAAGCTGTTCCTGCCAACCATGGCACTCCTGGGGCAGACACCCTTCTGCAGCACACTGCAGGCATCAGCACTGCCTCCCAAAACATCTCCAAGACTGGAGATGACACCTCCCCAGGGCAAGACACCTCAGTGTGCAGCTCCCACAATCACAGAAGGCATCAGATTGGAAGGGATCCTCAAAGATCATCCTGTCCAGCCAAGGACAGCTCAGCTCTCAGCAGAGCAAGCGTGGCCTGTCTTTATTTCAGGGAGTGTATTGTGGCCAGCAGCAGCAGGGAGTCAGTCAGAATGCCCACGCTGGGCAGAGTGACACAAATGACCTGTCCCATCCAGCGGCTTCCTGGCCCGCTTGGACACAACACCTTCAGCACCAGTGG
Source organism: Tricholaema leucomelas (assembly GCA_013400475.1). Classification (NCBI taxonomy): domain Eukaryota; kingdom Metazoa; phylum Chordata; class Aves; order Piciformes; family Lybiidae; genus Tricholaema lacrymosa; species Tricholaema leucomelas. The sequence continues at coordinate 274,408 of WAAF01011398.1, forward strand.
AAGAGGGAGCTGAGATGGGCAAAGGGCTGACCTCGTGGCAGCACTCACCTGCTGTTCTCCACCAAGTAGTGCACGATTTTATCCAAGACCTTTTCAAAGAGGGCTGTGCGGATCCAGAGGTGCTTGATGGCTTGAGGAGACAGGTTGGGCAGCTTGGGCAGCTTGCGCACATTCTCCGGGATGCCCTGCACTTGATTTCGTCTTGAGAGGCACAAGGGAAAAGGCAACAACATCACTGGCTCATCACTGAGTGCCCAAGGCACCCATGGCACCTCCTGGGGCACAAGGCTGGGCTCTCACTGCTGCTCAATGCGATGGTTGCCCAGGGAACCATGTAGGAACAAAGCTCGGGAGGCTGCTGCTTCCCCTGTTCCACCCCTTGCTCCAGAGGGCCTACAGATGTATCTGGCACCACCAGATCAGTTCCTCACTGTAAAGGCATCCCAGGACAAGCCTGTGCCTCAGCAGAGTCCTCCAACCCACATCTCTCCCACTGGTGCCTGAGGATAGCAGCTCTCAAGCAATGCAGCTTATCTCAGGACAGCATCAAGATCCCTGCCACCAGGTAGCTGCTCCATCCATCTCCCTGCTTTCTGCCCAAGAATGAGTAAGCCACTCTCACACAGAAGTTGAATTACTACAGGTTCAAGCCCTGCACACTGAAGCAGACCAAATGTGGTTCCAGCTGGCTTAGTGCACTGCTCCATAAACTCTTGACAGCTCAGGAGCAGCCAAGCTCCTGACTTTCCAATGCCTGACTTGTTCATCCCAGCTTAAACCACACTACCACTCCAAATTCACAGAGTTTAGTTTAAGCTGGAAGGGAAGTTAAAGCTCATCCAGTTCCAATCTCCATGCCATAGGTAGGGACATCTTCCCCTAGCACTGCTCCATAAACTGTGACAGCTCAGGAGCAGACAAGCTTTACCTGCCCCTGCGGCAGGAGACAAGGGGCAGAGGAAACACAACTTGAAATCACAGATTCACAGAATCATTTCAGTTGGAAGAGACCTTGAAGATCACCAAGCCCAACTCTCAACCTAAGACCACCATGGCCATTAACCCACGTCTCAAAGTGCCACGGTCACAGATTTCTTGACCACCTCCAGGGACAGGGACTCCACCACCTCTCTTGGCAGTCTGTTCCAACGCCTGAATTGTTCATCCCAGCTTAAACCACAACATAGCTCTAAAGTCACAGAGTTTAATTTGGGCTGGAAGGGAAGTTAAAGATCATCCAGTTCCAATCCCCATGCCATAGGCAGGGACACCTCCCACTAGAATAGGTCACTCAAGGCCTCATCCAACCTGGTCTTGAACACCTCCAGGGAGGTTGTGGAGCACAGAATCACCCAATGTGATCAAAGATAATGTTGGGTGATTCTGTGCTCCACAATATCCCTGAGCAACTTGTGCCAGTGTCTCATCACCCTCACTGTAAAGAACTCCTTCCCAATCTCCAGTCTGAATCTCCTCTCTCCCAGTGCCAATCCATTGCCTCTTGTTCTGTCACTACAAGCCCTTGTGAAAAGTCCCTTCCTAGCTTTCTTGTAGGTCCCTTCAGGTTCTGGACTCACACTCTTTTAGATAAGCAACCATTTTGGTAAAGATATCAACACCTCAGGACAATCCTCTGCTGCACTGGAGAGTGATTCTCTCCTGGAGAATCACAGAATGGTTTAGGTTGGAAGGGACCTCAAAGCTCATCTAGTTCCAAGCCCTCACCATAGGCAGGGACACCTCCTACTAGAACAGGTTGCTCAATGCCTCATCCAACCTGGTCTTGAACGCCTCCAGGGAGGTTGTGGAGCACAGAATCACCCAATGTGATCTTTGATCACATTGAGTGATTCTGTGCTCCACAACCTCCCTGGGTGACCTGTGCCAGTGTCTCACCACCCTCACTGTAAATGAAGCTGAATGGTGATGCAGTGATCCACAGCCATGCCCAAAGAGGAGTGACCTGAAGGCTGGATATCAACAATGCTGCTGCCTTACGCATTCTCAATGAGCTGCTCCAAGTCTTGCACCTTCTTGCAGAGCTCTTCTGCCAGAGGGAAGCTCTTCCCCACCTTCATGAAGAGAGCTGCTATCTTGTTGCTGCGCAGGAACCCAGCAGCCCTCCTCTTCAAGCCATGAAGGACGCAGGCTTCCACAGCAGCTGCAAGAGAGCAAAACCACAGCTGAAGCACCAGGAGAGGCTGCAGCTTAATTCACAGCAGCCCATCTCCTGCTGCATCCATCACCTGGCTCCACAGCAGCAGTGCTTCCCAAAAGGAAGGCAGGAGGTGAGGGCAGGGAGGTGTTTCCTGAGCCAGCCTGCAGAGACATCATGCAGCAAAGCACAAACTCAGCTGTGCGAACCAGAAGAGGTAAAAATGGAGGTTGGTGTGCAGGGTCAGGCCACAGGACAACTGGGAGATGCTCTCTGTGAACCCCTGCCCCTTCCCAAAGGGAAGAGAAACCAGCTGGGATGGAAGGAAGAACAATCCCACCAGAGACAAAGAGATGCAAAGCAGGATGGAGCCCAACCCCTGATGTCACCATTAGCATCACCGATGGTGGGGCAGGCACTAGGCAAGCCCCAGACTGGACTCAGTAGCAGATGAGAGCTGGATTCTGGAATTGGATCAGGAACACAGGGATGAGAATCGAAGACAGAAGGGACAGAGTCCTCCTGGGACAAAAGCCAGTGGAAAAGAGGCACAACCCTGGTGATGCCCCAGTTGGACCCTCAAGATGCCATCTGTGGGTTGCAATCCCTTGCTGGGCAGTTGAGGGTCATGTGTTCTGCCTGCTCCTCCCTGCAGGTGCCACCTCTGCCTTCCTGTCCCCAGGGAGTGGCACAGTACATGGCAGTACCTTTGGTCTGCAGAGGACCAAGTCCAAGCCAGAGGCTTTCTGCAGCCCAGGCCTTGGCAGAACTCTCCCCAGTAGCTTCTCACTGCTGGAAGCAGCTCCTGGCTGTGCAAACCTGCCCTCAGCTTCAGAAAGTGTCTGACTGAGCAGGGACTGAGCAGAGACTGAGCAGGGACTGAGCTAGGAAGTTCCAGGCCACACCAGCAGTTCAATCTGGCTTCAGAGACCCTCACAGCTTGGTGTGCAAACCTGCCCTCAGCTTCAGAAAGTGCCTGACTGAGCAGGGACTGAGCGGAGACCGAGCAGGGACTGAGCTAGGAAGTCCCAGGCCACACCAGCAGTTCAGTCTGGCTTCAGAGACCCTCGCAGCTTGGTGGCGACTCAGCTGGCTCCTTGAAGCTGCTTCTCAACAGTTAAGTCTCTGTTTCACCAATTCCTGCACTGACCTTTGGCAAAAGGCAGCATTGGGCACTCATCAAAACACAGAGTGTGCCCAGAAAGCACCAGCTGCCTGTCCTCTCCTCTCCTCTCCTGCCAGGCTCCCTGCCCAGGCATGCAGGGAGACCAGTGAGCCAGCTCTGCTGCTGCTGGGGGATCACAGATCTTTGACTCAAGATCCCTGAGTCCAACCCCCTTGCCAATGCAGGGCCACCTAAAGCAGATGACACAGGAAGGCACCCAGGCATGCTTTGAAAGTCTCCAGAGCTGGAGACTCCAGCAGCTCTCTGAGCTGAGGACTCCACAGAAGGAGACATACACGCAGGGCTCCACCAGCAATCTGCCTGCTGGAGTCCCCTGGGAGGGCTCAGGATGGATGACTGGTGTCACACACAGGCTGCCTAACCAGGCTGATCAAAGATCTGGCAAACTACCAGGCTCTGCAGGCCATGCAGCTGGGCCTGACAAGGAGCTGGACTCCTCCCCAGCACCCAGCCCTTCCCCAGGAACCCACCAAGCCCTCCCTGCAGCCACCCAGCAGATGCTTTCCTATGGCTGAACAACCCTCTGGAGACACAGAATCATAGATTCATAGAATGGTTTAGGTTGGAAGGGACCACAAGGATCATCTAGCTCCAGCCCCCCTGCCATGGGCAGGGACACCCTACCCTAGAGCAGGCTGCCCACAGCCTCAGCCAGCCTGGCCTTAAACACCTCCAGCCATGGGGCCTTAAACACCTCCAGCCATGGGGCCTCAACCACCTCCCTGGGCAACCCAGTCCAGCCTCTCACCACTCCCATGATCAACAACTTCCTCCTCACCTCCAGGCTGACTCTCCCCACCTCCAGCTTTGCTCCATTCCCCCCAGCCCTGTCACTCCCTGACAGCCTAAAAAGTCCCTCCCCAGCTTTTTTGTAGCCCTCTTCAGATAGAGAAAGCCACAAGAAGGTCACCTGGGAGCCTCCTCTTCTGCAGACTGCACAGCCTTAACTCTTTCAGTCTGTGCTCACAGCAGAGCTGCTGCAGCCCTCTCAGCATCCTCCTGGCCCTTGAGAAAGACTTGAGGAAGACATTTCAGGCAGACAACCAACACAGGTCCCAGGACTGAAAGATGCTCTCCTTAGTGTCATGCCTGAGCTCAGGACCAGGCAGGCAACATCTGAGGTCCTGTGCTACCAGCAGAAATGTCACGTTTGGGGCAGGCAAGTCCTGCTCACCCACTCCCAGTCATTAAAAGACACTGATGGACACCTTCTTTTTAAGCATGGCATGTCCCATGCCATGGAGAGGTCTTCCCACCTGTCCCAGGGGATTATATGGAAACATGGAATTGTTTTAGTCAGAAGATACCTTTAAGGTCATCCAAGAGTCCAAAAAGGTTAACCCAGCACTGTCAGGTCACAGCTAAACCAACTCCCTGGCTTTGAAACCCCTCCAGGGATGGGGACTCCACCACAGTCATGGGCACCCTGGGCCACACCCTGACACCCCTCAAGGGGAAGAAATTGTTCCTTGGGCTCAATCTAAACCTCCTCTAGGGCAACTCAAGATCATTTCCTCCTGTTCTATTGCTTGGTCCTTGGGAGAAGTGACCAACCCCCACCTGGCTCCAACCTCCTTTCAGGGAGCTGTAAACAGCCAGGTCTCCCCTCAGCCTCCTTTTCTCCAGGCTGAACACTCCCCAGCTCTCTCAGCTGCTCCTCACAAGACCTTGCTCCAGACCTACTGATGTTGTGCCTGCCTGTGGCTCCACATCTTCACTAGAGTGCCAGGCAGCTTCAGCCTGAGCACTCAGTGCTCCCTCCCACTTAAACTTCAGCACCAGGACACCTTCCTGTGAGGTAAGGAGCAGCACATGGGAGAAAACCCAGGTTGCTGAGGAGCCTCCCAGCACGTTCCAGAAGGCATCAAGTATCTGTCCCTAACACCACAGCCTCGACCTCTCCAAAGTGCTACTGCTGCTGGCCAAACCCCATGCAGATGTGCTGTGTCCACAGGAAAAACTCTCCCTGTCCTCTCCCAAGGGCTCAGAGGCTTGAGCACACATGCTAAGAGCACCCATGCTAAGAGCTCCTTGTCCACACTAGATCCAAGGATAGAGACAGTTTCTTCTTCAACCTTGTGTGAATTTTTGAGCCCAGAACACAACTTATGATCCCCACTGTGAAGAGAAAGCCTCTCCCCAGTCCTGCAGCAGAGACACACGGTGCAGAGGGAGGGCCAGTGGGAGTTTTGCTTCCTGACAGAAGACTGAAGATGTCTCTGAGATGAAGAGTGCTCTGGCCTGGCAGGGCTTGAGCATCAAACCAATCTCAGCATTGACATGGACACCAAACTCCTCATCTCACACAGGCCCCCAGCCCTGCCACCGGCTCCCCATCAGCCTCCCAGGCCAGCCTGAACATGACAGATGCCAACTCGTGTTTGTCTGCTTCAGACCATACCCTCGTGGGCACCAGAGGGCAGCTGCCTTCCCCTGCCAGCCCACTGCTTCCATCAGGAGGGGTTTGCGGTCCACTGGCTACGCAGAGGATGAGGAGGGTTCTGTGAGGAAGGCAGCTCAGCTCTCCCCAGGGAAAAAGGGTAGCTCTGCAGAGCCAGAGCCAGGCTTGCAGCATGCTCTGCTTGGCAGGGAAAAGAGGTTATTGATGAGCTCAGCCAGCTCATGGAGAGCCACAACACGAGGAAGGTGCACGTCCCAGTGAAATGAGCCAGCGCCAGCAGAGCAGGTGGAGGCAAGCAGAAGCCACTCCAGGAGCAGCAGCACCACGAAGGAGGCAGGAGGAAGCAAGGAGCCCTCCTTGCCTGGATGCCTCCGCTCTGTGCCGCAGCAGGCTATAAATAATGCCAGGCTGCCAAGCCTCGTGCTGCAGAGCAGAGAATGAGTCACACCTTCAGCTCTCTTCTTTCGATGCCATTCAGGCACCAACATACCCAGCATCTGCAGGGTTTTTATGTCAGGGCCCAGGAGCAAAGGAAGAAGGTGACCTCTCCAGGCTCTGGAGCAGAGAAGGGGATCCAACAGCTCTCTTCCCCTTCTCTTCTCACAGAATGGTTTCGGTTGGAAGGTACCTTAAAGATCATCTAGTTCCAAGCCGCTGCCATGGGCAAGGACACTTCCCTTTAGACCAAGCTGCTCAAGGTCCCATCCAACCTGGCCTTGAACACCTCCACAGGATCACAGAATGGTTTGGGTTGGAAGGTACCTTAAAGATTATCTTGTTCCAAGCCCCTGCCGTGGGTAGGGACATCTCCCATTAGACCAAACTGCTCAAGGTCCCATCCAACCCAGCCTTGAACACCTCCACAGGATCATAGGATGTTAGAGGTTGGAAGAGACCCAAAGAGATCATTCAGCCCAATCCCCTTGCCAGAGCAGGACCACACAATCTAGCTCAGGGCACACAGGAACACATCCAGACAGGCCTGGAAAGGCTCCAGAGAAGGAGACTCCACAACCTCTCTGGGCAGCCTGTGCCAGTGCTCTGGGACCCTTACAGGAAAGAAGTTCCCCCTTGTGTTGAGCTGAAACCTCCAGGGATGATGGTGAAGGGTCTAAGGAACTAGCTTTATGAGGAGCAGCTGAGTGAGCTGGGGTTGTTCAGCCTGGAGACAGGGAGGCTGAGGGGAGACCTCACTGCTCTCTACAGCAACCTGAAAGGAGGTTGAAGCTAGGTGGGGGTTGGTCTCTTCTCTCTATCACCTGATACTAGGGAGGAAATGGCCTGAAATTGTGCCAGGGGAGGGTTAGGTTGGGGATGAGGAAAAATTGCTTTGCTGCAAGAATGGTCAGGGATTGGCACAGGCTGCCCAGGGAGGTGCTGGAGTCCTCATCCCTGGAGGTGCTGAAGAAACCTGTGACCATGGCACTGTGGGACATGGTTTATAGCTGCGGTGGAGTGGGGTTGGACTCAATGATCCAAGGTCTCTTCCAACCCCAACAGCTCTACGACTCTGTGATGTGTCCACAACTTCTCTGGGCACCCATTCCAGCATCTCACCATCCTCATAGTAAAGAACTTCTTCCTAATGTCCAACTTACATCTCCTCTGCTCCAATTTCAAACCACTGCCCTTTGTCCTATCACCACAGACCCTCTAAACCCTTCCCCAGCCTGCCTGTAGCCCCCTTCAGGTACTGGAAGGCTGCTCCAGCCTCACTCAGCGATGACAGTGCTGCACCAGCCTTCTCAGAGCACCTTCTTCAAGTGCTAGTTGTCATCTCTCCTGTCATTCTCTTCCCAGCCTCCAGCTGCCCTTCAGCTATTCATAAACTGAGAAGTGCCACTCACCCTCCCCACGCAGCAGCTGCATGGTCCCAGCATGGCTGTGCAGCTGACTGCAGCTCAGCAAATCATCTCTGCCCAGAGCCACCGGCACAGCAAGATGTGTCTGCTCCCAGCATCCTGGCTTGGATCAGCAGCAGTGTGGCCAGCAGGACCAGAGCAGTGATCACAGCCCTGTAACGGGCACTGGTGAGGTCACACCTCCAATACTGGGTTCAGTTTTGGGCCACTCCAAGAAGGATGTTGAGGGTCTAGGGCAGGTTCAGAGAAGGGCAACAAAGGTGGTGAGGGGTCTGGAGAACAGGGCTGGTGAGGAGCAGCTGGATGCAGGTTGTTTCTGCCATCTCAGTGCTTTGCAGAGACAACTGATGGCCTGGGAAGGCCTCTGGTCTCTTGGGTTCACCACTGCACAGCAGCAAAGGACAAGGAGGTGCCCAAGAGCTGCTCTGGGAGCACCCAAGCATGTTGCAGAGGCCAGGTTCTGCCCAGTGATGTCCCCAAAGGTTCCCCACAGATCTCCAGGAGCACCAGAAGCAGGAAAGCTGTGACTGCCCAGAGGGCTCAGGCCAAGGGAGCCCACAACACTCTCTCCACGACATGGCAGAGCTAGGCCCAGGCTCCAGCCCTGCAGCTCTGGTGCTGCATCCTGCCTGCTGAGCCACCAGCCTGTGTGTTGCCATAGACACAACCACGGCAGCGCACGGGCACCAGGGCTGCAGAACTGGTGAGTGGGCAGGGATGGAGCTCAGCTTCCTCCTGCAGAGCTAGGCTGGTGCCTCCTCTGTGTCTTCTCAGCAGAAGAAGGTGAAAAAGAGAGGGCAGGAAGCAAGCACAAGCTCCTCAGGAGCTCACCACTACCTGCTTGACAGCAGAGGAGGCATTCTCAGCACAGCACGGCCAGTGGGATCAGACTGAGTGCCCACCTTGCAGATAGAACTCTGCCCATGCCAGCACACAGATACCCACACCACACTCCCCCAAAACCCTTCCAAGCAGGGAGAGATGTTGTGCTCCAGGGCAATGCCCTCCCAGTGGGCAGAGGGAACTCCAACCACTTCCATCAAGAACCCCAAGTAGCAACTTTGTCTTGCAAAACTGAAGGAGCATCCCAAAGAGGGCAGCTCCATCAAGTAGAGTGATGGAGCTTTACCTCACACATGCAAGAGGGAAAGCACAACAGGGGAAGACACTCAGTGGAACTGCCAGCCCTCAGGGCAAGCCACCTTCAGCAAACTACCTCCATCTGATGTGGCTGGCATCCACACCAGCCCCACTGGGGGGAGAACCTCAGTGTGTGGCACAACACTGACTGCTGCTCCACTTCACGCTGCCAAAGGAATGGGCTACAAACAGGTCCAAACCAAGAGGACCTGGGCAAACCACCACTGTGCAAGTCTGCTACCAAGCCAGGGGACAGAAAGGGACTTGCTCTTCCTCTACACTGGTCACTGATGTCTCCCAAAACCAGCACTCATCTCTCCAACAGCTGCTTGTGAGGTGACAGAGGCAGATGGAGGGCACCAGGCACCTTGCCAAAGCACGCTCTGGGCTCTGGGTGAGTGGGTAAACACTTGACACTGACAGGGCACAGAAATCACAGCTCATGTGTCTGATTACTGCTGTCCCTTTGTCTCCTTGAAGCTCTCCATCTGGCTCCAGCTCCATCCCACCTGCATCCCCAAGGGGCTGAGGGATATTTTTTTATCCATGGAACATCCAGCAGAAAAGGCCTGTTCCATGCCTAGGGCTACAACAACCTCCCTCATCCCACAGCCTGAAGCACCTATCCTGCTATCAACAGACTAACAGGTCTCTGCTCAGCTTTGAAAGTCATCAAACAGCCCCCAGCTCACCAGTCAGGTCTCTTTGGGCACTTTTGCAAACCCTGACCCTGGCAGCACTTGGCACCTGTTGGAAAAGCTGCTTCACCTGGGCATCAACTATGCCCAAGGCAGATTTTGATTCTCCACCTTGAATGCACAACCAAAGCTGCACAGAAAGGCCAAAAGAACAGAAACAATCTCATTCCACCCCTCTGACTGCAATGCCTCCCCTGATCATCAGCACCAATCTTGTTAAAGGGCAAAATCCTGTTCTCATCTGTCAGAGGAGAGATTGGGAGCCAACTCATGGGGCCATTAGAATCACAGAATCAAGCAGGTTGGAAGAGACCTCCAGGCTCATCCAGTCCAACCTAGCACCCAGCCCTATCCAATCAACCAGACCATGGCACTAAGTGCCTCATCCAGGCTTTTCTTGAACACCTCCAGGGATGTTGACTTCACTACCTCCCTGGGCAGCCCATTCCAATGGCAAATCAATTAGCATCAGTCTGGGCTGCTCCAACCCCCAGAAAGCTTCTCCAGTGCAGAACAGCTGCTGAGAGGATCCTGGACACCACTGCCCAGGTGGTGCCAGCCATGCCAGCTCTCCAGCCACACCATGCTTTGCCACATCACAGTTCTGGCTGTCACAGGAGCTGGCAAGTTGTCCCAAATGCTCCCTCTGGGATGCACTGGCCCACTGAACCTCAAACCCTTGACACATGCTACCAGGATCAAGGGTGACCCTCTCCTGCTCCATTCCACCTTTGAGTTATAGACTTCTCCTCTCCCTGGGACCACCACAGTCCTTGCCCACAGTACCCCCAGCACGTCTCACAGACAGCAACCAGCAGCTCTTCAGCAAGGCTTTCAGAAGTCACTTTGCCAGGATTTTGATAGCTCCATTCTGAAACACTTCCACAGTTACAAAACTGTCACAGCATAAAAACCTCAACAGGCTAAGTGTAAAGCACAGCTGCCAGAAAGCAAAGTCCAAACCAGCACAACACCAGAGCAGCTCTTCCTCAAATTCCATTTTAAAACATTCTAGTGGCCTCCAGACTCTGCTCTGCACTCAGGCAAATCTGAAGCTTCCTTTCCATAAATTCCATCACAGCAAAGAAATATTTGGACTTGACAGACTTTGTTGAATCTGTTCTCAAGGGAATGAAAACTAAAAGATCCTTTCCAGTCTCTCTGAAGTGACTGTGCATGCTGCCAGCATCCATCCCTGCCTCTTCTGACACATCTCCATATATTTTAAGCACAGAGCACAGACCTCAGGGACTCAGACTGCTGCCAGAACAACTCATCCTCTGGCACCAAGCACCCCTCCAGCACCCAGCACGATGCCCCAGAGCTGGAGTGTCCCTAGAAACACATGTGCTGCAAGCCTGGGCAGGGAAAGCTCAGGGTGAAGAGGGTGCTCCAGCCCCATGGTGTCACCAGGGACTCAGAGATGCAAAGAATGGTTTAGGTTGGAAGGGACCTTGAAAGCCATTTGGTTCCTACCCCCTGCTATGGGCATGGACACCTCCCACTAGCCCAGGTTGCTCAAGGTCTCATCCAGCCTGGCCTTGACTACCCCCAGGGAGGGGACTCACCACAGAAGGAGATGATGTGGCTGCTGTCCTCATGCACAAACTTCCGCGTCACTGCCTCCTCCATGATCTGCTTCACCTGTTGAAGAGAGGCTCAGTTAGAAAAATGCTGAATTTCAGCACTGGAGCAGAGTGAGGAGGGTTGTAGTGGAGAGTGGGACAGCCCCAGCCAGGCTGCTCCCCTACCACCATGCCCACCACAGCCTCACCAGCTAAGCTCTGCCCGCTCAGACCAGCAGACCACAGAATCTGCCATCCCTCTGCTTTCTCCTCATCACCCCATAGCCCTGCTAGAAACACCAGGTAGATCCCAGCTGCCCTGCCCCTGTGCCATGCCTCTGGCAGCCAGTCTGTGCTACCCTGCCAGGAGCTGTGCTGCCTTCCACATCCAGCTGTCACCCTCCCTGGCATCAGCACAAGTACAGTCGAATGTTTCATCCTTAAACCTTCATTTCTTAACCCTTCTGTCTTTTAAACACAGAGCTGTCCCCATGCCTGGATCTCATCTTCTAGTGCCTCTAGAATCTCACAGAATCACCCAGGTTAGAAGAGACCTCCAGGCTCATCCAGTCCAACCTAGCACCCAGCCCTGCCCAATCAACCAGACCATGGCACTAAGTGCCTCATCCAGGCTTTGCTTCAACACCTCCAGGGACAGAGACTCCACCACCTCCCTGGGCAACCCATTCCAATGCCAATCACTCTCTCTGCCAACAACTTCCTCCTAACATCCAACCTAGACCTCCCATGGCACAGCTTGAGACTGTGTCCTCTTCTTCTATTGCTGGCTGCCTGGCAGAAGAGTCCAACCCCACCTGGCTACAGCCTCCCTTCAGGTAGCTGCAGATAGCAATGAGCTCTGCCCTGAGCCTCCTCTTCTGCAGGCTGCACACCCCCAGCTCCCTCAGCCTCTCCTCACAGCTTTGTCGCCCTCCTGTGGACACCTTCCAGCACCTCAACATCTCTCT
>WAAF01011398.1:286401-309101 GCA_013400475.1 Tricholaema leucomelas
CCATTGGCCTCTGCCCACCCATCCAGCCTGGCAAGGTCCCTCTGCAGGGCTTTCCTACCCTCCAACAGCTCCACACCTGCTCTTAGCTTGGTGTCATCTGCAAACTTACTGATGCTGGACTCAATCCCCTGGTCCAGATCCTGTTCTTTACCTCTGGTGTCAGAAAATGCAGAGGAAAGGCTTCAGAGAGCAGAGATGTGAGCATGAGAGAGGCTATGCATCACAGAATCATGGAATGGTTGGGTTGGAAAAGACCTTAAAGATCATCTCGTTCCAACCTCCTTGCCATGGGCAGGGACACTAGAGCAGCTTGCTCAAGGCCTCAAGATGCATCAAGATGTTCTCTCTGAAGTCACAGGGAAGAGTTAAAAAGAGCAGGACAAGACATGGCCAAGCAAATCTTGAATGCAGGAGAGAACTTGGATGGCATTGTTTTGAGAATGGAAGTGCTTTGCAAGGTAGACTGAAGGCACAGAGACAGCTTGACAAAGGAAATCCCTTTACCAGTATAGATTAAGGAGAAAGTCACATCTGAAGCCAACAGCATCTCTCAGCACGTCAAAGCAATCAGGCCTGCTCCCACTGCCACTCTGCTGGGTGACTAACAAGCCTGCTGGAGAGCCCAGGGCGAGCAGGACTCTCACAGTGACTTCACCTGCATCTCAGGGCTCAGATGAGCTGACAGTGAGTCAGGCACTCACAGCAGGCAACAGCCCTGAGACGTGCACCTGGGGCCTGGAGCTGGCTCAGAGCGCTGGGACATTGCCCTTGGCACAGCACAAAACAGGCTGCCCAGGGAGGTGGTGGAGTCACCCCAGAGTGGCATTGGCTTTCTTGGCCACCACAGCACACTGACTTCTTCCTCAGAATCACAGACCCTCAAAGGTCATCTTGTCCAACCCCTCCTGCAGTCAGCAGGGACACCTCCACCTGGATCAGGCTGCTCAGAGTCACATCACACATCCAAGTAACCACCCAGAAAACAAAGTCAGAAAGGGCACCCTCATGGCAACCTTGGGATTTGTTGGCATTTTAAACACCCCAAAACACCCTTGAGAATCAGTGCCCGTGGTTACACAGCTCCCAGCTCCTGGTAAAGGAGGAGCACATCCCAATTTAAGCAGGGGCTCCAACGTTTCAGCAATATGCTCCAACTCTTTGTCAGCCACCTCCTGTCCAAGCCCTGGTCTGGCTGCTCTGCTGCAGCACCTGTGATCACACCCACCACAGGACTGCCTTCTGTGGGGCATGGACCATCTGGTCAGGCAATGCCTGTGGAGCAACCAGCACAGCAGGATTCCAGCTCTAACTGGGTATCTTGGTGCCAACACAGCAGAAGCAACCTGCATACAACCACAAAAAAAAAACGCCAAACCCTTCCAAGAGACACAGTTTAGTGGAAAATTACTCATTAAGAGGAAAAAAAAACCCAACCCAACCAACCCATGGTGTTGATTCAGGCCATCACACAAAAGAAATCAAAGAGATGGAAGTGGGAAAGGGCATGGCACAAGGGCACTCACCTGATGTGAAGGGTTAGAAGTAGATCAGGAGCAACCCTGCAGCAAAACCCAGTCTCAGTAGATAATGGCCAGACAGACTGATGTGGTCTCTAAGCCAAACACAAAAGCTCTACCAAGAATGCTTTCAAGCAAAAGAAGCTTTTATTTGCCCAGAAATGGACATGGCAGGCACCTGTAGGACAGCTACTAGCCAGAGAAGAGCATTCCAGCATGGTGGAGTTGGAAGTGAGCTCTGGAGATCGTCCAGTCCAACCCCACTGCTCAAGCAGAGCCACCCACAGCAGCTTGCCCAGCATCACAGTGGTCAGGGAGGGTTGGAAGCTCTCCAGAGAAGGAGACTCCACAACCTCTCTGGGCAGCCTGCTCCAGGGCTCCAGCAGCCTCACACCAAAGAAGTTTTTCCTCCTGTTCAGATCAAACCTCCTGGGTTCCTCTTTGTGTTTGTTGCCCCTTGTCCTGCCATTTGGCAGCACTGACAAGAGTTTAGCCCAATTTTCTTGCCCCCCACAAGTCCTTTAGCTCTTGTTGAGCACTGATCAGATCCCCTCTCAGGCTGCTCTCTTCCAGGCTCTCAGCCTCAGGCCTTTCAGCCTTTCCTCCTCACAGAGCTGCTCCAGGCCCTTCAGCATCTTTGTGGCCTCCACTGGACTCTCTTAGAATCATAGAATCAAGCAGGTTGGAAGAGACCTCCAAGGTCATCCAGTCCAACCTAGCACCCAGCCCTATCCAATCATTTAGACCATGGCACTAAATGCCTCATCCAGGCTTTGCTTGAACACCTCCAAGGATGGTGACTCCACTACCTCCCTGGGCAGCCCATTCTCTGTCTGTCTGGAACTGGGGAGTGCAGAGCTGGACCCAATACTCCAGATGTGGCCTCACCAAGGTAGAGCAGAGGGGAAGGAGAACCTCCCTTAACCTGCTGGCCACACTCTTCTTCACGCGCCCCAGCAAACCGTTGGTCTTCTTGGCCACGAGGGCACACTGCTGCCTCATGGTGAACTTGCTGGCCACCAGCACTCCCAAAATCTCCTGACAGGTCTCCACTGCTGATATCTGCATATTCCAAAGGACTCTCCCACCCAGGCAACAGGCAGGGAAGATCATGAACATCACCAGAGCAGCAGCAGCAGCAACCACCTGCCACAGTGCTTCCAGATCTCCTCCTGGAAGCAAAGCGGGTTTGTGGCGCTGGAGGACTGGAGAAAAGCAGCAGCAGCTAAGCCACACTTGGCTCCCTCCACAGAACAGCCTCACCCAGCCTCTAAACATGCAGCATCCCAGCATTTGGATGCTAATTCTCATATTGTAGCCAGAACAATCTCCACAAATGAAGCTGCCCACTCTCTATCTAAAGCCAGTCTAAGGAAAATGAGATGTTTGCTCCTCTTCTATGAGGCAGGAAATTAAACCAGCAACTAATCATTTAGCTAGAGGTAAACTCCAGAGGAATAGCACCAAGGATTCTACAATCAAAACCACTCCTCCTGGCTCCAGCTGTGAGCACAGGACAGGTTGTCAATGCTGTAGGAGAGCAGGGTCACAAAGCCACCCCACAACAAGGTGTCCACACAAGCTGACTGAATTCACTGCAGTTCCAAAAACACAACAGAAGACAAGATCTGAATCACTGACTCATGAGCAGTGAGCTGCTCCTGCTCTGCTACACGTGCAAGACTCAATTGCATGGAAAAACATCTCCCCCCACTCCTTGGTTCACCTTCAAAACCAGATCCAACAGAGCTCTGGGCATGAAGAAGAGTCCTTGGGTTATGGCCTTCATCGGGGATGCTAGTGAACCCACTTCAGATCAAGAGGTTGAGCTCCAACCCCCACACCTCCAGTGAGCTCCAGACAGAATTCTTTGGGTTGGAAGAGACCTCTAAGATCATTGAGTCCAGCTGTCAACCCAACACCACCTTGGCCATTCAACTGCATCCCACAGTGCCATGGCTACAGGTTTCTTGAACACCTCCAGGCATCAGGACTCTACCACCTCCCTGTGCCAATCCCTGACAACTCATACAGAAAAAAAATGTTTCCTCATCTCCAACTTAACTCTCCCCAGCACAATCTCAGACCATTTCCTCTTTTCTACCACCTAACACTAGGCAGAAGAGACCAACCCCACCTCACTGCAACCACCTTTCAGGGAGCTGCAGAGAGCAAGGAGGTCTCAGCCTTTCACTTGGATCCCCCCTTGTTTGGGCAGCCCCATCCCAGACCCTGACTTTCTTTGACTAATCATCTGTTTCTGCTTTCCAAAAGCAAAACCAAATCCTTACCTACCCAAAAGAACTCCTGGCCCCAATGAGGAAGGAGATCTCTGCTATGAAACTCCCAGGGTCACTCAAAGTCTGGTTTCCCACAACTGAGCTTCATAATGATGATCTGGACCAGGGGATTGAGTCCAGCATCAGTAAGTTTGCAGATGACACCAAGCTAGGAGCAGGTGTGGAGCTGCTGGAGGGTAGGAGAGCCCTGCAGGGGCACCTGGCCAGGCTGGATGGGTGGGCAGAGGCCAGTGGGATGAGACTGAAAAAGGCCAAGGGCAGAGTCCTAAGCAGTGCTACAGACTGGGGACAGAGTGGATGAGAGCAGCCAGGCAGAGAGGGAGCTGGGGGTGCCGATAGATATGAGCTGAAGACGAGGCAGCAGAGTGCCCAGGTGGGCAGCAGAGCCAATGGCATCCTGGGCTGGCTCAGGAGCAGTGTGGCCAGCAGGACAAGGGAGGTTCCTCTGCCCCTGTGCTCTGCACTGCTCAGGCCACACCTTGAGTGCTGTGTCCAGTTCTGGGCTCCTCAATTCAAGAGAGATGTTGAGGTGCTGGAAGGTGTCCACAGGAGGGCGACAAAGCTGTGAGGGGCCTGGAGCACAGCCCTGTGAGGAGAGGCTGAGGGAGCTGGGGGTGTGCAGCCTGCAGAAGAGGAGGCTCAGGGCAGAGCTCATTGCTGTCTGCAGCTCCCTGAAGGGAGGCTGTAGCCAGGTGGGGTTGGGCTCTTCTGCCAGGCAAGCAGCAACAGAACAAGGGGACACAGCCTCAAGTTGTGCCAGGGGAAGTCTAGGCTGGATGTTAGGAGGAAGTTGTTGGCAGAGAGAGTGATTGGCATTGGAATGAGCTGCCCAGGGAGGTGGTGGAGTCTTTGTCCCTGGAGGTGTTCAGGAAAAAGCCTGGATGAGGCACTTAGTGCCATGGTCTGGTTGATTGGGCAGGGCTGGGTGCTAGGTTGGACTGGATGAGCCTGGAGGTCTCCTCTAACCTGGCTGATTCTATGATTCTGTGATTCTATAAACATCTCAGTCTCAGCTGTCACTTACAGTGGTGGAACAAGCCAAATATCAGAGCACTTACAACAACCACTGAGGTGCAGAGACCAGAAGCAAATCAATACCTCTGGGTTTAATGAATCTGACGCAATATTGACTCACAACTCTGCTTCACCTGGCTGCATTTTCCCAGGGAAGTCACCATCCAACCTGTTGCAGATTACTCAGGGATGTTTACAGTCACAATTTCCCAGGCTGTGCTTCTTACAAAGGGGGTTCCTAGTGAAGCACAACAGCTCCTGTGTGCTTAGCCACACATCTCTGCGAGGAGGAAAGGCTGAGAGCCCTGGGGCTGCTGAGACTGGAGAAGAGTAGTTCCTGAGGGGATCTGAGCAATGCTCAGCAAGAGCTAAAGGACCTGTGGGGGGCAGGAGGATGGGGCCAGGCTCTTGTCAGTGGTGCCCGGGGACAGCACAAGGGGCAATAGGCACTAAGTGAAACCCAGGAGGTTCCATCTGAATGGGAGGAGAGAATTCTTGCTGTGAGGGTGCTGAAGGCCTGGAGCAGGCTGCCCAGAAAGGTTGTGGAGTCTCCTTCTCTGCAGAGTTTCCAAACCCACCTGGCCATTGTGATGCTGGGCAAGCTGCTGTGGGTGCCCCTGCTCGAAGAGGTTAGACTGGATGATCTGCAGAGGTCCCTTCCATCCCTCACCACAGAGGGATTCTGGGCTTCTGTGAAGTGGAAGAGCTGGGCTGCAACTTCACAGTCTCACAGTATCACCAAGGTTGGAAGAGACCTCACAGATCATCAAGTCCAACCCTTTACCACAGAGCTCAAGGCTAGACCATGGCACCAAGTGCCACGTCCAATCCTGCCTTGAACAGCTCCAGGGACGGCGACTCCACCACCTCCCTGGGCAGCCCATTCCAGTAGCCAATGACTCTCTCAGTGAAGAACTTTCTCCTCACCTCAAGCCTAAATTTCCCCTGGCGCAGCTTGAGGCTGTGTCCTCTTGTTCTGGTGCTGGCTGCCTGAGAGAAGAGAGCAACCTCCTCCTGGCTACAACCACCCCTCAGGTAGTTGTAGACAGCAATAAGGTCACCCCTGAGCCTCCTCTTCTCCAGGCTAAACAATCCCAGCTCCCTCAGCCTCTCCTCGTAGGGCTGTGCTCGAGGCCTCTCCCCAGCCTCGTTGCCCTTCTCTGGACACGCTCAAGCATCTCAATGTCCCTTCTAAACTGAGGGGCCCAGAACTGAACACAGTACTCAAGGTGTGGTCTAACCAGTGCAGAGTACTTGTGATGGTGCTGGAAACGTCTGGCACCTGCTTTTAGTTGCTGGGAAGATAAGAAGCTGTATCTTGCAAGGCAGAGTTTGATAAAAGGAATTCTGTAAACAAGCCTGCTAACAAATGGGTGTTGTAGCAACCAGATAGGCATACTGGCAGGCATTTCATTTCCAAATGAGAAGATAACTCTGGTTTGTGAGAGATAACAGACTGAGAAGTTCTGCCTTAGCTGGATGAAGAAGTGGCTTGCAGCTGCAGTGTGCTGGAATGTCCTGGTTTTCCTACCCACCACCCCCAGAACGTTGTGCCCCCCAGGGATGCAGAAGTAGAGGACTTGGGGGGGTTGGAGTAATCTAAACCCCACCAAAACTAAACCAAAAAGAGAACCTCCCACACTGCTGAGAGGTTTTAAACATTTTGTGTGTTGGCTTTCTTAATTCTATTAGGAGTTAATGTTTTCTGCTTCTCACTGCAAGCCTTTAAGTGCTGCCTTGATTCTGTGTCCAGAAGTTAATTCCAGCACTTAACCCCCCCACACACTTGATCTGCCAGTTTTGGTGCACCAAGTCCACGTGGGCACTCTTTGATGTCATCAGAGCATTTCCTTAATTGCTTCTCTGAATCAAGGTCTCTTTCCAGGAACAAGCTCCAGTTAAGCTCCACAGGAAAACAGCTTCCCCTACCCTCTGCAAGCCTTGCCCATGTAGTGCCACTGTATTATCACTTCTCAGGTGCTGTAGAATGCTAAAAAGATCACTCAGGGAAGCAATATTAAGACAATCTGAGGCATGTTTGTATATGTGAGGACCAACTAAATTCCCTTGCACCTCAGCTCCTGGCATCAGGCTGCAGAGCTTTGCCACCAGCTCACCCAGTTGACATTTCCCAGCAGAAACCCCAGATTGGTTTTTGCCTCCATCACTCAGGTTGGCTTGTGGTGGTTCAGTGTCCAAAGTAAAGCAAGCACAGAACCTCTGTTCAGCTGCAGGACACAAAGATTAACCCAAAGGTTAAGGAGGAAGGTTAAGGAGGAAGTTCTTCACAGTGAGGGTGGTAAGACACTGGAACAGGTTGCCCAGGGAGGTTGTGGAGACTTCCTCCCTGGAGGTGTTTAAGGCCAGGCTGGATGAGGCCTTGAGCAACCTGCTCTAGTGGGAGGTGCCCCTGCATATGGCAGGGGCTTGGAGCTGGATGATCCTTGAGGTCTCTTCCAACCTAAACCATTCTATGATTCTATGACTCAAACCCCAGGTTCTCTACTGCTGGCCTGCCCAGAAGTCCCTGTGGGACACAGTATCCCGGAGATGGATGAAGGTATCATATCAACACTGAACATTTGGAGAGTTTGCTGGAAAGGGAATCCAAAAAGCCATGAAAGAAGAGTCCTATGGACCCCAGGGGAACAGAGGAATGATCCCAGCGATGTCTGTTTGCTGACAATATTTTGTCTCAGCCTCTCTTCACAGGGCATCAGCTCATCCATACGCACAACACTGATTTGAGATCACTTAAGATCGTGCTAGAGTTGCTTCTATTCCTGTTGTGCTTGTCAAACACAAATTCCCCTGCCATCTGTTGGCACTGCTGCTACCACGAGCTGCAAGACGCTCAGTAAAGACACTGCGACGTTTTGGGGGAAGCTTTAGTCATTTCTCTGCTTCCTAAGCTTCATCTTGAAGCTTTCACAGAATCACAGTGTGGTAGGGGTTGGAAAAGACCTCTGGAGATCAGCCAGTCCAATCCCCCTGCCAAGGCAGGGGCACCTAGAGAAGGTCACATAGGAACACATCCAGGCAAGTTGGGAATGTCTCCAGAGATGGAGCCTCCACCACCTCTCTGGGCAGCCTGCTCCAGGGCTCCAGCACCCTTCAATTACAGAAGTCCCTCCTCACCTTTAGATGGAACTTTTTATGTTCCAGTCTGTGCCCATTACCCCTTGTCCTGTCTCTGGGCACCACTACAAAAAGCCTGGTGCCATCCTTCTGACACCCACCCTTGAAGTACTTATCAGATCCCTCTCAGACTGCACTTTCCAGACTGCAAAGCCCCAATTCCCTCAGCCTTTCCTCCTCACAGAGATGTTCCAGCCCCCTCAGCATCTTCGTAGTCCTCTGCTGTACCTTCTCCAACAAGCCCCTGCCCTTCTTGAACTGCGGAGGCCAGAACTGGCCCCAGGACTGCAGATGTGACCTCACCAAGGCAGGGTAGGGCTGGTTTGTTCTGCATCCATCACACCATAAAGCTGCAGCTCCCCAAGGGGCTAAATGGTAGGATCACAGAACTGTTGAGGCTTTAAGATCATTGAGTCCAAGCATTATTGTTACTTCGGATTCATTTAGCAAAGACTGACACTATCTGCTCTGAACCCAGGTGCAACTTCCAGCTCTGAACTGCTTTGAAGTCTTCAATCTGTGCAGGACCAGGTACTGCCATGGCAACGGCCAGGACACCACAAGGAGAGGCTGACATTTTGGCAGCAAAGAGAAGAGGCTGGATGGGGAAGAAGGAGGCTCCTCTGGCACACAGATCTCCTCTCCCTGAACGCTGAGGAGAACGGTGAAAGAGGGAGGAAAGCAGCACAAAAGCTGCTCTGGGTGTGAAAGATGAAGGCAGGGGTTTGGGCAGCGTGAGAGCACTTGTGCACACCACTGCTTTCATCCTCCAAAGGAGAGGAAACAGTCCCTGCTGATTAGCAATCCTCTCTTCAGAAGGGATCGATGCAGGCAATCAAGAAACGCTGCATTAAAGCCCTCTGTTTGCTTTTGATCCAGGAACATCTGAAAGAGGCTGACCTGGCTGCTCGAGAGGCATCAGAAAGTCCCTCTGCAAATAGCAGCTTCCATTACAGACCTGCAGCTTATCATCCTCATCTTCATCGTGCCTCAAGAGTTTTGACAGCTACACAAATGCCTTTTTTGCTTTCCCCTGAATTGGCCTGGAGAAGGTTTAAAGCTATCCACATTAAATTTTAAACCCCTAAGAACAGCAAATTAATTCCCAATTTTCTACCACTCCAGAATGAAAGTGGCTGGCATTGGCACCTGCAGGCTGATCTTCTGGACCTAGGCTCCAGAAAAAAAAACCACAAACCCAAGCTGCAAAAATGTTCACTCCTGGCAGTCACTGCATCTTACTGCATCTTACTGAGCCACCAACGAGATGACGTGGCTGAGGGGGCACAGCGTTTGAAGGGTGGGAGGAAGAGATGCTGACTGTTCTCCCTGCAGAATCATGGAGTTGTTTTGGTTGGAAGAGACCTGTAAGATCATCCAGTCCAACCTTTAACCCAGCGCTGCCAAGGCATCACTAAGTCATGGCCCTCAGCACCACATCTCCACAGCTTTGAAGCCCCTCCAGGGATTGGAACGCCATCACTGTCCTGGGCAGCTTGGTCCAGGCTTTGACAACCCTCAAGGGGAGGAAATTATTCTTCCTGTTTAACCTACACCTCCACTGGGGCAACTTGAAGTCATTTCCTCTTGTCCTGTCACTTGCTGCTTGGCAGAAGAGAGCAGCCTCTACCTGGCTCCAATCTTCTTTCAGGGAGTTGTAGAGAGTGAGAAGGTCTCCCTTCAGTTCCCTCAGCTGCCCCTCACCAGCCCTATTCTCCAGACCTTTCAACAGCTTTGTTGGACCTACTCCAGCCCCTCAGTGTCATTCTTGGAGAGAGGGTCCCAAATGAACCTAGGAGTTGAGGTGTGGCCTCACCAGTAATACAGTTTTCTTTTCCATGTGGCAGTAGAATAGAATCAATCAGGTTGGAAGAGACCTCCAAGATCATCCAGTCAAACCTAGCACCCAGCCCTATCCAGTCAACTAGACCATGGCACTAAGTGCCTCACCCAGTCTTTTCCTGAACACCTCCAGGCATGGTGACTCCACCACCTCCCTGGGCAGCCCATTCCAATGCCAATCACTCTGTCAAGAACTTCCTCCTCACATCCAGCCTATACTTCCCCTGGCACAACTTGAGACTGTGTCCCCTTGTCCTGTTGCTGGTTGCCTGGGAGAAGAGACCAACCCTCACCTGGCTACAACCTCCCTTCAGGTAGTTGTAGACAGCAATGAGGTCTGCCCTGAGCCTCCTCTTCTGCAGGCTACACACCCCCAGCTCCCTCAGCCTCTCCTCACAGGGTTTGTGGACAATCACTTCCCCAGTCCCGGTGGCCATGCACTTCCTGATACAGAAACAAGGTATGTGATGACATGGCCTGAAATTGTGCCAGGGGAGGGTTAGCTTGCAGACAAGGAAAATTTTCTTGGCTGCAAAAGCGGTCAGACATTGAAACAGGCTGCCCAGGGAGGTGCTGGAGTCCCCATCCCTGGAAGTGTTCAAGCAACCTGTGGCTGCGGCACTCTGGGACATGGTTTGATGGCCATGGTGGTTGATGGTCAAGCTGGATGATCTTAGAGAGCTTTTCCACCCCATACAATTCCATGATGCTATATCACAGAATCAGCCAACAGCTACCTAGTTACAACCACTCAAGTTATTGAAAGATAACCAATAGAGGCAGTGGAAGGCCAGTGGCAAGCAGCCAGCAGGCTGTGGTCAGTCAGCAATCAGACCTGAGAGCAGGCAGCAAAACATCCAAGCCAGGCAGAGCAGCTATGGAGAGGGAGAAGGACTTCAAGCCTCCTGCTGAGTGGCAAGCTAAATATAAATGAAGTTTTTGCCAAAGAACAAACAAGACAACTGTTTACTTTCATCTCCCATTCAGCTTTCCAGACAGCTCATTTTCCAGCAGGCTGAAACACAAGCTGTGTTCCATGGGTAACACCTGCTTCTTCCCACCTATTCCTGTCTGCAGTGCAATTACCTGGAGCTCATCAAACACTCACCACGGGATTCTCCTCTGGTAAAAAAAGAAACTTGGGAAAGGCATGGGTTGCATGGATATTTTTAGTTGAAAACCTGTTAAACCTGGGTAACTCAGGCCCTGGGGTTTTAAAAAGTCATAGAATTGTTTGGGTTGGAAAAGATCTCTAAGGTCATCAAGTCCAAGCTTCAACCTAACACCACTGTGGCCATTAAACTGTCCCAAAGTGCCATGACCATGTCCTAGGACAAGGGAGGTTATTCTGCCCCTGTGCTCAGCACTGCTCAGGCCACAGCTTGAGAGTCCAGTTCTGGGCTCCTCAGTTCAAGAGAGATGTTGAGGTGCTGGAAGGTGTCCACAGGAGGGTGACAAAGCTGTGAGGGGCCTGGAGCACAGCCCTGTGAGGAGAGGCTGAGGGAGCTGGGGGTGTGCAGCCTGCAGAAGAGGAGGCTCAGGGCAGACCTCATTGCTATCTGCAGCTACCTGAAGGGAGGCTGCAGCCAGGTGGGGTTGGGCTCTTCTGCCAGGCAAGCAGCAACAGAACAAGGGGACACAGTCTCAAGCTGTGCCAGGGGAGGTCTAGGCCGGATGTTAGGAGGAAGTTGTTGGCAGAGAGAGTGATTGGCATTGGAATGGGCTGCCCAGGGAGGTGGTGGAGTCATTGCTCCTGGAAGTGTTCCATCAAAGCCTGGCTGGGGCACTTAGTGCCATGGTCTGGTTGACTGGCCAGGGCTGGGTGCTAGGTTGGGCTGGATGAGCCTGGAGGTCTCTTCCAACCTGTCTGATTCTACGATTCTATAAAAGAATCAGAGAAGATCTGGTTATGCTTCAGCAACTTGGTCTAGTGGAAGGGGAAGTGGTCCCTGGTCTAGTGGAAGTTGCAATCCCCACCATGGCAGGGGGTTGGAACTAGATGATCTTTAAGGTCCTTTCCAACCCAGGCCACCCTATGATTCTTAAGCTGCAGAAGAAGAAGCATGGAGGTGTCCAAGAAAAGCCTGGATGAAGCACTTAGTGCCATGGTCTAGATGACTGGATAGGACTGGGTGATAGACTGGACTGGATGATCTTGGAGGTCTCTTCCAACCTGGTTGATTCTATTCTATTCTATTCTAATGACTCCTCAGAAAATCCTATTTCCACTCCTCCCCTTGCAGCCTGCTGACAAATAGTCAAATTTGCAGCTCTCAGGATTAGTTTGATTCATTAGCACCATATGGGGGGTGAGGGGGTGGTGGGGAAATAATGATAGCAACACTGACTTCAACCTGCAAATCTACTGCAGAGCAGGACTCCTGGAAAATAAAAACATATTAACCATGGCAACAACCAAATATCCAGGTCCCTTTGCTCACTGCAGAGCTTTGGGCAATTTGGATTCAGTGTTTATCTGCTTTCTCTCATCAGACCTTGTCTCCATAGTATTTTATTCATTCAGTGATCAGGATGTCAGAGGTGTTGTGGCTTCCCAAGTGTGCTCCATGGCTGTCCCCCAAGCTTAAGGCAGCTCACCTGCTCACAGCAGATCAAGCAGTGCCACAGCTGAAGCAAAACCTCATTAGCTATGGCCTCACGAAATGAAAGTATGCAGCTGTGGGAAAGGTAATAATTCCACCAGTTGGGATAAAACTAAAAGAAGATTTCTGCAGCTGGCCCTTTCTACTACTCCTGGGAGTCTGCACAAGCTCCTGACTGAACCTGCAGTCAGTCTAGCAGGGGAAGAAAAAACCAGATGCATGAGCATAACAGGCCTAATGAGCATGGAGTAGAAGGTGAAAAGAATGGGCACCAGCTCCCTGCTTCAGGGATGCTGCTCAACATCTACATCACTATGGGATCATGGTTCCTAGGACCTCTGAATCCCAACAGAGCAAAGCCAAGGCAGAGGAAGTGCACAGCATGGGTCTGGCATGGAATTCTCCCACCTCGCTGGGGCAGTCTTCCAGGGAGCACCAAGCTGGGAGGAACCTGGAGATAACTGCAACCATCTTGCACATGCAAAGCAGCCACATCTGCACTGATGCCCCAAGGCTGAGCTCACCAGAAAAAGCCTTCTGCTCTGCGTCAGCATGCCCCTGCTAAAGGGCTGCTGGAGAGCCACCAGTGTATGGCACACACCTGCATCACAGCACCGTGACGTGCTGACTGGTGGCATTTCCACAGGGCAAGACCTTCCCCCTACACCACCTCTCTCCTTCCACTCACCATGCCCTTGTACGATATGTTTACTGTACCAAAAGGCAGCAGAAGGGCACGACATAACCCTAAGCTCTCCTCCCTTAGGCACAAGCATCATCACTTCAAGCACACAGGCCCTGGAGGAAGAAGGAAAGAAGCTCAGCACTGAATAGAAGATGCTCAGGTGCCTGCAGAGGCCACAGCAGCCTTTGGGAGGAAGCTCCTGTCGGCTGGCCGAGTGGTTTGAGCCATGGGCAATCCTCAGCTCCCATCCTGCCGATGTGCAGTCTGCTGTTTTGTCTCTCTGCACTCAGGAGCAGTTGCAGACAGACAGTAATAATGAGATGTCAGCTTAATCCACCACACTAACTAAATGTCAGACCCTTTGCCTGCTTTAATAGCCGTTGCCAAGGCAACCAGGAGTATTCCTTTACCACCACACCCGGCAGAGGATTAAAGGTGGGAAGTGGTCTGGCAGAACAGCCAAATATGTTGCATTGTCACCTCCCACACAGACACCCCCCAGACCTGCCACCCACGGGTCCTCTTGCTCTGCTCCCAAGAGAGATGTTCCACTTCCTGGAGCCCATAAGCTGGATATCAAGATGTTCCCAAGACCAGAAACAGAATGTCACACATCACACACTCCAAAATCCCAGGGGAGGTGACCTACAGGGACAGACCACAAGCAAGGAGACAACAGCTCCTGGCAATCCAACCCTCAGCCACAGGGCAGAGCAAGCCCAGGTGCTCCTGCAGCAAGTCCCACCACATCCAGTCCATTCAGCAATGGACAGGTGGCTCAGATGGCCCTTCACAGCCCACCTCCATGCACCAGCAACACCCAAACTACGTGGCAGAGCCATGGGACTTGCAGCTCCACGTTTCTATCTCCCATCAGCTCACTGTGTCAATGCTACACTGAGCTCTGTGCAGGCAGAAGGACCTTCAAGGCAGCTCAGCACTAAAGCACAGCATAAACTAACAGAGTTAAAGGTGCCTGAAAGCAGAGCAAGCAGATGGAAAACGCCTTTTGCACAGGACACATGAGCAGATGTAGAATCGTTTAGGTTGGAAGAGACCTTTAAGATCCTCGAGTCATGTGCACGGTGCCCATTTTCTTGGCTGGGCTCCCCAGCACCCACCCTGCCAGGGAGCTGCAGGCAGAGGTCCAGCCCAGCTCCCAAGGTGAGGATCGCCAGGAGTCATCTCTTACATCCCCTGCGGAAAATCACAACTCGTGGGAGCAGCTCACGCCACCAGGAAAGGCAATTTGGGGAAGACACAGGACATTGCGATGCTCAAATTCGCCGGTGCTGCAGGGATGCTCCTCCACCTCCCCGGGAACCCAGCGGCCACGGGGCTGGGCTCACGCCCTGACCGTAAGCGCTGCTCGGGGGTTAAGGCTTTAGGGGAGGACTTAAATTCGCTGCAGCAGCACCGGAGCTACGGGCAGACGAGCCCAGGGCGGCCAGGGCTCCGCCGCCCCGCTCCGGGGAGGGTCCCGCCGCAGCCGCCCGTCACCGAGCCGTGCCGAGGGACCGGGAAAGAGAGGGGTGGGGGGGAGCCACGGAGCCGCTCCCGCCAGGTCCGCCGCCGTCCCGCACCCACCTCCTTCTTCACGGTGCGCAGCAACCGCTGCCGGGTCTCCGCCTCTGTGGGGAGAAGCGGGGAGAGGCCCGTGAGTGCGGCCCGGCCCCGGTCCCACCAACCCTACCCCCCGACCCCGCCGCCNCCTTACCCGCCGGGGTCGCCGCCATGGCCGCGCTTCTCCGCTCCGCAGCGCCGGCAGACTGTTGCGACGAGCCCGACCGCTTCGCACGGATCGGCGGGGCCGGGCCGGGCCGGGCCGGCCGAGCCGCGCCCGCCGGGGTGGGGCCGCCGCTGCCGCCGCCAATCCGCTCTCGCTGCCGGGCGACAGGCAATCGGCACCCCCGGCAACGGGCGGCCCTCGGGGGGCGAGCGGGCGGGCAGGGAGCCCTCGGCGGGGCACCCCAGTCGGGCCTAGGCACTCACACCCTCAGAGGGAGGGACCCCGAGCAGGTCCTGACCCTCGGTGGGGCCCGAACCGGTCGCGGAGAGGACCTCAACTGGGCCTCGACCCCGGGAGGGAGAAGCCAACCGGGTCCCGGCCCTTAAGGGGGCCGCAGCCAGGCCCAGACACTCGAGGGGAGACCCAGCTCAGCCCAGACCCTCGGAGGGGGGATCCCAACCAGGTCCAGACCCTCAGTGGGTGACCCTGACTGGGCCTGGACAGCCAAAGGGGTCGAGCCCTTGGAGGTGGCCTCACCTGCACCTCAGTGAGGTCATAACCAGTGCCCCCCCAGCTCGGCAGTCAAAGGGATCCAGCCCTTGGAAGTGGCCTCACCTGCGCCTCAGTGAGGTCATAACCAGTGCCCCCCCAGCTCGGCAGTCAAAGGGGTCCAGCCCTTGGAGGTGGCCTCACCTGCGCCTCAGTGAGGTCATAACCAGTGCCCCCCCAGCTCGGCAGTCAAAGGGGTCCAGCCCTTGGAAGTGGCCTCACCTGTGCCTCAGTGAGGTCATAACCAGTGCCCCCCCAGCTCGACAACCAAAGGGGTCCAGCCCTTGGAGGTGGCCTCACCTGCGCCTCAGTGAGGTCATAACCAGTGCCCCCCCAGCTGGTCCAGCCCTTGGAGGTGGCCTCACCTGCGCCTCAGTGAGGTCATAACCAGTGCCCCCCCAGCTCGGCAGTCAAAGGGGTCGAGCCCTTGGCGGTGGCCTCACCTGCGCCTCAGTGAGGCCATAACCAGTGCCCCCCCAGCTCGGCAGCCAAAGGGGTCCAGCCCTTGGAAGTGGCCTCACCTGCGCCTCAGTGAGGTCATAACCAGTGCCCCCCCAGCTCGGCAACCACAGGGGTCCAGCCCTTGGAAGTGGCCTCACCTGCGCCTCAGTGAGGGCATAACCAGTGCCCCCCAGCTCAGCCAGTCTCACCGGGCTCCCCCCGGCTGGGAATCCCCCCCCAGCCATGCTCCAGCAGCCCCTGACCAGGTCCAAGGTGCCCTGGAATGCCCTGGGCTGGTGACTCACAGGGCTGGGGAATGTGAGGATGGGACAACCCAGGTGAGTCCTCAGTGTGTCCCTGCATATGGGGCTGCTTTGGGGTGGGTGCAGCTGGTGGTGTTGGCATCACAGGGGGATTTAGGAGTCACATGGAGGTGTGAAGTGACATTTCCACAGCCACGTGCTATCTGAACACGTTCCTGTGGGCTCTTCCACAGCAGGAAGGCGACACTGAGCTGAGAGGACCTATCACGGGAGACTCTGGATGCCACCGATGAACATCACACAGCTCCTTCTGCCTAGCAGCTCCAGCTGATGTATCTTCTGTTTTTCTCTTCCCTCGTTTGCTGTTCCAGGACATTTCCATAGTAACAGGATCCTGGCTCCTTCGCAGTCCAGTTTCCAATAACTACAAACCACATTAGCAGGAGGGCAGCAGCACCCTGCCACCACTGCAGCCACGGCACCACAGAACTGCCTGGCTTGGAAAAGGCCTTCAAGATGATCCAGGACAAGCGTTAGCCCAACACAGACAAAGTCTTTGACTACTAAACCATGTCCCTAAGCACCACATCTACACAACTCTTAAATACCTCCAGGGATGGTGACTCCAACACCTCCCTAGGCAGCCTGTTCTGATGCTGGAGAATCCTATCGGTGGAGAAATTCTGCCTAACATCCACTTTAAACCTCCTCTGATGCAACTTGAGACTGTTCCCTCTTGTCCTATCA
The DNA here is from genome assembly GCA_013400475.1 of Tricholaema leucomelas. Lineage (NCBI taxonomy): Eukaryota > Metazoa > Chordata > Aves > Piciformes > Lybiidae > Tricholaema lacrymosa > Tricholaema leucomelas. Next base: position 303,230 of record WAAF01011398.1, read on the forward strand.
CTTGTTCCTTGGCAGAACAGACCAAACCCCACCTCACTCCAACCTCCTTTCAGGGAGTTTTAGAGTAATTAGGTCTCTTTTTAGGATGTTTTAGAGCAATAAAGTCTCCTTTCAGGGAGTTTTGGAGCAATAAGATCTCTTCAGGGAGTTTTAGAGCAATGAAGTCTCCTTTCAGGGAGTTTTGGAGCAATGAAGTCTCCTTTCAGGGAGTTTTAGAGCAATAAGGTCTCCTTTCAGGGAGTTTTGGAGCAATAAGGTCTCTTCAGGGAGTTTTAGAGCAATAAGGTCTCCCCTCAGCCTCCTTTTCTGCAGACTAAACAAGGGCCACAGATGGTCCTCGCTGCCATCACTGGGGAAGAGACTCAATCTTGACACGTCGAGCAGCAAAGTTCCCATCCTGTTGCAGAATGAAGTTTCCCTTCCCAAATTGCCATCCCTGCAGCCTTGGGTGCTGTTTCTCCACCACACCCAGCTCTGGACTGCATCCTCCCTGTCAGAGCAGCTGCCTTTTGCTCTGTGCTGGTGCTCAGTGGTCCTGAAGATGGCAGGAACCATCCCTTCCCTTTTGCCACCCAGGCTAAGCACTCCACTGCTACAAGAACAGGATGGAGCTTTGCCCTGGGCATTTAGAATCATAGAATCACAGAATCAGTCAGGGTTGGAAGGGACCACAAGGAGCAGCCAGTTCCAACCCCCCTGCCATGCCCAGGGACACCCTACCCTAGAGCAGGCAACCCGCAGCCTCAGCCAGCCTGGCCTTGAACACCTCCAGGCGTGGGGCCTCAACTACCTCTCTGGGCAACCCATTCCAGGCTCTCACCACTCTCATGCTCAACAACTTCCTCCTCACCTCCAGGCTGAATCTCCCTACCTCCAGCTTTGCTCCATTCCCCCCAGTCCTGTCATTCCCTAATATCCTGAGAAGTCCTTCCCCAGCTTTTATGTAGCCCACTTCAGATCCTGGAAGGCCACAAGAAGGTCACCTGGGAGCCTCCTCTTCTCCAGACTGCACAGCCCCAACTCTTTCAGTCTGTGCTCACAGCAGAGCTGCTGCAGCCCTCTGAGCGTCCTCCTGGCCCTGCTCTGGACACACTCCAGCATCTCCACATCCCTCTTGTCCCAGGGGCTCCAGAACTGGATGCAGTACTCCAGGTGGGGTCTCAGCAGAGCAGAGCAGAGGGGGAGAATCACCTCCCTGGCCTTGCTGGCTCCTGCTGCAGCCCAGGCTCTGCTTGGCTTTCTGGGCTGCAAGTGCACACTGCTGGCTCCTGTTGAGCTTCTCCTCCAGCAGCACCCCCAAGTCCCTTTCCTCAGGGCTGCTCTCCAGCCACTCACTGCCCAGCCTGGGTTTGTGCTTGGCATGGCCTCGACCCAGCTGCAGGACACTTTAGTTTTAGTTTAATCAGGGTTCACCCCTTTGTACTTCACCGCTGGCCCAGGGGTGAGGAGAAGACCTGTGCCACATCCGTTGGAGAGCAAACCTATTTCCTTGTACACTGTTTGCTTTCCACTGTTTATTTGCTTGCTGCACAGCCTGTGGAGGTGGCAGTGCAAATGTTACCAAGCTGCAGCAACAGGGCTGGCTTCTCATCGCTGAGCCAGGCTGGGATACCAGCCCGGGCAGCTCTAGGTGCTACTGGTGAGGGGGCACAGCTCCTGTTTGCAGTCACTGAGTGGTGACTTGAGACTTGGGATTCTGATCCCAGCCCAAGGAAACTCCTTTTTCTGAGGTTGGGACCCCTGTGAGTGACTCAGAACTCACAGTGCCACGTCAGGGATCACACAGATGTTCCTGGGTTGTCAAGAGGATGGGGTCAGACTCTGCTCAGTGGTGCTCACTGACAGGACAAGTGGCAGCAGACACAAAGTGGAACCCAGGAGGTTCCCTCTGAACAGGAGGAGAAAATTCTTTGATGTGAGGGTGCTGGAGCCCTGGAGCAGGCTGCCCAGAGAGGTTGTAGAGAGCTTCCAAGCCCACCTGGCCATTGTGATGCTGGGCAAGCTGCTGTGGGTGCCCTGCTTGAGCAGGGGGAGTTTGGGCTGGATGATCTCCAGAGGTCCTCAGCATGCTGGAATCTGTCTGAGACCTGCTCAGCCAGCCAGGGCTCATCAGGCTGTGCTCACAGCAACAACACTGTGTACCCATGACCAGCAGGGCTTACAGCCTTGAGAGAGCAATTAAGACAGGCTAATAAACACTCATCATGAAGGCATTGCAGGCTCATCAACCACCACGTAGGAGCTCCATCACCAATCAACAGTGAATCCAATTACTGAGCGCAGAGACAACCAACCTGCCCTTCCAACCCTGGGCTAGAATCATAGAATCAGTCAGGGTTGGAAGGGACCACAAGGATCATCTAGTTCCAACTCCCCTGCCACAGGCAGGGACACCCTACCCTAGATCAGGCTGGCCAGAGCCTCATCCAGCCTGGTCTTAAACACCTGTCTCAGGGGACACCACAGAGCCATGGCTCTGCATAAGCACCAGCTGCTGAAAGCTGAAAAGGGGCCAGGGCACAGCATGAACATGTCACATACAGCACCTCGCACAGCTCTGGTCCCACTAAAGCTTCTCCAGCCCAGGGTGAGGCTCTCTGACTTAAACCAGCAGCATCTGCCAGCCAGGAGAGCCTGAGCTGCCTGTCAGAGCTTTGAACCTGAATCACAGAACGGTAGGGGTTGGAAGGCAGCTCTGGAGATCAGCCAATCCAAGCCCCCTGCCAAGGCAGGGGCACCTAGAGAAGGTCACACAGAAACACATCCAGGCAGGTTTTGAATGCCTCCAGAGATGGGGACTCCATCTCCTCTCTGGGCAGCCTGCTCCAGGGCTCCCTCACCCTTAAATTGAGGAAGTTCTTCCTCACCTTTAGATGGAGCTTCTTATCTTCCACACTTGGCTCACCTAAATGGGACAGCCTGAGCAACTCTGGTCAGCCTCTCCAGTCAGAACCATAGAATCTGCTTCTCTTGGCAGCATCCACATATTGAACCAACCCAGTGAGCTTTGAGAGGTTGGTGGTGGGACCATGGACCACATAAGGCAACACTTAAACCATGTGAGAAGGACAATGAGTGGTTTGTTTGGCTTTTTTCTCCCCATATATATATGGTGCTATTGATTAATGACCTTTGGGGGCAAAAAGGCAGCTGGAAGAAGCACAAGGAGAAGCTGTCCATAAGCCTTGCTGCTTCCTTGGCAAATCCTGCTTCTCCTTGGATTAAAGATAAGTGGGAGACAACTGGGCCCCTGTTTTCTGGAGTCTGGATAGTTTAAATGAGAGTGCAGGTTGATCTATACTTAATGTGATTAAGTTCCATCTCAGAGTATCATGCTAATTAAATTAAACTTCCCACTGCTGCCTCTGTGGCTTAAAGAGGATCATTGTTTTAAGACCACAATTGACTTCTCTGCATTTCATTGCACAGATGAGCAGGTAGGATAAAAGCAATCTGCTCCTCAAGTGATCAAACTGGTTTGGAAACAGCTTGGAGCTCGGCTGGAAATCCAAATTGAAATCTGATTTGAGCTCGATTTTTAAGCTCTGCACTTTTAAATCTAAAGTGGTTTCCTCTGAGTAAAGGAAATGGCAAGGGGGGAGTGGGGAGAAAGGCAAAGAGAAAGTGGTGAAGAGAGTGCTTCTGACCGTGGTGTTGGAGGTGTTCCAGCAGCATGCACGGAGAAAGCAGCTCCTGGAGCATGAGCTGCGGTAGGAAAAGGCAGAGGCTCCCCCACGCAGCTACCTGCAGCTGCCCCTTCCCCACCACAGGCCATAGGAAATACTCAGATCCAACACTCCAGCTTCAGCTGTGGGTTGTAGCACAGAATCTCAGCACTGCAGCGACTGGAAGGGACCTCTGGAGATCTTCCACAGCACCTGAAGCAGCTTGCCCAGGATCACAATGGCCAAGTGGGTTTGGAACCCCTCCAGAGAAGGAGACTCCACAACCTCTCTGAGCGGTCTGCTCTAGGGCTCTGGCACCCTCACACCAAAGAAACTCCTTCTCCTGGTGAGACAGAACGTCCTGAGTTCCACTTTGTGCTTGTTGCCCCATTTCACCCAGAAAGTACCTGCCTGGTGTGTCACTGGTGAGCACCCCCAGCCCCATGCAGTGCAGCCAGTAGGCCAGGCTGGAAAACCACACACAGGGGCTGGAAAACTGGGAGCAGAAAGCTCTGGGGAAAGCTCACCTCTCCAGCAGGTCACAGAGCTGGGGCCCCATTGCAAGCACAGCGTTTGCACTAAGGCTGAGTCTGGAGCTGGGGCAGCTCCTCACAATCACACAGTTATAGACAGATAGGGCTAAGGAAGGACCTCTGGAGATTGTCAAGTCCAACCCCACTGCCTTCTCTAGGCAGGGGCACCTAGAGAGGGTCACACAGGAACGTGTCCAAGCAAGTTTGGAATGTCTCCCGAGATGGACACTCCACCTCCTCTCTGGGCAGCCTGCTCCAGGGCTCCAGCACCCTTCAATTCAAGAGGTTCCTCCTCATCTCTGGATGGAACTTCTTATATTCTATCTAAGTTTACAATGAAAACCATCTCTAGGATACTCCCCTCCCTCTGCCCTCCTCCTCTCCCCAACAGCTTTAAGAACCTGCAGTGGATTTTCCACCTTGCAGCTTCTGCAAACCACTGAGATGTCAAAGCTCTGTCCTCATCAGCTTGACAGCAGCAGCCTTGACCTGATGCCAGAGAAGAGGCAGCCACAGCAGCAGGGCAGAGCAGAGCAGCAGTGGCACCTGTGGGCAAATAGGTGCCTGATGAGAAGGTGGGAGCTGGAGGAGCAGGATAGGAGCACTGGGTGCATTCACAGCTCATTCACCAGTCAGGACCCTGGGGGGAACCTATGAGGCACAGAGGAACAGCACCAGGGATCTGCTGGAACAGCAGCAGCAGCATGGAGCCGATGCTGTGGCAGTGGCTGCTGAGTGATACTGGCTCAGTGCCTCGGTGCTGGGAGCTTTTAAACACCAAAATGCTGCAAGACCACCATGGGACTGACAGGAGTTGTGGGAGCAGCTACAGGTCTTGTGAGGAGCAGCTGAGGGACCTAAGGTTGTTTGGTCTGGAGAAGAGGAAGCTGAGGTCAGACCTCCTTGCTCCCTACAACTCCCTGAAAGAAGGTTGCAGTGAGGTGGGGTTGGTCTCTTCTCCCTAGGATCAGGGGATAGAACAAGAAGAGATGGCCTGAAATTGTGCCAAGGGAGGGTTAGGTTGGAGATAGGGAAAGATTTCTTTGCTGCAGGACTGGTCAGGGATTGGAACAGGCTGCCCAGGGAGGTGATAGAGTCACCATTCCTGGAGGTGTGAAAGAAACCTGTGGCCATGGCACTTTGAAACATGGTTTGATGGCCATGGTGGTGTTGGGTTGATGGTTGGACTTGGGTCATCTTAGAGTTCTCTTCCAACCCAAACCACTCCATGGTTGTATGAGTCTGTGCCTGGCTGACGCTGTGCCTGCGTGCCCAGCGCTGTCCAAGGTATTAGCACAAAGCCCTCTTCAAGCCTCTCATGGCAAAGAATTCAAAACATCAATGTGGAGAGAACAAGAGGCTCTTCAGGTCAGCAAGCAGCTTCGTTTTAAAAGGACATCAGTGTTTGAACAGCTGCTTCACTCCCAGGGAGGGCCCAAAACCCTACCCCAGGGGATGCTGTCATAGAATCATAGACTGGTTTAGTTTGGAAGGGACCTCAAAGCTCAGCCAGTTCCAAACCCCCTGACACCTCCCACTAGAATAGGTCACTCAAGGCCTCATCCAGCCTGGTTCTGGACACCTTCAGGGAGGTTGTGGGGTACAGAGTCACAGAATGTGATCTTTGATCACATTCTGTGACTCTGTGCCCCACAACCTCCCTGGAGATGTTCT
>WAAF01011398.1:309118-320617 GCA_013400475.1 Tricholaema leucomelas
TGGGGGCTCCAGAACTGCACACAGTACTCCAGGTGGGGTCTCAAGAGAGCAGAGTAAAGGGAGAGAATGCCCTCCCTTGCCCTGCTGGCCACACTTCTCTTGCTGCAGCCCAGGGCTGATCTGTGGGCTGATCTGTCCCCTGCAAAGCCAGCCCAGACCATTTCACAGCCCCTATCAGCACAACCAGCTCCTCCTGTCACGCTTGGAGTGACTCTGAGCCCATCTGTTGAGGCTTCCTGAGCACAGAGCAGGGCAGGGATGCAGGAGGGTCTCCACTCTCAGCAACCCCTGGAGAAAAGAGGGGTCAGCTCCAGAGAAAGCTGTCCTTTCTGTGCAGTTTCTATGGCACCAGCTGTCTCTTTTATGTCATTGATACCCTTAAGATGGTCCTGGATTGGGGGGATTAAACCCTGCTCCCCCCCCCCAGCAGGCTCCTCAGACAGATTGTGCTGGCAAAGAGGATTTCTCACCTTCATCCCTGAGCAGGAGGGGAAAGGGGGGGAGGCAGTAAAGCCTCTCTGGCTGCAGCCCCACTGCTCCCACACCTCTGTTGTAGGGACTGCAACTGCAATTTGTGGCTTTGCAAGTCCAGGAGTGACACAAATCCCACCTAAACCCACAGGGGATTACTGATCCCTCACTCCTGTGCTGATCCTCAGCCTAGGGACAGCCTTGCTGGCAAAGCCCACTGGGGCCACGTGCACCTGAGCTCATGGCTGAGGGGCTTTGCCTGGCCACAACAAGAGCCCCCCACCCTCTCCAAACTTCCTCTTGCTCCTCACCCAGTCTGGGGACCAGTGTGTGGGGTCACTCTGAAGCCCTCCAGGTGAACCCCTCCAGTTGAAACTCTTGGCTTGGGAAAAAGCACCTGCAGAGAGCTCCAACCACTCCTCCTGGAGCCACAAGAGGAAGATAGTTGCATTTTCAAAGGAGAGGTGTTGAAAAAGCACCGAGTTCATGTTGCACAAGCAGAGCAGGAGCAGCTGTGCTCAGTGTAGCCCACCCTGAGTGGGCATTGACAGCAGGAGGGTGGCAGGAGCAGATTCACCACCCGGCACAGCTCAGGGCTGGGTATCCCACTGCTGAGGTCCCCCACTCCAAGTCAGGGAGCACCTGGGGACACACAGTGAGGTGTTGAGGAACAGATCCACTGCCCATCACTGCCTGTAGTTCTGGGCTGGGCATGCCAGTGTGGCCACTCCACTCTTGGGTTAAGGAACATCTGAGAACACACTGGGAGGTGTTGGGGACAGCCAAATGCAGGAGAGCAAGGAAGGGTAGACAAGGACTAGGGGGAATGGAGCAAAGCTGGAGGTGGGGAGAGTCAGCCTGGAGGTGAGGAGAAAGTTGTGAGAGGCTGGAATGGGTTGCCCAGGGAGGTGATTGAGGCCCCATGGCTGGAGGTGTTTAAGGCCAGGCTGGCTGAGGCTGTGGGCAGCCTGCTCTAGGGTAGGGTGTCCCTGGGCATGGCAGGGGGTTGGAACTGGCTGATCCTTGTGGTCCCTTCCTACCCTGACTGATTCTATGAGTCTATGAAAAAAAATGCAGGGCTCTTGTGCCCACTCTGTGCAGTGAGGAGCCTGTGGGGTGATGTCCCCCAGCAGATCCACATCCCTGCCTCGGAACAGCTGGACTAAAGCCACCAAGGCTCAGCCTGCTCTGCCCACCTCATCACAAGATGCTCCAGTCCAGCAGCCCTAGCAGGCAGGGCCAGGCACAGCACAGAAGACTCATCTGTGTTTAATTGGGGGTTTCTAGCAGGTCTCCATCAGAGTGTCTGAAGGATTAACAGTGTCCAGAGGCTCCCCATGCTGGGCAGATGCTGGGCGGCTGCGTCACGTCGTCACAGCAACCTGCTAACCATGGCCTCAAGAACCTCAGCACCTGGTTTGATCTCTTCTGTCTTTTCTTTTAACTACAGATGAAGCTTTTTTTTGCCTTTCCCCCCCCCATTCCCTCTTGCTAAATCTGGTGCTGGAGCACCCAGGAGCCCTCAGAGCACTTGGTGGCCCTGGACTAGGGCTTGATTGACTCTGGTCACCATGTCACAGCCAGAAGCAAGACACAGGGACCTGTGTGGGCTGTAAACTTGCACTGACACTTTTTATTTGCAATTAAATTTGCTGTTAAACTGTCAAAAGTGGCTTTTGGTAGGCTGCCATCCCCTCCCTGCTCACACCTGAGCTGCAGAAGCTATTTCAAGGGGCTTATTTGCAGCAGCTCACCCAGCTGACACAGACAGACCCATGGAGTCCATGAGGACTGATTGGGTGATGTGGGATGGCTCAGACTGGGCAGCTCTGTGCCAGTGGTCCTGGCTCCTGGCAGAGCACAGAGATATCCCCAGTCCACAAGGGTCTGGTAGGCTCATGGTGAGCACCAGGTGAGTTAATGACAGCAACCTGCTCTCCACTTAGGGGCATTTCCAGACCCTGCTCACTACACAAAGCTGCTTCTGCAAGGGTGAGCCACCAGCAGCCTTTGGTGGGTTTTGGGGTCATGCTTCACAGCGTGGCAACTGCAAAATGCACCAAGGAGAAAGAAAGGAGATGGGAAATAAGATGCTGGGAGGAAGGAGCATCACCTCTGTGTGCCAATGTGTCACCAACTCCAGCCTGACCCCACGAGGCGCCTGCCCAGGCAGAGACCCAGGAGCAGAGGGTGCAGAAACCTGCTCGATGAGGCTGGTCCTCGGGCTCAGAGCCGCTCTCCCCCCTGCTGCCTTTGATCAGAGGATGGGTTTGTGTGCCGCCCGCTCCCGGGGTTTGCAGCGGGAGGTGGGGAAGCGCAGCCAGCCTGACCCTCCCCTCCTCGGCTCTGTCATCAGCCACACCACAATCCTTCCCTTCCCATCCCCAACTTAGCCAGCCTGAATCCTGCAGGATTTACCAGGGTGGCAGCATGGCAGAGCAGCCCTGCCCGCTGCCTGTTTCCAGCCCTCCCCACCTGGGCACAGCCCCTCGCCCGGGTCCCGTGGGCAGCCCCACGCTCCTGGCTGCCCAAGCCCACCCCAGGGACAAGTGGAGCAAAAAGCTGGATTTCCTGCTGTCGGTGGTTGGATTTGCTGTGGATCTGGGCAACGTCTGGAGGTTCCCCTACGTCTGCTACCAAAACGGAGGGGGTAAGGACACTGCTGGGGTTATTTAAGCCTTCTCTGGGAGGAGGAAACCTGGTTTGCATCTTTCCAGTGCTGAAAAACTCACTGTTTCTTGTCTGTCTTTGTCTTGAGCTGCTTCTCCTCTGGACAAGGTGGTTTAGAAACCAACCCAACTCCTCCTGACTCGCCTCTTGACTGTTTTGTGTCTTCCTTCGTTCTAAATCCTCCTCCATTCAGCCTTTCCCCTGTGTCACTCTGTCCTTTGTTGAGGTGTGTTAGCAGCTCTGGGATCAGGCAGAGAACACCAGCAGGGTCCAAACAGCCTAAAAAGGGTCTGGATCAGCAAATCTGGGCTGAGAGGTTCCTGCTCTTTCTGCTGCTGTGACTTGGTGAGAGCCACCCACCCTACCTGATGGCCCCTGGTTTGAAACCATCCTCCTGAGTATCCCAGGCAAACATTGCAGATCCCAAGCAGGCAGATCTCACCCAGGCAGGTGGTGCTGCTGGCCCCAGCTTCCTGGGATGCTCAGCCCCACATCTCAGAGGGCTCAGGATGTTCAATCCTGTGATTGATCCACAGACAAAGCTCCATGAAGGAAAAATAAAACCACCCCAAACCAAACCCAAACCTTGAGTAAAGACATCAAACTAAATGGCTTTATCTAGAGGGGGTGGCAAACCCCCTTGCATGGGAATTAAAGATGAGGGATGAACATTTTGTGCTCTTTGCAGCAGCAGAGTGCATTTAATTACCGAAGCCAGCACTTGGGTGACATCTTCCACGTCTCAGGAAAAGGAGAAGGAGATAATTAGTAGCATACTCAAGGCTAAAATGTGGATCCCAGGTGCCCAAACTGAAGCTCAGTTATTTGTGATTTACTCCTGTGGGAACCAGCAGCAAACTTTAGCTCCTCTTCATTGATGTGGTTCAGGCAGATGCTTGCTTCACCCACCCGACGCAGACAGGAGGGTGAGGAGTTCAAACAGCAGCTCCTGGGAAGGATGTCCATGGACCCTGCAGAGCAGGAGCACTGATCCAGTGCTCACCCACCACTGGAGATGTTCCTAGAAGGTGTTTTTTTTCACCCTAGAAGATGTTTCTACCCTTGAGGGATTGAGGGTGGAGCATGTGGAGAGCTTTTGGTGAGAGGAGCCGTGGGGGTTAAATTAACTAATCCCAACAGGACCCTTCTGCTGAACGTGGAGAGCAGCTCCAGTTCCAAACTCTCCATGGGGTAGGAGTGCAGCCTGTTAAAAATGGCATTGCCATGAATAACGCAGGCTGCAGCCTTAATTACTCCTGTCTTGGGGTGCCCCAGCACTTGCAGTGGAGCTTTCTCCAAAGCTCTTCTAGACCTGGGAGATTCTTGGTGCCTCATTTCTTCCACCCTGATGATTTCACTTTGGACCATCCTGGCCAAGTGATTCCACCACAGCAAAGACTGGGACAGCAGTGGACACTGACACAGCAGCCCGGGAAGCTGGGGCACCAAGTCCTCACAGCCCTGAATCCCTCTGAGCACCTTCACAGACGCACATCCAAACCCTAACATGCTGCTCTGTGACACCCCTGCGGTGCTGGGAGGGACGGTGGTGGTGGCTCTCCACCCACAGACGGCCAGCACAGGGTTGTGGTGGTCGGTGCCACTCTGCTCCTCACCCTACAGGAGCCTTTCTCATCCCCTACACACTGATGGCTGTTTTTGGAGGGGTTCCCCTCTTCTACATGGAGCTGGCACTGGGGCAGTTCCACCGGACAGGCGCCATCCCCATCTGGAAGCGCATCTGCCCCATCTTTAAAGGTAAGAGACCTTCAGGCCACCACCACACAGCTGGGGCCACGCGAGTTTTGGGAGTGAGACTGTGCTGGTCCCCTCAGCCACATCCCAGGGGACAAGGAGGATGTCCCCCTCTTTCCCCAGGCACTGGCTTTGCCATTTGCATCATTGGCCTGTATGTCTCCTTCTACTACAACACCATCATCGCTTGGGCTCTCTACTACTTCTACTCGTCCTTCTCGGGCACCCTGCCCTGGGCGAGCTGTGACAACCCCTGGAACACCCCCAACTGCACCAATTACTTTGGGAGGAGTAATGTGACCTGGACCAACTTCTCCAGGTCCCCTGCAGAGGAGTTCTACACGTAAGTGCATGTGCCTGGAGGATGTGCTTAAGCTGAGGCACATCCCCACGGAGAAACTGCTGCGTGGGGAGCAGGACCAGGGGACTTGAGAGCAGGTTCTCAGTTGGGGATGCTCCCGAGGTGCTCATAGTCACCGTGCCCTATGCCCCAGGGCAGATTTAAGCATGGAATTGCCTGTCCAGGGCCAGCCAGGCACCAGGCTGTCCTGAGACACCTGTCCTGGATCCCTGTCCACAGGATGAAGGTCTTGGAGATCCAGAAGTCTGGAGGTCTCTATGATGTGGGGGGGATCCGCTGGCAGCTGCTCCTCTGCCTCTTCCTTATCTTCACTATTGTCTACTTCAGCCTGTGGAAAGGGGTGAAAACATCAGGGAAGGTAAGAGAGGGCACCAGCAGCAGCCCTGCCTGGGCATGAGTGTGCTGGAGCCCTGGGCATGCATGGGCTCGCAGCCTGGCACAAAGCATCCCCTCCATGGCCAAGGTCGAGCAGGAGCGACCAAGTCCTGGTGGGGTCTTGCTTAAACACGAGATATTGTCTCCTTCTCACCCCCTGACCCCTTGACCACCTCCAGCAAGCCACGGGCAGAAGCTGGCCATGCCCAGTGTGGGCAGTTTGGGCTTGGTGGAGCAGCTGCCAAGGGATGATGGTTGCCTCTCTCCAGGTGGTGTGGGTGACAGCCACCTTGCCCTACGTTGTCCTCTTCATCCTGCTAGTCCGAGGGGCCACCCTACCCGGCGCCTGGAGGGGAGTCCTCTTCTACCTGCGCCCGGACTGGGGCAAGCTCCTGAGCACGGCGGTGAGCACCACTTCCAGCTGCCCCCCACTCTGGGGGTGGCACCACCTAGACCCCCTTCCCAGGACGAACAGCCACCTCTGCCCCTGGGTCTGGCCCCCACCGATGGGGACCTTGATCCTACAGAAAAGAGCTATCCCGGGCAGGCTCTTGGAAATGCAAATGTGGGATTGAATCACCCATCTCATCTGCTGGGCTTTGTTCGTGCCCTGGCCTGGCAATTGGCTCTGCCGGTAATTAGCAGGCAGCTCTCCAGAGCTCTCATTAAAGCCCATGAGGGCAGAGCTGCCAGCACCAGAACTGCTGAGCAGGGGTGGACATGGGGGTCTTGGCTCCAGCTCCATCCCCGCTCTGGGCACAGATGGGGCACAGGTGCTGTGGCTTCATTTGTGAGGCAGGCAGGGCAGTGGTGGAGTCACGGTGCCTAAAGGTGTTCAAAAAAAAGAAGTAGATGTGGCACTTGGGGACATGGTCTGGTGGTCACAGAGGTGTTGGTTAGAAGGTTGGACTTGATAGTCTTGGAGGTCTTCCCAACCTTAATGATTCTATGAATCCTGCTGCTGTGGGACCCCAGGGTGAAAAGGAGCTCCTCTGCTCCTGGGGCATCTCATGGGGGAGCAGGGAAGGCAAGAGGAGGTTTGGCAGCATGTGCCAACAAGGAACCCATCCCTATGCCAACAAGGAGCCCATCCCTATGCTGTGGCACGGGCATGGCGTGGGGTGGGCACCTCCCATCTCCGGAGCCCTTCCTGCCCTCTCCCCAGCCTGCCTGTTGCTTCTCCTGCCAGGTTTGGGTTGATGCTGCTGCACAGATTTTCTTCTCCTTGGGCCCTGGCTTTGGTGTCCTCCTTGCTCTGGCCAGTTACAACCATTTCCACAACAACTGCTACCGGTGAGCTTCCATTGCCACGGGGCCCTGAGGGCACAGCTGCAGCTGGACCTCATCCTGGCAGCTCCTGCATCCCACAGCCAAGGGCTGAGCATCCCTCCCTTTTTCACTGCTGGTTTTGCTATGTGGGGCCAGCAGAGGCAACTGGTGGGAGTTCAGGAGACCAGGACAGCTGTGCTGGGGTGAGGGCTGAACTGGAGAGGGGATTCTGGATGTATGGGAAAGGTGTTTGACAGTAAGAGTGGCGAGAGCCTGGCCCAGGTTGCCCTGAGAGGTGGGAGCTGCCCCATCCCTGAGAGCACTCCAGGTCAGGTTGTTTGGGGCTGTGAGCAACCTGCTCTAGGTGCTGATTGCAAGGGCGGGGGTGTGGAGTAGATGAGCTCTAAGGTTCCTTCCCACCCAAACTAGTCTGGGATTCCATGGCTCTGGTGCTGTCCCCTTGCCCTCTGTTCCCAGGGATGCTCTTGTCACCAGCGCTGTGAACTGCCTCACCAGCTTCCTCTCAGGCTTCGTCATCTTCACTGTGCTGGGCTACATGGCCGAGATGAGGGACGTGGAGGTGGAGGATGTGGCCAGGGATAAAGGTTTGTCTCTTCTCAGTGGAACTGGCCCCCTGGTGCCCAGCTTCTACTGGTTTCTTGTGCCCATTGAGGCTGAGGGAGGACAGGGAGATAGCCAGGCCTGGGGTCTGCTGGGATGTGGCTGCTTGTGCCTAAGAGCAGAAGGCAGCAAAGCACCACCACTGCTCTGGTTTTGGAGCGTCTTCCCCACATGTGTTCCCACCAGGGAACAGCAAACCAAAGCAGTGTCCTCTCCTAGGGCCAAGCCTCCTTTTCATCACCTACCCTGAAGCGATTGCCAACATGGTGGGATCCACCTTCTTCGCCGTCATCTTCTTCCTGATGATGATCACACTGGGGCTGGACAGCACGGTAGGGAGGTGCAGCAGGCACTGGGAAGGGCTGTGTCCTGTGGGCAATAGTGGGGTGACAAGAGGAGCTGTGGCCTGCCCAAGCCCTCTGAGCTGTGAGCAGAGGGAGCACCACGCTGTCATCTCCAGCAGGACTGAGGTGGCCTCCTCCAGAGTCCATCAGAAGGTCATCTTGGATGGAAGGGACAGGCTGGGATGTCCCCACTCTGCTCAGGGACAGAGGGCTTGCAGGGAGCAGCTGTTCTCCAAGAATGGATCTGTCCCCACATGTCATTTGTCCACTCCACATTGGTGTTCCCTTTGCAGTTTGGGGGTCTGGAGGCAGTGATCACAGCTGTGATGGATGAGTACCCCCAGGTCCTGGCTGGCCGAAGGGAGCTCTTTGTCCTGGGCCTCATCACAGTCTGTTTCCTGGGCTCCCTGAGCACCCTCACCTATGTGAGTACCACCAGACACTGCTCTTCTCCATCCCCACACCACACTTACTTTTATCCCAAAGAACTTCTGGTGCAGGACTTGCTGAAGACCTGCTCAGCATCTCTGCAGGGTCTGCAGCCCTCTCCTTTGTGCTCTTCCAGGGGGGAGCTTACGTGGTGAAGCTGCTGGAGGAGTTTGGTGCTGGCTGCTCAATCCTGGCGGTGGTGCTACTGGAGACAATAGCTGTCTCCTGGTTTTATGGTAAGGAACTGCCTCTCTTTATGGCAGACACCCTAGGATCACTGAGTCATCAAATCATTAAGGTTGGAAAAGGCCTCTAAGATCATCAAGTCCAACCATCAACCCAAGAAAGCTCCTAGGTGGGTGTGTAGATGCCAGTGGTTTGGGAGAAGAAGCAGATGTGTGACTCCTGGCAGGTCTGGGGTAGGACATGGAGGGCATCACATCTGTGTCCCCATGCCCGTGTGCTCTACAGATCTCTGGGGCTGTGACAGCTCTCTCCTCCGGCAGGGATACAGAGGTTCTCCCATGATGTGAAAGCCATGCTGGGCTTCAGCCCAGGGCTGTTCTGGAAGGTGTGCTGGGTGGCCATCAGCCCTGCCTTGCTAGCGGTGAGTAGCCACTGCCCAGACCAAAGAGCAGGTTGCCAGCCCCCCTCTTCCCTCACTGGGTCTCTCATCTCATCGCTCAAGTGAGCTCAACAAGCTGCCAGGAGGGTGGGCCCGGGTGATGGCCAGGGCTGTAGGACCTTGTGCCAACTGCCCTGCCAGCTCTCCATGCTGCTTCCCCAGCCACAGGCAGCAGCAAGCTGCCCACAGTCCCTGGGACAAGGAGTTTGACCACAGAAAGGAGCTGGGAGTACATTTTCCAGCCTCTTGTGCTGCTCCAGGGCTGGGAGCCAGCAGCTGGGTTCTCGCATGGGTGCAAGCACAGCTTCGGTTCATCCTCCTGGTCCATGGTGTCCTGTGCTGATGCTGGGAATGGTCAGATGCAGCTGCACCTCTGCTAGCACTGTGGTGCTGTGCACTCAGGGGAATCCACCCCTGTCCCATTTGAAACCTCACTTCAAAGGCTGTGTCTGCAGAGGGCTCAAATATCTCTGGATCTGCAGAAGAGGCCTCCTGAGGACTAATCATGGTGGCCCAGGTCATCAAAGCCACCAGGAAATGATTTTGCTTCAGCACAGGGACATGTGGCCACCATCTCAGTGGGGTTTGTCACACAAAGGCCTGCCATCCTGCAGCCAACAAGAGGTGGCAGGCTGGGAAATGTCACTGCAAGGTCCATGCTGGCCTCTTGTGGTTAGGAGACCACCAGTGCCAGCAGGATGGAGATGTGAACCTGCAGGATGAGCCATGCTGGTGCTGTGACTGGAGAGATGTCACAGATGATCTGCTGTCCCTGGGCAGCCAAGGATGCCCAGCAACCCCAAAAGAGCTTTTCTGCCCCCCATGTTTGTGTGCACCTGGATTTGGTGGACTGTCCAGCTCTGCTACAGCCCTGTGCTGCTTGTGACAGGCAGTGGGACATGTCCTGCTGTGGTCCAGCCCCATGAGACCCCTCCTTAACCTTCTCCACTTTGTTGTCATAGTTCATAGTCATCAGCTCCCTCCTGGACCAGCCACCTCTGACACTCTTTGACTACCAGTACCCTGAGTGGAGCATCTCAGTGGGGTACCTCATAGGAGCATCCTCCTTCATCTGCATCCCCTTCTACATGGTGTACAAGCTTGTCTGGACACCAGGGTCCCTCAAGCAGGTAAGGAGTGGGCTGGACAATGCCACAACCCCTCTGTGGGCTGGGCAGCCTGGGTCCAGAGCCAGGGAGTTGAGCAGGTGGTTGCCACCTTCTCAGCATGTGGCAATTGAGTCACATGTGGAGAGCTGCTTGGAGAAGGACTCTGAGGATCTCAGCTCAGTGGACTGATTGTTTTAAGTCATAGTTCTGAGGCTGTGATTCTGGCTGGGCCAGGAGGTGGTGAATCTGCATCAGCATGGGCCTGGAGACCATCCCCAGCTGTCACCCCTCCTCTTGCCCCCATTTTTGGGACATCTCCAAATCTTCCACATCCAGGGAAGTGGTGGAGTCCCCAGCATTGGACTCTGCTAAGATTCAGCTGCAGAAGGTGCTGGGTCAGCTTGTCTAGAGCATGCTTTGGCCAAGAAAGGTTGGACCAGATGATCCTTGAGCTCCCTTCCAACCTGGTCTTCTATGACTCTCCTGCTTACTGCGGTGTGCTGCAGGCTGGCACAGCCCTGGCCCTGCAGCGAGCAAGATCCTGCCCATTGCCCTTTTTCTCTGCCTGCTTCCCCCCTCCAGCGCCTTGCTGTCTGCATCCGGCCAGAGAAAAGCACACAAGACCCCCAGGCAGAGGTGGTGTCCATGTCACCTGTCCCATAGCCTGGTGGCATGTCCAGGGGATGCAGAGACTGCTTCGACCTCCCGTTCCTGCCCCGACAGGGCAATGTGGCAGGCAGAAGAGAAGCTGCTTCAGCATCCTCACAGCGACCAGCCCCTCCTGTCTCCCCAGGCACCTGCACATGCTAGTGGCAGCTCCTTGGCCACCATCTCTTGTCGTGTCCAAGCATTGAGCTCGAGCTGCACCACCAGCAGGTGCCCGGTGTCACTGCGGGCAGGTAAACCCCTGACCCACAGCAGGGAGTTCAGGACCTGCTGCTGAGCCCTGTGAGATGGAAGCCAAGGTTCAAACTGCTTTGGTTGGGAGGTGGACCCCAACTCCCCGTGAAGATGAAGGCCCTGAACAACGTCCAAGGGCAAAGAGCCATGAATGCACCTTGCTTAGATGCTCCTGAGCCCAGGGTACCAAGCTGCTGGGCACGAGTGCTGCATGCCTTTAGCCACGGAGAATAAAGCTGATGTGGAGTGCTAGGAGACCAGAGGAGCTGGAGCTCACCCAGATGTCTTCACAAAGCACCCTGGTGTGGTTGAGAGCATGGGGGTGGAGGAGAAGATGGGGATTGGGAGGGTCATGGGGCTGGGGATACACGTGGGCCTGGGGGATGCACACAGAGGTGGGAGAGAACATGGGGTTGGAGAGTCATTGGGCAGGGGGCACACATGGGGCAAGGGGAGGGGACATGGGGCTGGAGGTGCACATTGGGGCTGAGGAATGCACATGGGGCTGAGGGTGAACTTGGAGCTGGGGGATGCACATGGAGAGCTGGGGGGGTGGTCACGGAGCTGGAG
>WAAF01011398.1:320859-330974 GCA_013400475.1 Tricholaema leucomelas
CTCCCCGGGGGGGGGGGGGGGGGGGGGGGGCACACGGGGCTGGAAGGCACAGGCAGCAGGCTCAGGACGGCCAAGGGGGTGCAGGGGCACGGTCCCCGTTATCCCGGTTCCCGGCGTTCCCCGCAGGGCGCTGCCTGCCCGGGGCGGGGCGGCTCCGGCAGGAAGAGGAAGAGGAAGAGAAGCAGAGGAAGGGCCGGGCCGGGCACACAAAGCCCGGGGGTGGGCTGTCGGTCGCTCTGTCCGGGTCCGCGGCGGGGAGCGGCGATGGCGCTGGCGGCCGTGAGGGGCTGGGCGCTGGCGGCGCTGGCGGTGCTGGTGCCGGGCCCGGGGGAACGCGGCCGAGCCTTCGCTGTGCTGCAGAAACAGAACCTGGGTAAGGGGGGTGGGGGGCGGGATTGCACGGGGCTTGTTTCATTTATGCCACGATTTATCGTCATCATCATCATCATCCTCATCACCACTGTTATTACCGTTACCGTTGCCGTTGTTATCGTTGTTACTACGTTTTCGAGCTAAATTGAGGAGGTTACCTCCATCTCTTTCTTTACATCTCCTTGCTTGCAGTGAGGGTGGTGAGACACTGGCACAGGTTGCTCAGGGAGGCTATGGACGCCCTCTTCCTGGAGGTGATCAAGGCCAGGTTGGACAAAGCCCTGAGCAACCTGAGCTAGTAGGAGGTGTCCCTGCCCAAGACAGGGGTTTGGAACTGGATGAGCTTTGAGGTCCCTTCCAAACCGTTCTTTGATTCTCTCAATCTCTAACCTGAATCGCTGCCTCCTCTTGCAGTGTTGCTGGGCAGCATCCTCAGTGCTCTGCTCCTCACCATCATCCTCATGGCTATCTGTGTCTACAAGCCGGTCCGGCGGCGGTAGCCTCGCAGAACCTGACGGGTCCCTCATGGAGAAGCTCTCCCAGCCCCTCCCCGGTTCATCCCAGCTAGCTGCAGCCATCCTACCGCCTCCAGCAGGCTGCTCTGATGTGTGCGCGGCTCCGCATCCGCTCGGCTCCGCTGTGGTGTCACCTTCGACAGCAGCATGGCAGGGTGTGGGAGATCACACCCAGCAGACCGACCCCTGGACCTGCAGCAGACCCAGGAGGGTTGGGGCAGGATCTGTAGCACTGCACCTTCATCCCAAAACCACAGTGCGTCGGCAAAGCTGCTGTGACATCCTCAAGAGTGTCCTCGGGGTGCTGATGTGAGTGCCAGGAGCATGCAGGGAGCGTGACCTGCTGTGACACTTGTTCTGGTCAGTGACCTGGGGGTACCAGACCTTGAGGTCAGGACAGGAACCTGGCCAGACTGTAGCCATCACCATCTGAGGAAGAGGTCCATGTACTCCACTGCCCTGCATCTGCTTTTGCTTCCTGATTCGTTCAGTTCCTTGTGTGAATGATGGGTCTGGAGGATTTGTTCTGCAGCCCTCAGGAGTAGTCTGAGGGGAAAACCACAGCTGTGGTGGTGCAGGGCTGGTAGGTGCCTGTTTCTGAGCAGAACTCCTGAAGTGTGAGCAGACCTGGGGGTACCGGTTGATGAGCAGCTGGAGAGGAGCCAGAGTGTATCCAGGTGGCCAGGAAGGCTAGCAGCATCCTGGCTTGGATCAGCAATAGCGTGGCCAACAGTCACCCTGTACTGGGGACCAGTGAGGCCACACCTTGAATCCTGGGTTCAGTTTTGGGCCCCTCCAAGGAGGGGCTGGAGCAGGTCCAGAGAAGGGCAACAAAGCTGGGAAGAGTCTGGAGAACAGGGCTGGGGAGGAGCAGCTGAGGGAGCTGAAAGTGTTCAGCCTGGAGAGGAGGAAGCTGAGGGGAGGCCTTTTAGCTCTGTGACTCCCTGAAAGGAGGCTGGAGCCAGGTCTCTGGTCTCTTCTCCCAAGGAACAAGTGAGAGGACAAGAGGAAATGGCCTCAAGGTGCACAAATGGAGGTTTAGGTTGGCCATGAGAAACAAATTTCTCTTGAGGATTGTTGAGGGCCATGGCTTAGTGGTGCCCTGGCAGTGCTGGGTTAATGGCTGGACTGGATGAGCTGAAAGTTCTCTTCCAACCCAAACAATTGCTTCTGTGATTCTGTTCTATGACCCTGCTGTAGCTGTTCAGGGACAGGTTTGTCATTCCTGACATGATTTGCTCTAGCTCTTGGTTGAATACCATCCCAGGCTGCCATCCCAGTAGCCTTGCTGAACTGGGATGCTGGCAAGGGTTTTCCAGCTGGTGCTGGATGCTCCTCCCCATGCATTCTCCTGAGCAGGTCATTCTCCTCCTGGAAACTGGAACCTCTCAATGTCCACCAGCCCACCAGAGGCTGCTGGGCTTAGGCTTTTGGGGTGTGTGTGGTGGTGAAGCTTCAGCCAGACCAATTCTCTGCAGCTCCAGCAGCAAACTGAACCACATCTCCACACCCATGCTGCTAGTTTGGTTTGCACTGCCCTGAGGCATAACTGGATTTTGCTGATTAATTATTGCTTTGGTATTTAACAGACTTGGGGGGGTGGTATAGTAATTTATTTAGTGTTTTGAACCTTGATTTCCAGAGCAGCTGTGGTGGTCCTGTTCACTACATCCCTGTGCTGCAGGTGACACATTTGGGTTGGAGGACACTGACCTCTCATTGTTCCTTTGGGGCTATTTGTGAACGTTGTGGGTGTCCCCTCCCTGGAGGTGTTCAGGGCCAGGCTGGATGAATCCCTGAGCAGCCTGATCGAGTGGAAGGTGTCCCTGCCCTTGGCAGGGGGCTGGAACTGAGTGATCTTTAAGGTCTCTTCCAACCCAAAGCCTTCTGTGATTCTGTGAAGTGACAGTTGGGAGGCTGTGGTGAACAGCTCCGGTCACTGATCCAGGTCAAACATGAGAGAGGAGGGAAGGTGACACTGCTCTGTTGCTGGCTGCTCCTTCCCTTTCCAACACCGATTGTTGTGCCCTTCACCCGAGGTAAAGCCTGGCCTGGAGCTAGCTGCTGCTCAGGGGGTGGTTGGTGCAGAGCTTCCAGCTCTATGTTCCCCAGAGCAGAGACCTCGTTTGTGTTCATTCTTCACTCCCTCCCACCTCTCTTTGTACAAATAAAAAGCCAAGTAAACAACCCAGGACTCTCTCCTTTATTCATGGCTGCTCTGTTGGTTATTAACTGGGCTGTAGGGAGGGAGGTGGCAGCTCCTCTTCCCACCCCGGGGGAGGGAATGGGGCAGGGCAACAGTGGGGTGATGCCCTCGGCTCTCGGAGGGTTGGCGGCAGGGAGCTGGGAGCAGTGAACTGAAAGCGAAAGCTCATCCCGCAGGCGTGGTGCAGGCACAGCAGGCAGTAAGAGGGCCAAGTTCAGCTATGAAGACTATCTGGTTTGATTTAAAAGGCAGCCAGGGTAGGGGAAGGAAGGCTTCACATCGTTTATTCTTGTTCTGCTTCAAGGCAATAGGTCAAAAGCAGCACACAGCATTGACACTCAGATGGCAGCACTTCAAAGGACCTTAAAAGCCAAGGTCTGGTTCTAGAACAAACTGCAAGTGTTCAGCTCTGAGCTTCTGCCTTCCTCCATAAGCCTCAAGCTTCCCTGGGCAGAGGAGCTAGACTCAACTCTTAGAGCAGGCTCAGCATTAATATTGAACATATCATGGAAGCCTCTGCTCATCTTCTCTCCCCCTTACTCATAACCAGGTACCTCCAGCCACTGATGAAGAGTGTAGTCATAGAATCCTAGAATCAACCAGGTTGGAAGAGACCTCCAAGCTCATCCAGCCCAACCTAGCACCCAGCCCTGGCCAATCAACCAGACCATGGCACTAAGTGCCCCAGCCAGGCTTGGCTTCAATACTTCCAGGAACGGTGACTCCACCACCTCCCTGGGCAGCCCATTCCAATGCCAATCACTCTCTCTGCCAACAACTTCCTCCTAACATCCAGCCTAGACCTGCCCTGGCACAACTTGAGACTGTGTCCCCTTCTTCTGTTGCTGCTTGCCTGGCAGCAGAGCCCAACCCCACCTGGCTACAGCCTCCCTTCAGGGAGCTGCAGACAGCAATGAGCTCTGCCCTGAGCCTCCTCTCCTGCAGGCTGCACACCCCCAGCTCCCTCAGCCTCTCCTCACAGGGCTGTGCTCCAGGCCCCTCACAGCTTTGTCGCCCTCCTGTGGACACCTTCCAGCACCGCAACATCTCTCTTGAATTGAGCAGCCCAGAACTGGACACAGCACTCAAGTACAGTATTCATTGATCAGATCCCCTCTCAGGCTGCTCTTCTGCAGGCTCAGCAGCCCCAGGGCTCTCAGCTTTATTTCCTCCTAGAGCTGCTCCAGGCCCCTCAGCATCTTTGTAGCCTCTGCTGAACTCTCTCCAGTAGCTTCCTGTCTCTCTTGAACTGGAAAGCCCAGAACTGGACCCTGGACTCCAGCTATGGCCAAACTAGGGTAGAGCAGGGTACATAGTGCAAGATGTAAGCTAGGGATTAGGAAAAGCAGCTCCTGCATTGTGGAAGCAGGGCCTCTAGTGTCCCAGAATGCAAATATACAAACCACATCATTTTTTTTTTGCAGTCCCAGACTGAATCAGGAACAAAACTGGAAGTGAGAGTTCTCAAGTTTCTTTAGTTTACAATATAAAAAAAAAAACCAAAAACAGAGGACAAATTTTTCCCCACACACACACCTTGTAACCTTGGTGATGCTTAGCAGACAGAGATGTCAGCCAGATGGTCTGATAAAAAGGAGAAACCCACAGCTTCATCTCCCACCTAGCAGCTCTTAGGAGCTCAATGCAAGGCTCATTCCCTTTTTTTCCCAGCTGTGAGAGTCACAGAAATCCCTTTTCCAAAGAAATCTAGAGGATTCCAACACTGACCATGGCCACAGGGCAAGCAACCACCCTCCTGCAACCACCGAAGCAGAGGGCAGGCAACCACACTCCTGCAACCACCAAAGCAGAGGGCAGGCAAACACACTCCTGCAACCACCAAAGCAGAGGGCAGGCAACCACACTCCTGCAACCACCGCAGCAGAGGGCAGGCAACCACACTCCTGCAACCACCAAAGCAGAGGGCAGGCAACCACACTCCTGCAACCACCAAAGCAGAGGGCAAGCAAACACACTCCTGCAACCACCAAAGCAGAGGGCAGGCAAACACACTCCTGCAACCACCAAAGCAGCTGTTTAGGGGTGCAGGTAGGATCCCTAACAGGAACAGTGCAGACAGACCAGCTCTAGTGCACACTGATGGGATTTTAATCATCTGCTATGTAAAACAATGAACTGTTGGGTTAAAATCAGGTTCCGAGTTCCCAAGCACCTCACTGGTTACAAGCGAGCCCAGGTTAAGGTGACTTTATAGAGGTTAAGAGTTGGTCACCCCAAACCCACCCTGTTTTGCCCCAGGAACATGTGCAGGATTAGGTAGCAAAGCTCAGAGCATAGGTACCATACAAGCTCTGCAGGCTTCTGCCAGCCAGAGCAGAGTATTGCTCACATTTAACCTCTGTAAGGCTTTCCTGTGGGTATCCAGCATGTCCTTGTGGAGTACACTTAAAGAGAGCCACAGTGGAAGTGCTGTAAACACCAAGAGAAGTGCAGATAAAACAGCTCCACATCTCTCCTAGGAGGAAAGAGCTGAGGAAAGCTGGGTAAAAGATACCTGGGAACTGTCACAAGCTGGCTGTTAGGGCATCATTGGCCTGGTTTAAAAATCAATACAAACAGTCAGGTAAAAAAATAGATGTATTCACATGAAGGGTGAGCATCTGAAGCTTCAAAAAAAGCAACACAGGTTTCCCTTTCAAGATGTCAGAATGAAAACTGGTCTCCCAAGAAGGGCTGCATCAAGATTTGCCCTCGATTTGAACTCCTGTTTGAATTCAGCACCCACACACCAGACGCACGCAGAGCGATCCCCAAGCAGCACCTCTAAGCCAGCACTCATTTTTCTGCTGCCCTCTATTTGAGCTGGCTGGTTTGGAATCGCTGCAGAAGCTGCTGCTTCACTTGGGTGGTCCCATTTTGGGATCTAAAAACATGCTACTGGCTACTTGCTCTGTCCTCTTCAGAAAGCACTGGTTTTAATCTGGAGCTTGGATGAGCTGTTCAAGTATAAAATGATCCCTCTTAAGCAGGAGTGCATGGTAAAGTCTCAGCAACTAGAGAAGAGAGAATCACAGGTGAAGAGAGCTAACAGAAAACATCTGTCAGCAGGAGGAACTACCTTGTGTGTGCAGAGACTCTTCCACAAGCCCACTGGAAGAAACAGGCAATGGCTTTGAATTATTCAGAAGTGACTAAGCAGATGAGCATCTCTTTGGTAAGTAATGAAGTTTCCCCTCCTGAGCTCCCCCATAAAGTTCAAGCTTTGCTGCAATCCTATATCCTGAGGCTAAGCAAAATTCCCAGCTGCTGTTCAGTAAATGCCTTCTGATACAAACTTTTCCTTCCAAGCTAGGACTTTGTGGCTGGGGAGCCAAATACAGTGTCCCCATGAGCTGAAACTCCCTCACACCAAAGGAAATCAGCTGTTGGTGGTTGATGATGTCAACTTAGAAGGCAGGTGAAATGATTACTTAAGCAATCCAGGAGTGGTCTTCAGGCTGGTAGCTTTGGAAGCTCTCAGCTTGACACAGATTTGGTCCTCCTTGCTTCAGGAGATGGCTGCAGAGTTATTTTTCCACCAGAGAAAGCTGTAAAGCTTGCTGCAGCTCTGCATCTTCCTCTTCACGGCGCTGCCTCTCCCGTTCCTCCTGCTCCCTCACGGACAGCTCCATGGCAAGCTGCAAGTCCTTCTCAAAGCTGGAAGGTTCATTTGGGGTGCTGCAGTGTGAGGTACCTGAGCTTGTGAGAAAGCTCTCCTGCAGTGCCCTGAAGGAGAAAAAGAACTTCAAGGAGTAAAAGAGACAGAGCCAGTGTCACACCTCCTGCAATCATCCTGCCCAGCAACTGTTTGCTAACTGCAAACCTGAAGCACCTCTCCCCAGAGGGCTGAGAGCAGCTTTCTGGACAAGAGAGCAGCTGTTCTAACACCTGTAGGATTCCCAACACAAAAACTGCTCTCTGAAGGCTCCTCAGAACCTTTCACACACCCCAACAGTTCCATTTTCAAGAGGCTTCTAAAAGCATTCTCCCCTGCTTTAAACCCCACACCGTTTTCCACACACAAAAGAACCAGGATGCATTTTAGTTCCTGCCCAAAGATCTCTTCACACTTCACTGCAGGAAGACCCCAGAGAGCAGATTCTCCAGGGTCCATTAAACAGATGTTGCTATCTTTTGAAGGCTTACATAAGGATTTTTGAGAAAAGAGCTACCCTGAGGGGTGCAGCATCTAATAAAACAAACATTCAGCCCAGAGGGACCCAATTCACAGTGTTGAGAGCAGAACAGGAGGACTGTGTTTATTTTGAGGGCCAAAGAATCTGTTCTGTCCCACAGCTGAACTACAAAGATGAACTACATGAAGTCAAGGAGGCCAAATTTAGAGTCTTTGCTTCATGAAAAGGTTAGAAGCATGAGAGAAGAGACAGATATGTAGGATGCAAAAGGAAAAGGTGCAAAATTGCTTCATCGTATTGCTGGAAGTGTTTTTGCTTTGTCACTGCATGGCTTGATGTGAAATCCAATGAGTTACCTCTGATACTGTATGCTGAAGTCCTGTGAATATGCAACTGCTCCATTGGAGTGCACCCCCATGTCCTACAAGTGGGGAGAAACAGGCAGTCACAGCTGTTAGCACATCTGTGGTGCAGCTCACTGAAAGGGAACTCTCAAATCATTTTGATTTCTCCTCTGAAACATCTATCACTGAGTTTTATCTCTTCTGGGGTCCTCAGAAAAAAAATGTCCTGCAGTGGGTCCATCCAGGGAGGCAGCTATTGTTGCTTGGTCCTCATCACAGGCTCAGAGGATGTTAGGGGTTGAAAAGAACCAAAGAGGTCATCCAATCCAACCCCTCTGCCACAGCAGGACCATACAGTCCAGCTCAGGTCACACAGGAACACATCCAGACAGGCCTTGAAAGGCTCCAGAGAAGGAGACTCCACAACCTCTCTGGGCAGCCTGTGCCAGTGCTCTGGGACCCTTACAGCAAAGTTCCCCCTTGTGTTGAGCTGGAACCTGCTGTGCTGCAGCTTCCATCCATTGCTCCTTGCCCTATCCCAGGGAGCAGTGAGCAGAGCCTGTCCTTCCCTCCTGACCCCCAGCCCTCAGATAGTTATAAACGTTGATTAAATCCCCTCTCAGCCTTCTCTTCTCCAGACTAAACAGCCCCAGGTCCCTCAGCCTCTCCTCAACAGGCAGTGCTCCACTCCCCTCATCATTCTCATAGCCCTCTGTTGGACTTTCTCCAGCAGATCCCTGTCCCTCTTAAACTGGGGAGCCCAAAACTGAAGGCAGTACTCAAGATGAGGTCTCACCAGGGCAGAGTAGAGGTGGAGAAGAACTTCCCTTGATCTGCTGGACACACTCTTCGTAATGCACCCCAGGATCCCACTGGCCCTCTTGGCCACAAGGGCACATTGTTATCCACCAGCACTCCCAGGTCCCTCTCCACAGGGCTGTCAGATCTGCACTCCACAAATCACAGCACCCTTTCTTACCTTATTGCCACCAGATTCCAACAGGCTCTGCTGGATAGCAAACTGCATGATCTCATTATCTTCATCCTGCACATGGATGTTCCTGCCATCATCTTGGACATGGTAGGATTTGGGGATCTCAAACACTGACTGGTCAACCTCAAAGTTAGCACCTAGAGGAAACAAGAGTTCCAAATGTGGCACAGTCTATTTTCACATGAGGTGACTTGAAAAGCTCTGATGAATCAGAGAAATGTTTTGGTTGGAAGAGACCTTTCAGATCTTTGAGCCCAACCACTAACACAGCACTGCCAGGGCACCACTAAACCACAGCCCTCAGCACCACATATCCACAGCTTTGAAACCCCTCCAGGCATGGGGACTCCACCACTGCCCTGGGCAGCCTGGGCCAGGCCTTGACAACCCTTAAGGGAAGGAAATTGTTCTTCACGTCCAACCTAAACCTCTGCTTGGGCAATCTAAGGCCACATCCTTGGTGACAAGTGACAGGACTAGAGAAAATGGTGACAAGTTGTGCAATCTAAGGCCACATCCTTGATGACAAGTGACAGGACTAGAGAAAATGGTGACAAGTTGTGCCAGGGGAGGTTTAGGCTGGATATCATAGGTTGGACTTGGTGATCCTGAGGGTCTTTCCCAAGCTGATGTTTCTGTGATTAGGAAATACTTCTTCACTGAAATGATTCTCAAACATTGGAACAGGTTGCCCAGGAAGCTGTGGAGGATCCAAGCCTGGAAGAGTTCAAAGCCAAGCTTGATGAGGCCTTAAACATCCTGTTCTGGTCAGAGGTGACCCTGCTCATGGCAGGAGATTGGAACTAGATGACCTTAAAGGTCCCTGTCAATCCAAACCATTCTATGAATCTATGATTCTTTGAAATTAGACCTTAAAACACTTGGCAAAGCTTGCAAGAGCTCTGAACAGGCAGGCTGGCAGGAACTGAAGCAGCAGAATGGGTCAGCACGAACAGTACCCAGGATCAGCTGTGACACATTGCAGCTCCCTCTCACGCCTGCATGTGCCACTCCCCGCAGTTAACTCAGCTCTCCGCTGTGCCTTCCACTAACAGACACCTACAGAGATGCAAATGACTGCCTCCTCCCGCTCCTCACCTGACTCACACTGTGCAGCTCCGAGCCCTGGTGAGGAGGCTTTGTCAGCTGTCCTGCAGCCATTGACATTTTCAAATGTAATTCGGGCATTCAGCACGTGGAAGAGGGGAATTTCTGTCAGAGACAGGGTGAAATTGCTGTCAAAAAGGGAACTTGCTCATTCACTCCCACACCTACAGCCACATCAGTCCTCCAGTGCACACATTCCCCAGGCAGCATCCTGCAACGACTGAGTCGGCAGTAACTCCCTTCATCCTGCAGGTGCCCTTAGTCATTCTCACTCTTATTTTATCTCTTCTTCTGTGAGCAGATTTGCCAAATCGCAGGAATTGAAGCTAAGAGGGTGGGGCTAGCAACAGCTTGTTCTTACTGAAGTGATACTGGCTTTGAAAATCTCTCTTCTGCCCCCCCCTTCTTCCCCCTCCCCTTCCCTCCCCTCTTTTTTCTCCC
>WAAF01011398.1:330983-362658 GCA_013400475.1 Tricholaema leucomelas
CCCCCCCTTCCTTCTCCCTCCCCTGCCCCCCCTTCCTTCTCCCTCCCCTGCCCCCCCTTCCTTCTCCCTCCCCTTCTTTTGTTCAAGGCCAGGTTAGATCAGAGCCTTGAGCAACTTGGTCTAGTGGGAGCTGTCCCTGCCTGCAGCAGGAGTTTGGAACTAGATCTTTGAGGTCCTTTCCAACCCAAACCATTGTGATTCTGTGACTGTCATTCCAAATTTGGATTCAGTGATCCCAGCTGCAGGTGAGGGTTCTCAATTCTAACTACCAGTGAGCTGACTAGTGAAGAAAAAAAACCACAAACCCAGTTTCTGCACATCTCTGCTGCAGGTAACAAGAGAAGGAATGGAAACCAAGAAGATGCTACAATAAAAATTGCTAAGAGTTACCAATTTTGACAGGAAATCCTGGTGGAAATTCCAGAGTGATGAAATCCCGAAGTCTGGCAAAATGAGCACTTGTCCTGGCCATCAGATCAATGATTGGAGTGACTTGTTCCATGAGAGACAAAGGAAACTCCTCACTCATCCACAAGGTCGCTTTGAACCTTGAAGAGAAAGTTGCACAAAGAGAAGGTTGCACAAAACCCATCCTCAGTTGACAGTCTGAGAATAGATGCAGCAAAAGACAGCACAAGGCCAGCCAGATGCTGCTTTGAGAAACTGAGCCACACTTCTGGGCAGCACAAAGGCAGCACAGGAGGGCACTGACAAGTTGCAGCATGAGTCCCACAGGTTCTCTTTGATTGGGGGAGCATGAAGAAGGAGGTGGCCATCAGGCTAGGGAAGGTTCCTCCTCTCCCTCTGCTCTGGAGTAGATCTGGAGTACTGAGTTCAGTTCTGGACTCCCCAGTTCAAGAGACAGTGAACTGCTGGAGAGAGTCCAGCAAAAGATGCTAAAGGGCCTGAAGCATCCTTGTGACAAGGAAAGGCTGAGAGCCCTGGGACTGTTTAGCCTAGAGAAGAGCAGCCCCAGAGGTGATCTGAGCAATGTGAGCAAGAGCTAAAGGACCTGTGGGGGACAGGAGGACGGGACCAGGCTCTTGTCAGTGCTGCCCAGGGACAGAGGGCACAAGCTGGAACCCAGGGTGCTCCACCTGAACAGGAAGAGACACTTGTTTGGTGTGAGGGTGATGGAACCCTGGAGTAGGCTGCCCAGAAAGGTTGCAGAGTCTCCTCCTCTATAGAGCTTCCAAATCCACCTGGCCATTGTGATCCTGGGCAAGCTGCTGTGGGTGCCTCTGCTTGAGCAGGGCAGGGGTTGGACTAGATGATCTCCAGAGGTCTTTTCCAACCCCCACCCTGCTGGGATTATGTGACTTAGATAATAAAGAATTAGGATACTTCAAGATCTCTCTTTTCATTAATTCTAAGAGCAGAGGGGAAACCACCCTGGGTATTTGTAACCAAAAAAAGCCCCAATGGTTTCCAGAGATTAGCTGAGTGGGAAGAGACCAATTAGAAATAGTTCAAACAATTCCTCACTTCTGTGTTCGAATGGTGACTTCCTTTGGTCTTCCAATGTCTCTACCCTTCAAATCAAACTCTGGGTCAAAGTATTCATCCAGGGTAATAGCAGTGGGGTTGTTACTTGCAGCATACTCAGTTGTCTTGGTCGTACTCTGTAAAGGAAGAGAGGAAAAAGCTCAAAGCCCAGAAGTATGGAACAAACAGACAGTGGCTAATGAAAGTGACTCTTAAGATGCCTCTTGTGAGAGTTGCCCAGGCAAGTTGTGGCTGCTCCCTCCCTGGCAGTGTTCAAGGCCAGGCTGGATGAGGTCTTGAGCGACTTGTTCTAGGTGACCCTGCCTATGGCAGGGGGTTGGAACTGGATGAGCATTGAGGTCATAGAATCACAGAATCAGCCAGGTCGGAAGAGAGCTCCAGGCTCATCCAGTCCAACCTAGCACCCAGCCCTGGCCGACCAACCAGACCATGGCACTAAGTGCCCCAGCCAGGCTTGGCTCCAACACCTCCAGGCACGGTGACTCCACCACCTCCCTGTGCAGCCCACTCCAATGCCAATCACTCTCTCTGCCAACAACTTCCTCCTAACATCCAGCCTAGACCTCCCCTGGCACAACTTGAGCCTGTGCCCCCTTGTCCTATTGCAGGTCCCTTCCAAGCTAAACCATTCTATGATTCTATAAGTAACTCCTTTATCTTAGACACCAGTGATTCACAACCATAAGCACAAGGCCATATTTAGACTATTTCCTACTGATGTTCAAAATCTCCAAGCATTTCAGAAATGAAAAAAACAAATCTACTTAAACACTTTCAAGCTAGAAACCAATCAAAACCAGACAAAGCACTTCTAGACTCCAAAGACTTTATTGAAGGCAAAGTTTTGATAGGTATTTGAAACAAACACCTCCAGATGAAAGATCTGCAGCACCATCTTGATACCAAGTCAGCAGCTGGCAAATCTATCACCTACTGAAGTATGTACAGAAGGACAGGAGTGGCTAAAAGCCACATCAAAAGCATTAGCAACACATCTCAGAGCAGCAGAAGATACAGGGCTCTGCTCTGAGCCGCTCAAGAGCAGGGTGCTGACATGTCACACCATCCTTTTACAGCTTGGGGCTCTGCAGCCTGGAGAAGGCTTTGAGGAGACCTTGCAGTAGTCTTCCAGTATCTGAAGTGGGCTACAGGAGGGACTATTGACAAGGTCTTGTAATGACAGGACAAGGAGGAATGGGTTTAAACTGGCAGAGGAGATTGAAACTGGATGATAGGAAGAAGTTATTTGCAGTGAGGGTGGTGAGACACTGGCACAGGTTGCCCAGGGAGGTTGAATGAGGCCTGGAGTGACCTGTTCTAGTGGGAGGTGTCCCTGCCTATGGCAAGAGGGTTGGAACTGGATGAGCTTTGGAGGTCCCTTCCAACCTAAACCATTCTATGATCTTTGAGCATCACCAACTCCCACCTGAGGCTCCAGCAGCTCTCTGGCCATGCCTTCTCAGGTCACTGCTGGGGCAACACCCCAAGATCTGTGCATGCTAAGATCTGCTTCCACTGCTCACAGCCCAGCTCTTGCTGTGCTCCCAGGTTCTATGGCTTGTTTCTAAGAGTGTTCAGAAGGAGGTACCTGCTGTCTGGACAGAACATCTGAAGGCTGAAGACAACCAAAAATATCCTTAGGGAATATTTAAACCTCATCATCAAAAATGCTGCCAAACTAGGGAAAGGAGGCAGATCCTGGAGCTGAAGTTGTTCAGCCTGAAGAAGACTCCAGGGGGATCTTAGAACTGCCTTTCAATACCTGAAGGTACCCTACAGGAAGGCTGGAGAGGGACTTTTCACAAGGGTGTCCAGCAACAGGAGAAGAGGAAATGCTCTTAAGCTGGAGGAGAGCAGGGTTAGACTGGATCTTAGGAAGAAGTTCTTCAGAATGAGGAGGGTGAGAGTTTGGAACAGGTTTCCCAGGAAGGTTTTGGATGCTTCCTCTGTGGAGGTGTTTGTCAGGTTGGACAAAGCCCTGAGCAGTCTGGGCTAGCAGAAGGTGTCCTTATCCTCAGCAAGGGAATTGGAGCAGATGATCTCTCAAATCCCTTCCAACCTAAGCCATTCTATCAGTCTATGATCCACATGCCTGGAATTCTCATCAGCACAGATCTCTGGGCTGCACTGATGTGCCTGGACATCAAAGACACTCACCTGAGCACCATACTCATGCTCCACTGTACCCAGAAAGGATTCCAGCGGATTTCTGTCAGCTTCAGGATAACAGGAGGGAAAAAAAAGAAGACACAAGCCCTTAATTAATTAGCAGTAATTTACACATGCAGCAGGCTGACAGAAAGGAAGGAAACCTTTCACTTCACCCGAGGCAAGCCCAGAACCTACAGCTGAGACTACTAACCAGGTACAATGCACAGACCAGGGGCAAAGGTTTTCTGTGGTTTCTATATTGAGCAGCCAGTTTTATTACTCACAGTTTCTTCCCCTGCACCCCAAGGCTAGGCAGCAAAGGGCAGGGTTTCCACAGGAAGCTACTGGCTGGTGACTCCTTGTAGTCTATTTTAAATACTAGAAGTGGACCAAAACAAAACAAGCCCAAGCAAACAAAGCCCATATGAAACTTGTAATCATGCCCAAAGCAAAGGCATGAATATACTCCAGAGTAGGGAAAAGCAAAGCCTTTTAGCACTTCCAACAGTTCTGAAGGGTCCTTCCTTCCTCCAAATACAGCTAGGATAAAAACTGGTTCATTTGGTGCCCAGTGACAGGATAAGGGCCACTGAGCACAAACTGGAACCCAGGAGGTTCCATCTAAACAGGAGAGACTTGTTTAGTGTGAGGGTGCTGGAGGCCTGAAGCAGGCTGCCCAGAGAGGTTGTGGAGTCTCCTTCTCTGCAGAGCTTCCAAACCCACCTGGACATTGTGATCCTGGGCAAGCTGCTGTGGGTGCCCCTGCTTGAGAAGGAGGGTTGGACTGGATGATCTCCAGAAGTCTCATTCAACCCCCACCATTCTATGGTCCTCAGAGGTCCATTCCAACCCCTACCATTCTATGATCCTCAGAGGTCCCTTCCAACCCCACCATGCTGGGATTTGTAGATTAGGAGCCAAGTAATGAGCTACATCAGACACACAATGTGTAAGCAAAGCAGGGCACAGGTAGCAAGAGAAGTATTTCTCTTGTCTGTCTGTTTGACCACACAGAGAAGGTATTAGAGGGCCCAAAGGGTTAGCACCAGACTCAGCAGAGTAAGAAAATGTTTGGACTTGATGATTTTAAAGATCTTTCCCACCCAAAGTGATTCTGTGATTCTGTTTCCAGCTATCCTGTAGGAAAACTACCTTTGTATCTCTTCTTCTCCTCTTCTGTCAAGTGCTCTGTTCGGATTTTGGTGACCACGTTCACGTTGTTTGCAAAGTACACCTGGCAAAACCAGAAAGGTACAAGGATAAGAAGCACCACAGGTTAAAAAGAGAGAGTTCTCTCTAGTAAAACATCAGGTACACAAATCTAAAGAACAAAATGAAGCAGTAGGGATCTGCCCCTCCTTGACAAAGATCATCTTTAACACACTGCAGACAACAAGCTGGATTTGGGGGTTTTCACTTTGGTAGAAGGAAAATCAGATCTGTTTTTGACAGCTCTGCTAAGGCTGTCAGGAATGTGCCATCTCCTGGGCAAGCTGGCAAAATAACCCTGCAAATCACACACCAGAGGGTCTCTAGCCAGCAGCCACCTCCCAAGGATCCTGGGCTGCAAGAGCAGCAAGGTTTGGTGTCACAGCAGACTGTGAGAGCAGAAGTCAGCCTTTCAGCTGAGTTACACCTCAAAACTAAACAGGCATTTCCCAGCTTGCTGGAAAGATTATCCCCAGCTGAGCAGAGGTTTCTAGAGAGAACATGGAAAGAGAATCTTTCTAAACAGAAGTCACTACCTAGAGCCTCCAAATATAATTTAGTGATAGTTTGACTCTGCAGAACACTCATGAACCCCACCTCCACCTCAACAGTCCTGCAGGAAAAGCTTCTTATCAAGGCAGAAAGCTCTTCAGCATTTCTTCTGCTAGATGATGTTTAAAAGTGTCATTGATTGCCCAAATCCCCAAACCTGGGGTAAACACAGGCTCAGGGAAGTTAATTCTTGTGATTCTTCCCTTAAATTCCTAAGACAGCAAGGCTATAAACAACATCTTCAGAAAGAACTCACTGAATGGAAATGAAAAGAAGCTCAGTGTCACATGGAATAGTTGCTAAGCCAAGCAGCTGCAGGACTCCTGAGCATGGTTCTGGGCTCAGTAATTTAGAATCACAGAGTGGTTTGGGTTGGAAGGAACCTCTGAAGCTCATCTAGGCCAATCCCCCTCCAGGATTGGCCTAGGGACACCAGGGACATCCTAAACTACATCAGGCTGCTCAGAGCCCTGTTGAGCCTCACCTTGAATATCTTCAGGGATGGGGCCCCAATAACCACCCTGGGCAACCTGTTGCAGCGTTCCACAACCCTCATGGTGCAGAACTTGTTCCTAACGTCCAGTCTAAATCTGCTCTTCCTCAGTTTGAAGTCATTGTCCTCATCCTATCACCTTTGTAAACAGATTCTCTGCAGTAGTTTTCTATAGCCCAAGTTGATGGTGCAATTCTTGGCAGCAAGAGGCTGGTATCTCCTTGCATCCTGTGCTGAAGGCACTTTACCAAACGACTTCATCATCTCCTCACTCATTTCCTGAGTTAAATGAGTGACAACACTCATTTCTTGAGTTAAATTCCACTCTTTGGAAGGAGTTCTAGCAGCTGTGCCAAATCTTTTGCCCCTTTTCTGAAAACACTTTGCTCTTCCCTCCCCACTACAGCCCCAGGCAACTTCCTGCACACAGGCAGCATCCCTCCCACAAGCTTGGCAGCCCTGAAGGTCCTCACTTCTGCTGACAACACAATAATGCTCTCAAGGGGAAGTTTAAGCCCTGAAATATTCAGGCAATAAAGGCAAAATCACAATTAAGCTTCAGTGATCTAGAAGATCTCCCAACAGAACACAACGAGCTTTACCTTTGCTTCATAACCATTCACACCTTCTGCTCTCTCTGTCTTCCACACCCAGAATCCAGAGGTGGTTCTGACAAAAAGCAAACACAAGGGGCTGTAAACAGCTGCATTGCTACACAAACCCCAGCTTGTTTCTCCAAACTTGATTTCAAACAACAGTTGAAGGGTTATTTGATGATTAACCTCAGATAAAAATCACAGGTGACTGTCCTCACATATACCAGAGGGCTGAGGAAGTCCTGCTGCTTCTGTTCTCATGGCCAACACTCGTAGATTTTAGACCTGGCATGGCAATTTGGGGAGCTAGACACCAGGATTATTCAGTTAGCACTTCAGTTTCTGGGTGGACAGATGCTACAGTTACAAAGGCTCACCAAACTTCAGAGGGGCAACTGTGAAAGGTTATTAAATACTCAGGAGAAAGATGCTGGAATTCTACATTTTGCTTTGAAACTATCTGCTTGTGACCATGGGGGTGGTTACTGCAGCACAGAGCACTCCCAAAGGAGTTACAGACAAAGTGTTGTCCTCCTGCACTGGGCATGAGTCAGGCCACATATGAATACTGGGTTCAGTTTTGGGCCCCTCACACCAAGAAGGATATTGAGGGGCTGAAGCATGTCTACAGAAGGGCAATAAAGCTGGGGAAGGGTCTGGAAAACAGGGCTGGTGAGGAGCAGCTGAGGGAACTGGGGGTGTTCAGCCTGGAGAAGGAGAGGCTGAGGGGAGACCTGACTCCCTACAACTCCCTGAAAGGAGGTTGGAGCCAGGTGGGGTTTGGTCTCTCCTCCCAGGAAACAAGTGACAGGACGAGAGGAAACGGCCTCAGGTTGTGCCAGGAGAGGTTTAGGTTGGACATGAGGAATGATTTCTTCCCCTTGAGGGTTGTCAAGACCTGGCCCAGGATGCCCAGGGAGCCCCCATCCTTGGAGTGGTATCAAAGCCACAGATATGTGGTGCTGAAGGCTACGATTTAGTGGTGCCCAGGCAGTGCTGGGCTCATGTTGGACTGGATGACCTTTCTATGATTACCATTCCTCTCACTAACATGACAAACTGTTTGCTGCACATCAGCTTTTTCCACTGGTAACTTCTTAACTGAGGAGTAGTGCCAAGCTGACTGAGCTGAATTTCTTTACCTAGCAGTAGTTGAACTTTTGAGTCATTTCATCTCCCACCCTCCACTGTTTTTACTACCAGGGCTTTGAAGAGTTTATCTTAAAAGCTTTGTTGCAAGTATGACCATCCACAACCTTGAAGTCTTTCTCTGTGAAGAGAAGGTTTGCAGCCTCACCTTTCAAAAGCAATGTTTTTTGTGTCAAGGCACGTATTGATGATGGGAGACGTGAGGCGGCGCTCCACATCTTTTCTCTTCGGCGTCATAGAGCCCAAGGTCAAACGCTTCATGTGTTGGGAGATCTCAAAACGTTCTGTTGTAACAAACTTCTCATCATGGTTGATCTCAATCAGCTCTGCCCAACCTCCAGTATCTGTGGGAAATCATAGAATGGCTTAGCTTAGGAGGGACCTCAGAAATTATCTGCTCCAACCTCCTCGTCATGGGCAAGGATGGCTCGCAGCTAGACTTGGCTGCTCGAGGTCTCATCCAACCTGGCCTTGAACACTCCTCTCAGGGAGAAGGCTTCCACAACTTCCCTGGGCAACCTATCCCAGACTCATCGTTCTCATAGTGAACAACTGAAATGGTGCATCTCAGCCTAAAACACTTGGCAGCAGAATACCAGAATAAAAAACATCAGCGGAGACTCTGTATCAATAGAATCAGCCAGGTTGGAAGAGACCTCCAAGCTCATCCAGCCCAACCTAGCACCCAGCCCTATACAATCAACTAGACCATGGTACTAAGTGCCCCAGCCAGGCTTGGCTTCAACACCTCCAGGGACAGACACTCCACCACCTCCCTGGGCAGCCCATTCCAATGCCAATCACTCTCTCTGACAACTTCCTCCTAACATCCAGCCTAGACCTCCCCTGGCACAGCTTGAGACTGTGTCCCTTTACTCTGTTGCTGGTTGCCTGGCAGCAGAGCCCAACCCCACCCGGCTACAGCCTCCCTTCAGGTAGCTGCAGACAGCAATGAGCTCTGCCCTGAGCCTCCTCTTCTGCAGGCTGCACACCCCCAGCTCCCTCAGCCTCTCCTCACAGGGCTGTGCTCCAGGCCCCTCACAGCTTTGTCGCCCTCCTGTGGACACCTTCCAGCACCTCAACATCTCTCTTGAACTGAGGAGCCCAGAACTGGACACAGCACTCAAGGTGTGGCCTGAGCAGTGTTGAGCACAGGGGCAGAAGAACCTCCCTCGCCCTACTGGCCACACTGTTTTTCTTTCACCATTAAAGGGATTCTGTGCCTAAGAGAAGTGGGATTTCTCCTTGTGGCTCACACAGGCTTTGGTGCTCAATGCTGCAGCTGCAGAGATACTCAGACATTCACCTTCTCCCTTGAAGATCAAACTACGCCTCCCTCTCTCCCAGCTCATGTTTTCAAAGCCCAGCAGAGTGAGGTCCACGCGCAGCTTAGCACCACTTTTCCAGATGCGACAGACATCACTTGGACAAACTCTGGAAACCAGGGGGACTGTGGAAGAAAATTGAGAAAGATGGAAAGAGGAAAACATTCAGTGGACTAAGTACATGGGAAGCCTGAACTCAAGTAGAAGCTCCATTTCTGGTAGAAGATTGCTCAGTGCAAACAGGAGGTGAGCTACTGATCTCCTTTAGCTTTAAGAACAGTCAGCTTAGGGACAAACCTCACCAACTTTAAAGATGACCATGAGAAGGAAGACAACATGAGTTTGGGCTAAAAGATATGAAATGGTCTATCTTTTGTGAGGTTTATGCAGAAACAAGTCCCTTTGTCTACAGATCAGAAGTAGTAATGATGAGGATTCTTACCCCAGCTAGTGAACTCCCATTTCATCTCCACATAGAAGTCAGGAGTCTGGAGAAGGAAAACAATTCATTCATATTGAATGAAATAGTTTTAATTGGTCATTCAGTACAGTGAAGTTTGTGAAACATTTTAGATAAAGGAAAACAAAGAATTGAAATTGGGACACACTGACAGCAATAGGATGAGAGGAAACAGCCTCAAGTTGTGCCAGGGGAGGTTTAGGTCAGACATGACGTACAAGGTTAATCTTTCTGGGGAAGTCACCTTGAACCTGACTCCAGGTGGTCTTGACCCCTCACCAGGTGATTCATGGTTAGCCCACTCCCCCTTCCTGTCTAAAGATCTATAAAAGCAGGGGGGGGACTTCCTGCTCCCACTCTCTCCCCCTCCCTGCTCACAAGGAATCACCACTTGTTTCCTGCTGCTCTTTGTCTCACCAGGTGGCCATCATCGCCATGAGGCAGACAAAACCCACAGCCATCAAATCTAGTTGTATATTTATATGTTTTGTACCTTGTTTTCACTTCCCTACACCTTTGTAACTTCCCTACCTCATATACCTTTTAGCTACCACATCAGACCAGTGCTCAGAGGCCAGAGCCAGGATGTGTGCTGTAGACTCTTTGTTGTTAAACTTTTCTTAACTTCCAAATCACAGTGAGATTATTTATTTGGGTCTGCTTTACCTTTCCTCTCTCTCCATCTAATTCCTTTTCTTTTGGGAAAGAAGGGGGAAGAGGGAAGGGCATTCTATAAATTGTTATTGGTTCTATCAACTATGTTGGAGTTTCCAGAAATTTAAATTAGAACTGAGACACATGAAGGACAATTTCCTCCCCAAAAAGGCTTGGCAAGGCTGTGGATCAGGCTGCCCAGTGGTGAGGTCTCCATCCCTGAAGAGGTTTCAAAGCCAGGGAGATGTGGTGCTGAGGCCCATGGTTTAGTGATGACCTGGCAGTGCTGGGCTGAGGGTTGGATTTGATTATCACACAGTATCACAGTCTCACAGTATCACCAAGGTTGGAAGAGACCTCACAGATCATCAAGTCCAACCCTTCACCACAGAGCTCAAGGCTAGACCATGGCACCAAGTGCCACGTCCAACCTTGCCTTGAACAGCTCCAGGGACGGCGACTCCACCACCTCCCTGGGCAGCCCATTCCAGTGTCCAATGACTCTCTCAGTGAAGAACTTTCTCCTCACCTCGAGCCTAAACTTCCCCTGGCGCAGCCTGAGGCTGTGCCCTCTCGTTCTGGCGCTGGCCACCTGAGAGAAGAGAGCAACCTCCTCCTGGCTACAACCACCCCTCAGGTAGTTGTAGACAGCAATAAGGTCACCCCTGAGCCTCCTCCAGGCTAAACAATCCCAGCTCCCTCAGCCTTTCCTCGTAGGGCTTGTGCTCGGGGCCTCTCACACAAGACCTTATATGAAAGGTCTTTCCCAGCCTAAAGTACTCTGTGATTCCCTGATAAATAAACATTACAAATTGAAATTGAGACCAATAGCCAAAGACAGTGCCAGAGAGCACAGGGGCTCTCTGATGAGCTATCCTGCCTTATTTTACTTTGGAGCACCAAAACCTACTGGAGTCATGAAATCAAAGGATTTCAAAGTGAAGTCAAAGAAAAGAAAGCCTCCAACTTCCAGAGCACTGTGGAATACACAAGTTGAAGTGAAGAACACACCTGCCCATCTGATTTCTGTCTGCTTAAGTGAACTACTTCAATGAGAACTGCAGTCTGGAGTAAGAGGTTCAACCTAAACCATTACCTCATTAATCTTTTGGAGTAATTCAGGAACTCCTCCAAGGGTCATCGCAGTCTGCTGGTAGTCGCGGTGCTGCAGAATCATTTGTACCATCTCTGGGTCTCCTGTACTGACAGCCTCGTGTAAAACTGAAAGAAGAAAGATGAGGACAATCAGAGCCTGTTGGGACAGGACAAGGGGTGATGGTTTTAAACCAAATGAGGGAGATTCAGATTGAAGAGAAGAAATGTTTGACACTGAGGGTGGTGAGAGCCTGGCCCAGGTTGCCCAGAGAGGTGGTTGATGCCTAATCCCTGGAACCACTGCAAGTCAGGTTGTTTGGGGCTCTGAGCAACCTTCTCTGGTTGCAGATGTCCCTGCTGACTGCAGGGGGGTGGACTAGATGAGCTTTAAAGGTATCTTCTAACTCAAACCATTCTATGATGTCATGAAATTCAGACACAGAGTGTCACTTTGCTCTCTGAGCAAAACACAGAACTTAAAAGCAGAAGGGTCTGGAGAATGGGTCTTATAATGAGTAGCTGAGGGACTTGGGGTTGTTTAGCCTGGAGGAGGCTGAGGGCAGACTTCACTGCTCTCTATGACTCCCTGAAAGGAGGTTGCAGTGAGGTGGGGGCTGGCCTCTTCTCCTTAGTATCAGGAGATAGAGAGGAAATGGCCTCAAAATTGTGCTTTGGGAGGTTTAGGTTGGAGATGAGGAAAAATTTCTTTGCTGCTAGAGTGGTCAGGGATTGGAAGAGGCTGCCCAGGGAGGTGGTGAAGTCACCACCCCTGGAGAAATGTGTGGCCATGGCACCTGGGGACATGGTTTGCTGGACATGGTGGTGCTGGGTTGATAGTTGGACTGGACGATCTCAGAGGACTTCTCCCACCCAAGCGATTCTAGAATCCTACAACTGAGACACGAAAACAGGCCTGATGATCTCCCAGTTCTTTACCTGTCCACCCCTGCCCATTCTCTTTGGTGACATCTGCCTTGTGCTGAAGCAGGACTTTGGCAGATTCTATGTAACCCAAGGAAACAGCAAGGTGCAGCAAGGTCCGGCCTCGTGGATCCCGCTGATCAACATCCTGTTGAGTATCCAAGAGAGGAAGAATGCTGAAGCTGTTCTATGAAATGCAATTAATCAGAGCACAGCAAGAAGAGTTTACACAAAACTTGGCAGGAATAATCCAGGAGTCAATACTCCCTTGGTGTTGCCACATGTGCTGCACAGGGACTGTTATGCACCCTGGACAGTGCAGTTTTACTTCCCCGTGGAGATAAAGAGAGAAGCAGAACAGGGCCTATAAAACTGAGATGGTAAGAACTGGCAGCACTTAAGACAGGACT
Source organism: Tricholaema leucomelas (assembly GCA_013400475.1). Classification (NCBI taxonomy): domain Eukaryota; kingdom Metazoa; phylum Chordata; class Aves; order Piciformes; family Lybiidae; genus Tricholaema lacrymosa; species Tricholaema leucomelas. Next base: position 343,505 of record WAAF01011398.1, read on the forward strand.
GAGTTCTTGTTGATGCTTCTCTTTTCCTGTCATTATTTCCCCTTCAGGAGAAGAAGATCTCCTGAAGAAGCTGTTCTCTGTCAGGAGAAGACAGGACCTGCAGTTTGTGTGCACTGCACCATGGACAGTCGACAAGTCTGAGAAATCAACAGAAGGTTTAACACTGCACAACATCATAGAAGGAGGAGGAAAAAGAAACAGAACAGGGCAGACAACACCAATTTTGATAGCACTTTGGGAAAGTCTACAAGCAAATGGTATTTTACAAAGCATCCATCTGACTCACACACACAGAGCACAATGAAGAGTGAGAGCATTTTGAACAAGGCACTTAAACAAATGACCAGAAGGAAAAAAACAAAAGCCAACAAAACTACACAGGCATAACTAGCCAAAACATGCAAGCACAACATACTCATACCTTACATATTTGTCACTATTAGCTTAGAGATTTGAAACAGAAGAGCATCTATAACTAAAGGAAAAGGGGAAAGTCAATAGCAGAATAAGAAAGGAAAAGTTGTTATGCAAGTTAACATGGTTTATCTGACAGCATTAAGTTGGAAAGATTACAAACAGAGGAGAGAAGGCTTCATTTTAAAGCATTCTCCTTCCACTTCTGTGGTGGAGTACTAATTAATCTGATTAATCTGCTTCCCCACTTCCTACAGCTCCAATGCCCATTGCAACACCGGGCAAAGGACTCTTAAGGTGTCCCTCCCAGTTGTCTCTGCCACTATTAATTGCTCATCAAACATCCTACCCGTCATTTGCCATACCAAGTGCAGCTGGCAAGTGTTTTTAGATTCCCTCAGGCACCCCTCCGACTGCAAGAAGCTTATCCTAAGGAAGCAGAAGGGACAATATCTTTGGAATACTTAAAAAAGACAGAAATTACTTTAAAGCAGAGAAAAGAAGGAGGCATATCCCATCTTAACATGCTGCTCATTTCCTTAGTCCAAGGTAGGAAGCAGCACTTCCCAGGTGTGAACTGCAGCCTCAGACCAAGGAGAAACAGAACAATCCTCGTTTAATGACAAACTTTCTCAGGTGAGAATGTTGAAGCAGAATAAAGACACAAAAGCAAAGTGCCAGGAAGGTCAAAGCTTTTGTTCAGGATTAAAAGTCCGAGGAATTAGGTAAAAAGTAACTGCATTCCAAAGATTGTCCTACAAAGAGGACAGCAGCATGCCACAAGCCAGTGTTAGTGGGTCCCGGTGTGTCATTAGAATTGCAGATGATGGTCACTCATCAGGAGCTGGCCCAGCTCTTCTTTGACTCACACACTTGTGGTGTCAGGTATAACATACTCCACATGCTCTGCTCCACCAAACTCTACTCCATGGCAGTGTCAGAGCTGCTCCGGAACATCTCAGCATGAAGGATGTTTGCTGCTCGAGCTCTGCTGCAGCTTTTCAGACCATTTCCTTACGTCATTACATCTTGACTGTCCCAGAGAGGGAACAGCTTTGTATTTTTTCTACTCTACAGCCCCAAACAATGATCTATTTTCTGACCAGAGACGCTGAAAACATTCCAGTCAGTATAAAAATGCTGCCTCCACAGCCTTTGACAGCAACGAAGCTGCAAGAATTGCTGGTCCTCAGCAAGTTAGAGGCTGACTTAATCTCCAGCAGCAGTAACAGCAGCAGCAGCAGCCACCTTCGCTGCATGTTGACTTCCCATTAAGGTAAGCAGTATTTATTGCTCTTCTGGCACACACACAAAAAAGTAACATCCATCACATCTGCTCTCCCTGATCTGCTTCAGTGGCTCCTAATATTTTCTACAGCTATTCTGCAGCCCACACTTGAACGCTTTGGGCACAGCTTTGCAGATAAGAAGCCAACACTGAAGATCTTACAGAACAGAAAGTGTATTCCTCTATCTTCTGACATCACTCCTGCAGCCACAAATAAAAAGGTGAAAAGAAAGGAGCGTAGCAATCCCAGGAGCCCAGCAAACCTATCTGGCACTGCCATCAGGGTTAATTCTCCCTACACAGGCAGTAAGCAAGGAGCATCAAGCTCTGTACCACGGCATAAGCTCTCCTGAGGCACAGCAGCCCCTCTGTCACTCAGGTGTGTTGGTTACCTTGTCCTGCAGCTCCACATCCAGCCTCCTGTAGTCGTTATTCCAGACCAGGACGTGCAGGGGATACGCACTGCTGGCCCTGCCAGGGGAACTCATCATGCCACACACCTGCAGGAGCAGGGAAGCAGGGTGCCTACCCTCACTGTTCCCCCCTCTCTTGATTTTGCAGACCCCAAATTACCCAAGCCTTAGCCCCTCAAGCTTTCTCCTCTCTCCTGACACCTGCCCTCCCCAGGCGGTGGGGAGCACTGGGCCAACACGGCCTTGTGAACGCTTCACCCCGCTCTAAGAGCGGGGGTCGCGTCCAAACCCCCCCTTCTTCTGGGGGGTCTACTGCTCATGGACACCCTTCCTAGTCCCACACAACCAGAGGTCTCCTGCTCCTGATGCCCACACGCACCTGAGGGCCCTTTGCTCCCTTCAGCCCCCCGCTCCTAAGGGTCTCTCCTGCTCCCCGCAGCCTCCCACTCCTGGGAGTCGCCGGCTTCTGAGCCCACCCACCCACAGACCCACACTCCTGGGGGCGTCCTGCTCGCCTCGGACTCCTACTCTTGAGGGTCTCCCTTGCCTCCAAGCCCCACACACTCGAGTTTCCTCTGCTCCTGGGCCCCTCAGCCCCACGCAGCGCCAGCCGCCCCACCTCACCCCAGCGTCCCCCTTTTCTGTCCCTCCAGGGCAGCAGTCAGGACGAACCACAGAGCACCCGGAGAGGGGAACGGTTCCCCTCTGTCTGCCGTCACCGGCGAGCTCACGGAAAGAGGAAGTCGCTGCTCCCCCACCTACCGTAACTCCCCCCCGCAACCCAAGGCGGGAGGGCAGATGGAGCGTCCCGCCCGCGACTGACCCACCGCGCTCCGCGCAGGGGGCTGCCCTCAGTGGAGCATTACACAGGACGGAGCGCACAGCACAGGCTGTATCCCCCCGCCTCCAGCAGGCTTTGGTCTCGCCCGTTCTGCCGTGGGGCGGGGCGGGAGAGTCCACCATAATGAATGAGGGCAGGATTTGCTAGGAAGTGGCTTTTTCTGCCAGGCTGCTGAAACCTTGCGTCTCTCAGCTCCTTCTAGCCGAGAGAGGACGGCGAGCAGCCGGCATAGCCACTGGCGGCAGGTGTCTGTGCTTCTCCAAAAGCAGAGCACAGCCTGAGGCAGCCGCCTGCCAGGGACAAACATGGCTGACTGTGCCCTGGCTGCTTACCGCCCTTTTGCCAGCAGCGAACATGGCGTCGCGGAGTGGCCTCACATCTTCCCTCCTCATCCGCCTGCGGAACACAGCCCTACGCTGCCGTACGCAGCTTGGTGAATCGCGCCGGGCGCCGGAGCGGGCGGCTTTGCCGTGCGCCTGCGCGGTTTAGCCTCGGCTCGGCCGCCTGGCGGGGGCTGCCGGCGGGGAGCCGTTAGCGCGGCGGGACGCTCCCTGTGCCGGTGCTGCCGCGCACCATGTCGAAGCGCCTGAGGAGCAGCGAGGTCTGCGCCGACTGCAGCGCCCAAGGTAGTCACCAGCGGCGGCCTCGGGGCGCGGCGAAGGCAACTGGCCCATCCCCCTCCCCTCAGACCGGCCAGCGGCACTTCCCCGCCTCAAGCGCGGAGGGGCCGCGGGAAGCGCGGGGGTTCCGCTGGGCCTTCCGCGGTAGGATCGGGGGGGGAGGGTCTTGTCAGTGCGGTGGCCGCGGCCCCAGTGTGGGCCCGCACCTCCCCGGCGCTGCTCCGCGGGTGTCAGCGACTCGCAGCGGCCCTTCCTTCGGTGGAGCCAGGTTTGGAGGCGTTTTGAGCGGTGTTGTCCGTATTGGTGAGGCACCCGTTCCACCCGTTCTCACCGGGCGGCGGGGAGCTTAGCTTTCTGTCCAGTTCGCTGTGGCTTTAAAGCGCTGGTGACCCGGCCGGTACCGCCATCTCCTGCCCCCCTGGCTTCTGGGGCTGCGCTGAGGGGCCTGACCGCCGAGGAAAAGCCTGTGGACGACAGCAGCCTCTAGTTCTAAGTAAATCTGGCTTCAAGAGATGTAAACCTTGCTTAAAGAAATCTGCCAGGCACAGATCTAAAAGGTGTGAGGAAGGCGTAGGTTGGCAGTGTGTCACGGAAAGCGACAGTGGCTGGTCTGGGGGCTTGCAAAGGTGGGCTGGCTTTGGAGACGTCCCCTTGCATGAGGGTCAGGGGGCAAGATGATGTAGATTAGAAGGTGCACGGCTTGCCCCGCAGCCTGGGCTGAGCGTAAGCATCCCAGCCATCCAAAACAAGTTGTTCTGAAGTGTCTGATGGGTTGGAAACCTTCAAGTGAGCAACATGTGCTCTGTGTTGACAAGCACGTTGTCTGTCTTAGACTGCAGATAAAGTTTGGGAGCTTATGCAAACAAATTGTGGCTTTTAGCAAGTCAGCTCCATCTCCTTTCCCCACCATCTGTAGTCTTGCAGTCCTTGTTTACTTACAGTCTGTATTTGTTGGCTTTCCTCCTTTGTTGTTTGCCTTCTGTGCCCATTCTTCCAATGTGATTACTTCTCTACATAGTGAAATGAGTTAAAGCACTGCAGTGTAGATAACGTTTGAATGGCAGAGAAGATAGGATGTGGAACAGGGGATAACAACTTCACTAACGTGGGACTTGTGTTTAAAAATAATAAAATGATAAAAACCTCCAAATTAACTCCCAAGGAGTTACTTTTATCTTCACAGAGCTTTGTTTTTGCTATGATTAGGGACACCACCACAAGATACTTGGGCTTTATCTCATACAAGTTAAGGTATCTATGTTTCTAAACATCAGTGGTGTGGTGACTCTGAGATAAAGTTGTGTCACTCTGTGTGTGTTTGTTAAGCTCCTCAGGACTACTCAGAGTGACAGAATCACTGTCAGAGTCATCTTGTAAGGCAGCTTCTGTGACGCTATAGCCTTGTCAGCTATTTGCTTGGTCTCGATGAAGGAATCTGCTGGTTTATCCATACAGACAAAGAAATCTTAGTATCAGAGAATCACAGAATAGTAGAGGTTGGAAGGAACCTCTGGAGATCATCAAGTCCAATCTCTCTACCAGGGCAGGTTCACCTAGACAAGGTCACACAGAAACACATCCAGGTAGGTTTGGAATGCTTCCAGATATGGAGACTTTACCACCTCTTGGGCAGCCTATTCCAGCGTTCCATCACCCTTAAATTAAAGTAGTTTCTCCTCACAGAGTCATAGAATTTTGGGGATGGAAAAGCCCTCTAAGATCATCAAGTCCAACCATCAACCCAACACCATCATGGTCATTAAACCATGTCCCCATGTGCCATGTCCACACATCTCAATCACCTCCAGGGATGGCAATTCCACCACCTCCCTGTGCAGCCTGTTCCAATCCTTGACCAACGTCTTATTCTTGGAATTTATGTTCAAATTTATGCCTGAATTTAATATATATATATGTATATATTATTAAAATCAAACTCTGCTTTTAGTTGAAGCAGAAAACTTGTCAGAGGGGTCTTTGGGAGCTGCTGTATGTGGCTGTGTCTGAGACCTGACACATTGCAGCTTTTTCTCCTCCATCAGGAGAATCAAGACAATTTTTGCCTGCCCCTGGATCTTCCATCAGTACAGCTCTGGTTCTGTGTCAAGGTGTGAATGATTTTCCTCTTACAGGAGGTGATTTTTTTTTTTCTGTCTTTTCTGCTACACTTCCTATTCTCAGGCAGGAGTTCACTTTTCAGACTCGTGGCTGGGGCTTGTCTTCAGCACACACTTCCTGTTTTGAAATGCTCTGCCATGTCCTGACAGCAGAGCTGACCTATCTCTGAGCCTCAACCCTCCTGTATTTTGGTAGCAGCTTAAGGAGTTTGTGTCCTCAGTAGGATCTCATTTTTTTTTTAAGGATGCAGATAAATTCCATCACAAACACTTCATTAAAGTAAATTTAAACCTGAAATATCTGTTTTCTCATAAACTGACAGCTCTCCTTGTTTCCTCACATGTGACAAGTGACAGGACAAGAGGGAGCAGCCTCAAGTTATGCCAGGAGAGATTCAGGTTTGATGTTAGGAAAAAATCCTTCCCATAAAGGGTTCTCAAAGACTGCAACAAGATGCCCGGGGAGGTGGCTGAATCCCAATCCCTGGAGAGGTTTCAAAGCCATGGAGGTGTGGTGCTGAGGGACATGGTTTAGGACCAGCCTTGGTATAGTTAAGAGAATGATTGGACTGGATGATCTTAAAGGCCTTTTCCAACCAAAACAAGTCTGTGAAAAAGGGCTGAACTCATTAACCTGGAAGGCTGCCTCCAGTCCTGGGTGATGAGGTCAGCACCAGTGTATCCCCTTTAATTCTTACTTTCTTTTTCCTTCTTCCTAGTGAAAGTTGTTTAAATGATGGAGTGGTTTAACAAGAAGCTTGTGTGCTTGTTAAGAATTTGGGTTTTTTACACTGGGGTAGTTGTTTTTCCTAAAACATATGCTTCAGTTTGGCTTCAGGCTGTGATAGTTATCATCTGTCAAGAGATGCTCCTATCCCTCATGGCTGTGGCTGGAACAGGTTTGCCTAGATTGCCTTCAGCATGCACACAACATCAACTCTGCTCAAAACCCACAACTGTGATCAGATCTCATCTCTCAGGGCTTTACTAAATTCATTGCATGGGTCAGGGGAGACTTTTTTTGATGCACCAATGCTTAGATGCATTCTGACAGGATGCAGAAGTTCTCTCAGATACTGCTCTTGTATTGGACTTGTTTGCCTTCAGACTCACACCTGGATTTGAAATCAAGAAGAATTTTCCAAAATAGAGATTTTGAATTCCTTTTTCTTCCTGAAGATCTCTCCTGCCTCTCCACTGCCTGTTACTGCAGGGTCTTGTCATGTGGAGTTTGATGTGTCAGTGACAGCAAACTGGAGTTTCTTCTGAGCTGAGAGCAGCAGAGAGGGACCTCAGTTTAACATCCTGTTGTGCCTGTGTTCAGTTGCAATCGGATGTAACACTCTGGTGTATGTATTACTACTCCACCTTCCACCAGATGTCTTTCTGGCTTGCTTCTAAGATGGCTTCAGTTTGGATTTCTTCAGAGCTGAGGTTATCTTCCTTGAAATTCTTCCCCATGAGAATGGTCAGGCACTGAAACAGGTTGCTCAGAGAACTCAGGGAAGCTCCAAACCTGAAACTGTTCAAAACCAGATTGGATGGGACTTGAGCAACTTGGCCTAGCAGGAGGTGCCCCTGCCCATGGCAAAAGGTTGGAACTAGATGAACTTTAGGATCCTTTCCAACCCAAACCATCCTGTGACTCTAGGATGGGCAATTACATTGTAATTAGTGCTTTCTTTTCCAGATCCCTGCTGGGCCTCTATAAACAGAGGGATTCTGATCTGTGATGAGTGCTGCAGCGTCCATCGGAGTCTGGGTCGTCACATCTCTCAAGTGAGACATCTCAAGCATACTCCATGGCCTCCAACACTGCTGCAGGTAAAAAGGAAAACTGTGTCTTCCTCTGTTAAAACCTGGGTATATTGAAAGTTCTAATCATTTTTTAATAGGATTTGAACCACTAACCTGTTGTCAAAGATGGGTTGGTCCTTTTAAGCTTTCATTTTCTAAACCAGTCTTTAATTTCTCTTGTTCTGCTGGGCCACTAAAATCAGAATTGTCTATGAAACCTGAGTTTGATACCTTTGTTTTGGAAGGTCACCTTCAACTTCTCTTCTAAACTTCTGCAACACATGTATTTTGACCTGAACTTCCATTATCTCTTTCCAGCAGAGCTGCCATTGGGAAGAGTACAGATTTTAAGGGGATTCTTACTAAATTCCACACCAAAAACCTCCTGTACCTGTGCCTGGATCTGATCTCTCCCTGGGTTCTGGATGCTGGCACATGGAACAGGAATCTCTGACTTGCTTTCTGCTTGAAAGCAATCACAAAGATGTGGTTAGTCACTCTGTGTGGCAAGCAGAAAAAAAATTCCCTTACTGTCTGTTTGTCTGCACTTTGGGTTTCAGATGGTTGAGACCCTGTACAACAATGGTGCTAACTCCATTTGGGAACATTCCTTGCTGGATCCTGCCTCGGTGATGAGCGGAAGGCGCAAGGCTAGCCCGCAGGATAAAGTGCAGTAAGTGCAGCTGCTGGTCTTGTACTGGTGTTCTACAGGTGTCATTATTTTATTCATCACTGACAGAGGCAGGGAGGTATCCACAGGAGCCTGAGTATATTTCCTTGCTGGAAAAGAACAGGAGGAAACTAAGGTTTTCATTTTGATTTTTTTCATTTCCAGTGAGTAATATTTTAAGTTGATGGCAAAGATGGAAATACATTGCATAAATCCTCTGAACAGGAGGAGAAGCTGCTTTGGTGTGAGGGTGCTGGAGCCCTGAAGCAGGCTGCTCAGAGAGGTTGTGGAGTCTCCTTCTCTGGAGAGCTTCCAAACCCACCTGGACATTGTGATCCTGGGCAAGCTGCTGTGTGTGCTCCTGCTTGAACAGGGAGTTTGGACTGGATGATCCCCAGAGGTCCCATCCAACCCCTACCATTTTGTGATCCCCAGAGGTCCCATCCAATCCCTACCAGGCTGTGACCCCCAGAGGTCCCATCCAATCCCTACCAGGCTGTGACCCCCAGAGGTCCCATCCAATCCCTACCAGGCTGTGACCCCCAGAGGTCCCATCCAATCCCTACCAGGCTGTGACCCCCAGAGGTCCCATCCAATCCCTACCAGGCTGTGACCCCCAGAGGTCCCATCCAATCCCTACCAGGCTGTGACCCCCAGAGGTCCCATCCAATCCCTACCATTCTGTGATCCCCTGGGGTCCCATCTAATCCCTACCATGCTGTGATCCCCAGAGGTCACATCCAATCCCTACCATGCTGTGGCCCCCAGAGGTCCCATCCAATCTCCACCACGCTGGGATTTGACGTTTTCTATCACTGAATACGATGCTGCATTTTAAACTGTAAATTAAACTGCCTGTAGTCAGTGCAGACTTTTAAGTTGGCCTCATTTTAAGTTCAGTATTTACTTCTAAGAAATGCACACTACATCCTAGAGTCTGCAGATGGTTTGGTGTCTGTACCAAAAGTTTCTCACTCCACAGAATTGGATTGGGGCTTTTTTAGTGACAATGTTTTTCCATGTCTAACTCTGCTCCTAGTAGCATGCAAACATCTAATGTATTCTTCAGTTGTGACTTCTCTTTTCTCCAGGGCATCTGTATCACTGTGAAAGCACTAAGATAGATCTTCTCCCCCTTCTGTTGCTTGGTTTCTCTTTGCAGTCCCAACAAAGCAGAATTCATTAGAGCTAAATATCAGATGTTGGCGTTTGTCCATCGCTTGCCGTGCCGTGAAGACGACAGTGTCACTGCCAAAGATCTCAGCAAGGTCAGTGTGCTTTGGCTGGCAGTTTGCAGAAGACACAACTTGTGTATAACAGAACAGTGAAATCTGGCTGAATTGACTTGCTGTTGAGCTAAGATGTTCTTTATGTATCCAGTGTGACTTGAAGGCACTTTTTTAGGGGGTGTTCTATAGGGATATTGGAGAGGTGGGTGGGAGAGAGGCATTGATTTAGATTAACTTGGAGAAATTTGCACAAAGCAGGAACTTGCTTAACCATCTCTAAAAGCACAGCTGAAAAGCAAAGGCTGACTCAGAGTTACTGCTGCTGTATTATCTATCATCCTGCTTCTTTTTCAGCAACTCCATTCCAGTGTGAGGACAGGAAATCTGGAGACCTGTTTGCGACTGCTGTCCTTAGGAGCTCAAGCCAACTTCTTTCACCCTGTAAGAACACCTTTGTCATTATTTTGATAGACAACCAGTTCTTACAGTTTCATAGATGGCATTGGGTTGGAAGGGACCCTCAAAGGTCATCTTGTCTAACCCCACTGTAGTCAGCAGGGACATCTCCAGCTGGAGCAGGCTGCCCAGGGCCACATGAAGTCTGATCTTGAATGTCTCCAGCGACAGGTCCTCAACCACAGCTCTTGGCAAGCGATTCTAGGTTTTCACCACTCTCATTGTGAAGGGCTTCCTCCTGGTGTCCAGCCTAAATCTACCCTGCTCCAGTTTCAAACCATTGCCCCTTGTCCTACCACCACAGTCCCTCCCCAGCCTTCTTGTAGATCCCCTTCAGAATCTGAAATGTAGTTACAAAGTCTCCCTGGAGCCTTCTCTTCTCTAGGTTGAACAGCCCCAACTCTCTCAGCCTGTCCTCATAGGAAAGGTGCTCCAGCCCTCTGTTCATATTTGTGGTCTCCTCTGAACTCTGTCAGTCCCATGTCTCTCTTGTGTTGGAGTTTCCACAACTGGACACAGTACAAGTGAGGTCTGACTAGAGCAGAGTGGAGGGGGAAAATCGCCTCCCCTGATCTGCTGGCCACGCTTCTAGTTCATACTACTTCTACTGATTTCATCTGATACACATTAGACATCAGTTTTCTCCTCAGACCAGCTGATTAAGTAGCTGCTTTTCTCCACAACCTGCAGGAGAAAGGAAACACCCCACTCCATGTGGCTGCTAAGGCAGGACAGACCTTGCAGGCAGAGTTATTAGCAGTTTATGGTGCTGATCCTGGCACGCAAGATTCCAATGGGAAAACTCCAGTTGACTATGCAAGGTAAAAGACTCTGGTATATGGGATGCTCTTAGGTGTTAACTGATGTTCATAAACCACATGATGAACCTGCTTAGATTTCCTTCTCTCATGAACATAATTTGGCTGCTAAGTGCTAAACAAGACTTTCTCCAGGAAAAAAAAATGATGATAGATAAACATTTTCATCTTTCATAGCCTGCAGTCTCCTGGCTGCTCCAGATAATAGTTGTGATCTCAATGAAATGTGCTGTCCTAATCTAGGAGCTCTGAGGAGAAGAGTTTCTGCCAGTTCAGCAAGCTCCATACACCCCAGGGAGTGCAAATTGATGAGTGAACTGCTGTAGTTGGGCTGGATGGCACAGATGGTGAGGGAATGGGGTTGGAAACTGGCAGTGGTGGCAGTGAAGTGTTAGGTGCATGCAGTTGCTGAACTGCTCCCTCTGGAAAGCTCACTTTTAGAAAGGCTTCAGGCTTCCTGAGGGCAACCACATCGTGTCAAGAAAGATTAAAGCTCAGCAGCTCTGCTCATCAGTTGGGCAGCAATGAGGTACTGCAAGGTTTGCAGCACAGCAGTGAAGGGATTTATGTTTATATGCAAAACTGGACGTTATTGATCAACAAGAAGCTGCCTGCTTGTGTAAATAAGATATCCTTGTTGCAGTGACTGCTTTAGATTTGAGGTCATATGTGGAAACTGATGAGTGAGTTCAATTAGCTGCAGAACACAACATAGAATCATAGAATGCTTTAGGTTGGAAGAGACCTCAAAGCTCATCCACTTCCAACCTTCTCCATAGTCAGGGACACCTCCCACTAGAACAGGTCGCTCAAGGCCTCATCCAACCTGACCTTGAGCATACCAGAGTATTTATCAATGCTGTTATGTGAAATGGGCTGAATTCACAGCATGAGCTCAGGAAATGCCTAGAAAATGCAGTAGATATCTATCCAGTGGAGAATATTGGATTACAATCTGTGTTTTTCTAGAGCAAAGCAGCAGGTAAAAGTTTTCAGAGTGTTCACTGACTCGTTTTGGGAAGCTTGTTGAAGTTTATGGTTTCTAACCCAGTGGAACACACCAAGCCTGAGTCTCTCTGGTGTTGATACACTCAAACATATGCTGTGTTGAACTGCAGCTTGTGCTGCTTGAATTGTGATTTCTTAATGTCTCAAGATCAATAACTGGTGTCCAATTTGTGTGTGTGAACCAGGCAAGGTGGGCACCACGAGCTGGCTGAGCGCCTGGTGGAAATTCAGTATGAGCTGACAGACAGGTTGGCTTTCTATCTCTGTGGCAGGAAACCAGGTAAGGAGGAAAAATTACCCTCTGAGATCTTTCACTGTTAATGTTTGTGTCAGTATTGCCACACATTTGCATTGCAAATATTCTACCACCTTTATAAATTATACTGGAAGAGCTAAAGAAGAGCTGAAGGTGTCAGATTAGTGATCATGCATTTAAAATGCAGATCATTTTAGGGTTCAATATTTTAGGCTTAAGTATAACTCAAATAAAAATTGAATTTCCTTTCTATTTTTCCACAAATCCATGGGTTTTGAATGGGTTATCCCTGAAAGTGGAGAGAAACCTACACATCAAATTAGATCTGTTGAACTTTGAGGGATTGGAGGGGAGATAGACTTTGGTGAATGTTGAATAAATGCAGAAATAGAAACTCAGAAGTAGTTTCTCACTGGCTTGCAGAAGCAGAGGACTATTAAAAGTCTTAAGTAGGTCTCTTTTGAATCCAAGGATACTTAAAACCATTAAGGTTTAAAGTCTTTAAGGTGCCAGAAAAGGCACTGATGGTAGCACTTAATAAATGGAATTTGAATCCAATGTATGAATCTTAATTAGAATCTTTGGTATCACCAGGAAATTGTGATATGAACCTTGTTAAAGCTTTGTTAGCTCCTTATAATTGGAAATGGAGTGATTAAATGCAAGAGAAATGAATCTGTTTGCTTGGTGCATATGTTCTTGGGTTTCTCTTTTGCTAAAGCTAAACACCAGCTTTATGTCCTGCTAACACTGAATACTGTAGTCCAGTAACAACCTGTTCAACTACCATTTCTTTTCATCTCTAGAGCATAAAACTGGACAGCACTTTGTTATACCTCAGATGGCAGACAGGTAAGTTGCTGATTTCATGCAAACATATAACAGTAACAATAATGAAGTTTTCTTTTCTGAACCAACTTTTTAAGCTTCTGCCATTTTTAATGTGTGCCTTTATCAAGCTGAGAAGCTTTTTCTTCTCCTGGAATGAATGTTGTTAAAAACAAAATGGTAGAACTTTACCATGTGTGTGAAAATGCAGAGGGAAGGGAACATAAATGAGGATCCTGGGAAGCAGACTTTGTAAATGAAGTCAGGATCAGCTGAGTTAATTTCTTGGATACCTCATTTTGAAACTAACACTTACCCCCTCCCCCCCAAAAAAAAAGAAGATTGCATTTTGCTCTGAAAAAATACTTCCATTTATGATCACCTGAGTGCTTTTAACTTTTGGTTCTGCTCAATGAAATCATCTTTGTCTAAACCATATCAAACATATTAATCTGAAGTCCTTATTTTTCTTTCATTGCCCTGCAATTGGAAATAAGGAGGCTGTGAGTAAACTGCTGTTCAACTTATTGCTTGCAAAATGTCTGTGGAAAAACTGTAGCAAAATAATCATAGAAACTGTAAGAGTTGGTAAAAAAAACAGTTAACTGAGTGTGAACATCTGTGATTGTGTTTAGGTACACTGTGTATTAGTTGTTGGCTACAGCACTGTGTATTTTCAGTGCAGAGCAAAGTAAGTCTTACTTACCTCACTACATGGAGGAGGAAGTTGACAGGCAGAGCAAACAACTTGCTCAAAGGTGCTGCTGCACAAAGCCTGTGTTTCACCCTGCCTGTCTGAGCTCTGCCTTCTGTCCTCTGCTCAGCCTTGGTTTCTTGCCTGGGTGAAGGCCTGCACAAACTCTGTGCTGTCATTTAATCAGAGAGAGGTTTTATTTGAGCCTTGGAGTGGGTTGGGTTGGAAGGGACGTCCAAAGGTCATCTAGTCCAACCCTGCTACAGTCAGCAGGGACATCCTCCTCTAGATCAGGTTGCTCAGAGCTTTGTCAAGCCTGAAGTTGAATATCTCCAGGGGTGGGGCCTTGACTACCTTTCTGGGAAACCTGTTTCAGTGTTTCACCACCCTCATGGTAAAGAACTTGTTCCTAGCATCCAACCTAAATCTCTTCTAATTCCAAACCGTTGCTCCTGATCATTGCAGGCCTTTGGAAAGTATCCTTCTGCAGCCTTCTTGTAGCTCCCTTCAGGTACCTGGAAGGCATCCCTGGAGCTTTCTCTTCTCCAGGCTGAACAACCCCAGCTCCTTCAGCTTGTCCCCACAGGAAAGGTGCCCCAGCCCCTTGATCATTTTCATGGCCCTTACCTGGACCCACTCCATTAGGTCCATGTCCTTCCTGTGTTGAGGACTCCAGAGCTGGGCACACCCTTGCAGGTCAGGGAAATCCTCCCTTTGATGATATAAATATAGACTCCAAATTTGTCAATTCCTGAGCTGTGGCTCTTAAAATAAATCATAAACTGCACAGTTTTCATCCTGTGCCTCATGTTCAAGGCTGGAAACTCATAGAAGAGGTTATTCACAAATAATTTTAAGCATGGCCCTGTTGCTGTAGCTATTTGCCAGCCTAATGTCAGCTTCCTTCTGCACAGCCCAGTGGAACAAACCCTCTGTGATTTCTGTGGACTCAAGTTTTGCTCAGAGTGATCATATTGTTCAGATTCCTTACAGCAAGCAGTTTGTTGCACTACAGCTTGAGTGCTTCTTGAGCTATAAAAATGCAGATATTCATATTCCAAAGGACTTTGGTTATCATAGAATCAGTCAAGGTTGGAAGAGACCACAAGGATCAGCCAGTTCCAACTCCCCTGCCATGCCCAGGGACCCCCTACCCTAGATCAGGCTGGTCACAGCCTCAGCCAGCCTGGCCTTAAACAGCTCCAGGCATGGGGCCTCAACCACCTCCCTGGGCAACCCATTCCAGGGTCACCACTGTTGTGCTGAACAACGTCCTCCTCATGTCTACTCTGAATCTTCCCACCTCTAGCTTTACTCCATTCCCCCTAGTCCTGTCACTCCCTGATAGTCTAAGAAGTTCCCTCCCCAGCTTTTTTGTAGCCCCCTTCAGATACTGGAAGGCCATAATAAGGTCACCTCACAGCCTCCTTCTGCAGACTGAACAGCCCCAACTCTTTCAGTCTGTCCTCATAGCAGAGCTGCTGCAGCCCTCTGAGCATCCTCCTTTTTGATTTGAAATAATTTTGGTTTGAAATTTAAGATTGTTGTTTAGAAAAGTTTAAGACCACCCTAATGGGCTTCTAATATCAGAGATATGAGAAACATTAGAAGATTCAGGAGTTAAAGACTATATTAAACGTGTTAAAAGATAAAGGATCACAGGATATTAGAGGTTGGAAGGGACCCAAGGAGATCATTGAGTCCAACCCCCCTGCACAGATCAGAGAAGAACACATCCAGACAGGCCTTGAAAGTCTCCAGAGAAGGATACTCCACAGCCTCTCTGGGGAGCCTCTTCCAGTGCTCTGGGACCATTACAGGAAAGAAGTTCCCCCTGTGCTGCAACTTGCACCTACTGCTCCTTGTCCTATCCCATGGAGCAAGTGAGCAGAGCCTGACCCCAACTCCTGCCCCCCAGCCCTGAGATATTGATAAATATTTATTAGATCCCTTCTCAGTCTCCTCCAGACTAAGCAGCCCCAGGTCCCTCAGCCTCTCCTCACCAGGCAGTGCTCCACTCCCCTCATCATCCTCCTAGCCCTCTGTTGAACTTTCTCCAGCAGATCCCTGTCCCTCTTAAACTGGGGAGCCCAAAACCGAAGGCAGTACTCAAGATGAGGTCTCACCAGGGCAGAGTAGAGGGGAAGGAGAACCTCCCTTGATCTGCTGGACACACTCTTCTTAATGCACCCCAAGATCCCATTGGCCTTTTTGGCTGCAAGGACACATTGCTGTCCCATAGTTAACATCTTATCCTCCAGCATTCCCAGGAGTTTCAAATAAAAGTGGTACTTTGATCACTGAATTATTGAAATGTAAAATTTGTATTTAAAGAAGCTCTTAAATGCTGTAGGTGTAATCATAGACTCATGGAGCGATTTAGGTTATAAGGAACCTTTAAAGCTCATCCAGTCCAGCCTTCCTGCAGTCAGCAGGGACATCTGCAGTTAGAGCAGGTTGCTCTAACTGTGTGCAGTTCTGGAGCCCCCAGCACAAGAAGGACATGGAACTGCTGGAGCGGGTCCAGAGGAGAGCCACGAAGATGCTCAGAGGGCTGCAGCAGCTCTGCTATGAGGACAGGCTGAGAGAGTTGGGGCTCTGCAGCCTGGAGAAGAGAAGGCTTCNCTGCCTGTGGCAGGGGGTTGGAGCTGGATGATCCTTGAGGTCCCTTCCAACCTAAACCATTCTATGATTCTATACTCTAGGCATGGGACATCACAGTCAGCACAGATATCTTCAGCTAGAGCAGGTTGCTCAGAGTCCCAGACAACCTGACCTGCAATGGTTCCTCCAGGGATGGGACATCAACCACCTCTCTGGGCAACCTGCACCAGGCTCTCATCACCCTCAGTATCAGAATTTCTCCCATCTCTCCAGCCTGAATCTCCCTCTTTGAGTTCAAACCATCACCCTTTGTCCTGTCACAGTAGACCCTGCTCAAAAGTCTGCCCCCATCTTTATAGGCCCCCTTATAATGATCACTTCTTGTTTTCATAGCAGTCTAGATGTATCAGAACTTGCAAAAGCAGCAAAGAAGAAGCTTCAGTCTGTAAGTAAAACTTCTGTGTCTAGATATGGCAACCTCAGCTTGGCAATGAAAGATGAAGTGCAATAATTCTTCTCTTCTCCCCTTAGCTAAGCAACCACTTGTTTGAAGAGCTCGCCATGGATGTGTATGATGAAGTTGACAGGAGGGAAACAGATGCAGGTGAGTGAGGTTTTCTGGAAGATAAGTAAATGTGAATTGTAACATTGCATACAAGATGCCAATGCAAAGGTATTTTCTATTGGACACTTTTGTGTTCACTAATTACTGCTAACAGCAGTTTCTTGTCTTGCGCTATCTGAAGGTGACGTTAACATCTTGTGGTTTTTGCAAAGCTGAGAACCCTCTGGGGGAAAAAATGTCCTTCCTCTGACCTGATTGTGTTAATGTTTGAAGCTGTGGTCTTTTTTTCTGTGAGAAGAAACAGTCTGGAGTCATACAGGAAGGTGATTCTTCTCTTGTTTTTTTCTCTCTTCTTTGAGCAGTTTGGCTTGCCACTCAGAATCACAGCACACTCGTGACAGAGACTACAGTAGTCCCTTTTCTTCCTGTAAATCCTGAGTATTCCTCAACCAGGAATCAGGTGGGCAATCACCTTAACACTGTAAAACTATTTGTCTTTGATATTTCTGTGCTGTGCTTTGTTACTGAAGGTTTCTTGCATCTATTTGTATAGAAGATAAAATAGTTTCCTCTTCCCCCTGTCCTGGAGCGTGCAGCTGGGTGATTTAAATCACACTTGTTGCAATTAATGGAATTGAATAATCAACTCTCCATAAGTGCTGTGTGGCCTGAGTTTCACCTGAAAACTCTGCTTTTCATCTAATACATGATATATTTTCTTTTTCTTTGTCCTGCATTATGCTGCAATGTAGGGGAGGCAGAAGCTGGCTCGGTTTAATGCCCACGAGTTTGCTACGTTGGTAATTGATATTTTAAGCGATGCCAAAAGAAGACAACAAGGGAATCCTCTTGCTGGCTCAAAAGGTGAGGTACTTCAGCTTGTCAGCTCTTCATCAATTCTTCAGTAGTTTAATCAATGCCATAACCTCATCCAGAAGTACTCTTATCAATGAAGAAAGAGATTTACACTGGATTTATAAATGATAAGAGCTAAGTCACATGGATAGCAGGCTACCAGTGTGTTTAGGTCACCAAAGTGATGCCTGAGCACAGAGAATTTCTCTCTTAATGTTGGTGTATTTCACAGAGGCTGGAAAAGGTCTCTGAAATTGAGTCCAGCCTATAACCTAACACCATGACATCAGCTAAGCCAGACAGTCATAGAACAGAATCAAATAGAATTGAATAGAATCGAATCGAATCCACCAGGTTGGAAGAGACCTCCAAGCTCATCTAGTCCAACCTAGCACCCAGCCCTATCCAATCAACTAGACCAAGTGCCACATCCAGTCTTCTCTTAAAGGTCTTAAAGATTGCTGTCTACAGCTACCTGAAGGGAGGCTGTAGCCAGGTGGGGGTTGGTCCCTTCTCCCAGGCAACCAGCAACAGAACAAGGGGACAAAGTCTGAAGTTGTGCTGGGGGAGGTATAGGCTGGATGTTAGCTTCCTGGGCAGTGCATTCCAGTGCCTAATCACCCTTTCCTTAAGGAAGTGCTTCCTAATATCCAATGTATTTTGCAGTCCACTCCCACTGCAAAGCAGGACCACTTAGGGCAGGTCACGCAGGAAAGCATGCAGGTGGGTTTTGAAGATCTCTAAAGGAGGCTCCACAACCTCTCTGGGCAGCCTGTTCCAGTGCTCCATTACCCACATAGCAAAAAAGTTTTTCCTCATATCAAGACAGATTGTCCCTTGTACCCATATGATTCTATGGCTGCTTGTTTTCTACAACCATGTTACAGCCAACTTTTAGTAATACAGTTAAACCAAGTGGGATTTGTCCGGTTCAGGAGCATCTTAGCCAGGTGAGGATCAATCTCTTCTGCCAGGCAAGCAGCAACAGAACAAGGGGACACAGTCTCAAGTTGTGCCAGGGGAGGTCTAGGCTGGATGTTAGGAGGAAGCTGTTGCCAGAGAGAGTGATTGGCATTGGAATGGGCTGCCCAGGGAGGTGGTGGAGTTGCCGTGCCTGGAGGTGATGAAGCAAAGCCTGGCTGAGGCACTTAGTGCCATGGTCTGATTGATTGGACAGGGCTGGGTGCTAGGTTGGACTAGATGATCTTGGAGGTCTCTTCCATCCTAGTTGATTCTGTGATTCTATGATCTTTTTATGATGGTTGTGGGGTTTATGATAAATGGGTAATGTTTTCCAGAGTACTGCTGTACCATTTTAGCGTGATAAGTCTTTGGGATTGGCAGCTAAGATAATTGCAGTGTTTCAGATTCTGGTTTCCTGACTGCTCTACACAGCCAGGCCTTTGCTGTAATTTGGATGCTCTTCAGCTTGTTGCTAATTTGCCTAAAAGTCATGATTTTGTGTATTTCTGAAGCATGATAGTTATCAAAGAATACAAATACCTGTGCCAACAACCGTAGTTCTAGCCATGATGATATGAAACAACAGCTGAACACTAGAAAGCACAAAACTCTAACTTATGATTTTTCCTTACATTTTTTATTTGAGTGTTGACATCCTTTTGTCCTGCATAGTCTGTTTGGGTTGCTGTGTGTGATGGTTTGGGTGTCCTCTGCCCCC